>JAJOZX010003591.1:50000-475319 GCA_023014485.1 Bathynomus jamesi | reverse complement strand
CCGGAATACATCGATGCCGAATTAGAAAAAATCAACGGTATTGGAAGTGATCTGTGTTATCCATCTGCGTTTATGGAATCTTGTCTCAACAAGGCAAAACGAACTTTCTATCGCGTCAATAATAACACTCTTACTTTGTCAAAAAATATTTTAGTACTTCCATTTTTCCCGGGCTTTTTATGCATTGCTAATGTATTTAAACTTTTGGATATTAATGTAGTATTTTTCATATAACAATATTGTGAAAAATATCATAGTAAAAAATAGACCTACCAATAATTCAGGCATTATCTATAAAATTGGTTGTAAACAATGTGATTCCTTTTACATAGGTCAGACGGGCAGGATTTGCACACACGTATAAAACAGCATCAATATTCCGTTAGAACAGGACAATTGTCCAGTGCCCTTTTTGTCCATTTGTCAGAGTTATCCCACTGTATTGATTGGAATAATGCTTCAGTTTTATTCCACCTAGCAACATTGTAATAGAAATATCTTGAGTCTGCCATTATCCAACTAACAAATAACTTCAACAAAGCAAAGGTCTTTTTCAACTCGATCCTGTTGTTTTGAATTCCTTCAGAACAGATTTAGATAAGAAAGGTAGAACACTAAATCTTTGGTAAAATTTGTATGCCACCCTAATAACTTTTATTTTTCAATTTTTATATTAAAAAAATAGGGCAAGAGTGCTAAAACCCGGGCAGATTTCCAGTATAAATTTGTGTATAATATATTTTTTTTATCTATAACATTGTTTGGAAACAAATCTTTTAATCTTGTGCTAAAAATCGATAATTGTCCAATTTTTATATACAAAAGAGCAGAGTGCTAAAACTTGGGCAGATTTCCAGTATAAAATTTATATATATATATTTATTTTATCTATAACATTGCTTGGAAACAAATCTTAATCTTGTGCTAAAAATCGATAGTTTTTCCTTATAAATTTGTGTGCCCCCTTCCACAATCCTTTAATTTCGTTTCTCCGTTTATTGTATATATATATATATTTTTTTTTCTCTTTCTGTAACTATATATAGGCTGTAATTCTTTATGTACTTCAGTGTTCCTGAGGATGTCATTAGACGAAAGCGCTTGAGCACTATGTGTTTCCTTTCCTTCGTGGTTTTATTCATCATAAAATATTTTTCACGTGTTACTTTCGTGAAATAATTTCATATATATATAGATATATATAATATATATATATCCCCGCAGGGGGTTCTAAGCTCGTGCTTGAGTGCTCTTTGTGCTCGTTTGTACGTGCTTGTTCCTGGAGGTTTCACGTGCGCCCTCCGGCCCCTAGCACCCAAGGATGATGGGGCTCGACCCTGCAGTCCTTGTCATCCTTGGTCTTTTTCCACTTCGACTGTCCCCTCCACCCTTTCTTTTTCCTCTGTCTTTCCTCTCACTTTTTCTTTGTTTTTCCACTGAGATATGCCCTTTTAAATAGAGGCGAATCGGTTCTTCCCGAACTTAAAAAAAAAAAATATATATATATATAATATATAATATATATATATATATATATAATTTTTTTAACGTTCCGTGTATAACCTCACAAAAAATATTACCCCACTACACCTGCGAATTATCACACACACCATCTCACGTATGCCGAGTTGCCTACACACACACACACACACACACACACACACACACACACGTTCGTCAGATTGAAAATTCAGGCAGAAGCAAAACCCAGGTTATACAGGGTGTCCATAAATGTTTAAAAGTGTATTTGTAAAGAAAACTTATGGCCATACTGTATATTGATTGGAATGATCAGTTGGTTTTATGCTAGTGTTGGTATGTAGGAAATAATAATAATAATATTTTATTGTCCCAAACATAAGTACGGAGAATATACAATACAATTTTTTTTATGGTTTTATTTAGGAAGGCCATAAAATTTTAAGTATTCTCTCCAAGGAACTCCCAGTATAAGACACTGTGTGTGTGTGTGTGTGTGTTCATGGCAATAATTACCTACTTACATTATATGTAATTTATGTGCGTGGGGTCAGGACATTTATGTACATTAATTTGGACTCCTCCTCGAAATAATAATTGATAGTTAAGGGTGATTACTGTTGTTTTTCATGAACTAAAAAACTCGTAAATATATTTTTTTAAGTTCTGAAAGAGGTAACTTATACGTGGGAGTGATTTTTTTCACGGTTTTAGGAGAAATGAAGGAATTACGATAAGGGCAAATGGGTAAAGGAGAGAATAAAGGAGGAGAGAATTTTTTTTTATGCGGGAAGGAAGGAAGGAAGGGCCAAGGGCGAGCCCCCGCAAAAATGCCCCACCCATAAATGGAGGAGCAGGAGAGAGCTGAAGTCAAGGTCCTTAAAGATTATGCTTTTTTTTTTTTTTTTTTTTGAAAAGCTTTCGAAAAGTTAATACCCATCCAAGATTTCCCCTTTAATTCAGTAGTTCAGTATAAAAATTTGTAAGAGAAACGTCCGTTTTTAAATTCTTTTGCAGATTATTGCAAATACGAACTCCTTCGTATGAGAGAAATCTCCTTAGCGTGCAAAGTTAGGTTTTAGAAGTAAAAGTTATCGTGTCTTAGGTTCACAGAGTGGTTGGTATGATTTCCATAATTAATACGAGAGCTTCTTTATAGAATATTTTATGAATAGTGAATAGATATTCAGATTGCGGTTAAGTTGTAGTGATTTGAACATATGTATAATAGAGCTCGCGTGTTCTCGGTTGGTTTTAGCACTTGATACGGACTATATGCGATATGTTTATGCAATACGTTTAATAGATAAATAATACAGTCGCATTTATGGTAAACACACCGGACAAAAAATTAGTCACCCCTAATAGCACCGATAGTAGGAAGTTCAAGGTCACACAGAGGGCGCTGATGTAGCATTGGTAAGTGACAAGTAGCGGTGACGCAGCACACAGGATCAGATCTGTTTCGTGAGGTGGTGAAGAACAAAGTGTGTGTTGGATATAGTCTGCAAAATGGGTCGTGAGGCAGACGTTACTCAGTGGCAAAAAGGAGCCATCGTATTTGGCAGAGCCCACGGATACAAAATGTCTGAAGTAGCCCAATTTGTTGGTGTGTCAACGCGTATGTCCAGCGAGTTTACAAAGAGTGGTGTAGTTCGCAATCAACTGACAATCGACGCGTAACTGTGGCCGGAAAACAATTCTCGACAATAGGGGCCGCCGCCATGTTTCTCGTCTAGTAACTGCAAATCGTTTTCAAACCAGAGAACAATTGCTCCAAGAACCCAGTGAGGTTCTCCAGCGACCAATTCCGAACGGACATTGCGACGAGAACTGCATGCGATGGACATCTGGAGCAGGGTACCACGGAAGAGGCCGCTGTTAACAGCAAGTCACAAATTGGCACGTTATAAATGGGCTCAGAGGCACAAAAACCGGACTGCGGCAGATTGGAAACGTGTAATTTGGTCCGATGAGTCCGTTTTGTTTGTTCTCCAATGATGGGAGGCGACGAGTACATCGCAGGTCCAATGAAGCCTTTAATCCTGAATGCGTCGAAGGTGTTGTTCAGGCTGGAAACAGAAAGTGAAGCGCAGGACTCTGGCGGAACTTCGGGACCGGCTGATGAACGAGTGGCAGCAAATCTATGTTCAGTACATGCACAAACCTCGTAGAGTCTCTGCCTCGCCGGATTCGTGCGGTTATCAAGGCCAGAGGCGCCGTCACACGTTATTAGGTACATTCTGAGAGGGGTGACTAATTTTTTGTCCGGTGTGCTTATTTTCTCACCCCAAACAGCGATGTTATACGAGGCGCTCCGGACCACAATCTGCCAAGCGCCAATGGGGTCAGAATTGAATTATTTATACCACTATATTCCCTATCCCAGGGCCGGCCTTAGCAATTGCGGGGCCTAATTTTGACCATTTTGGTGGGGCCTCCTGGACTTAAGATTTCACATTAGGTATCAGGAATATATGCTATTACGTTGTATTAAAAATAAAACAATATCTATATTTATTAGCTTATATTTTGACATAAAACGTGTTAAAACAAAACTATACTTATAAAGAAATCTATCTTGCTTTCTGTTCTGCAAACTCTTTCAAAATTTTGTTGAAGTGTAAGTTTTTTGCTTCATCACATTCATCATATGAGCTTGACATCTGTTAGCGCAATTTCCAAATCTGCAGCATGTTTTTGTAATTCCTCCTTTGGAATTTGTTGAAATTTACTCAAAAAGCCAAATAAATCAACATGTTTTTTTCAACTGTTTAAACCGTGGCTCCAAAGACTGCATTCCTTATTTTTCAAAGCTGGAGGTGGCAACCCTAGTGCGGGGCCCATGTGAGCGCGGGGCCCAATTTGGTCAAATAGGTTCAGTTGGCCTAAGGCCGGCCCTGCCCTACCCTTCCTCCATCCCGTAAGTGAGTCATGGAGCAGATTGTGGATCTGTACGTATGGTCGAAATCAATCAATCATATAGTTATTGGTGCAAAAGTTGTGGCATTTTGCGAGTTGACAAACTTTAACTGCATTTTTCTCCATTTTTTTAATTTTAGCGCTTGGCAGCTTGTGGTCCGGAGCGCCTCATATAGGATGTGAAGATGCGTAAAAGTATAATAGAGATTGAGCAATACGAGTGTGTATATATATTTTGGAATGATGTTTTAATTTATGCAAGATATAAGTGAACTTTGACTTAATACTTTTATCTCTGATATTATATTAATTACAGTATCGCTATTATATTTTTATAGATTTAAAGGTAATTTATTTATATTTGGCCGATCATAAATTCTTTCTTGTGAAGTACCAAAGTCGTTATGAAGTATGAGAAGGGCTGCGTCATGCACATAATACTATTTGCTTGTGGCAGTTATGAAAATCATTGACATAACGTTGGAACACAGTAGGAGGGGCCCCAATATCGAATCCTGTGGTACTCCGTATGTGATTCATTGAAAGTCTGATTCGTGTTCTGTTTAGTCTGATGAACTGCTTTCCCGTTATTCAAATACGACTTTAACCAATCCAAAGACACGTTTCTTGTTCCATAATAATAATAATAGTAGTAGTAGTAATAATAATAATAATACAATCTTCATAATTGAGTTTAGAACAAGATAATACTTCGATGAAATTGTAATTAAAAGTATTTTATGTAGCAAATATTCAATGACACTAATCATTAAAACAGTTTCCAAATGTTTTTGAACACACACACACACACACACACACACACACACACACACACACACACACACACACACACAATTTCCAAAGCAAACACATCTAAAAGGAAAAAAAATTTGAATAAAATCCCTTTTAAAAAGGAACTAAAGAATAAATTCCGTGAAATGTATTTGAAAAAAGGCTCCAAAAAGTCGTTCAATCGCTTTTAGCTATTCCAATTATTTAATTTTCATTAATTAATGACAAAAGAATAACGTAATTATTATTCTTTTTTGTCTCGCACATCATTAAGAGAAATGGATGTAAATTAATTCACTAAAGGTCAAAGAAAATTTTTTAATATGTAGATTATACTAGGGGCACTCAATATATTTTGCCCCACCCTTTTTTCTTAGCTAAATAATAGACCATGGGGCTGAAATGTTTTTTGGGCCGTAAGTTTGAACTTTCTGCGCTTCGCATAACCGGATTTTTTTTTAGTTTGAACCTCCCCTCCTTGTATAAAAGCGGTGGTTAACGCAGTTTCGAAAATGGCGTCTGACAGTGATGTGTGTCGTAAACAGAGCTGTTATCGAGTTCTTAACCGCAGAGAAGGAAACAGTTGGAAATATTCATAAACGTCTACAAAACGTTTGCGGAGATGATGCTGTTGATCGAAGCACAGTTGGGGACGCTGGTCTAAACGTGAGATATCATCGGAGAGAGGGAGAGCCAGCCTCGATGATGAGCCACGCAGCGGTCGCCCGGCATCGGGCTAATAACACGAATTGTGACTGGGAATGAGACTTGGGTACACCACTTTGAACATGAAACAAAACGCCAATCCATGGAGTGGCATCACGCAGACTCCCCACGCAAGAAAAAGTTCAAAATGGCTCCCTCTGCAGGAAAGGTTATGGCCACCATCTTCTGGGACATGAAAGGGGTGATTCTGGTGGACATTATGAAAAAAGGACAAACAATCAACTCAGAAGCATATATTGCTACCGTACATAGATTCCAGACGTGTAAAACGAGTTCGACCAGAGAGAAAACTAGAAGACGTCCTTTGCACGATAACGCAAGACCACACAACAGTTTGCAAACAAGAGAGGCCATCACAAAAATGCGCTTGACTGCGTTACCCACCCTCCATACAGCCGGATCTGGCACCTTGACTTCCATTTGTTTGGGCCAATGAAGGATGCTATTCGTGGAAGAAAGTTTCAGAGTGACGATGAGGTTGTTCAGGAGGTTAAGAGGTGGCTCCAGCGGAACCCAGCGGACTTTTAACAGCAAGGAATAAAGGCCCTTGTTTCGAGGTGGAGGAAAGCCGTAGAAAAGGATGGAGACTATGTGGAAAAATAAAAACTTGTGAGAAAGGTATGTAACTACTTGTGTACAAAATTTCTAGAACTTACAAGGAAACTTGGAAAGAAAAAAAAAAAGGTGGGGCAAAATATATTGAGTGGCCCTCGTATATTACAGTGTAGAGTTTTGGATATATATAGTTCTCGCCCAGTTTTCTGTGAATCGAGTTAACCGTGATTTACTAATTGTGGACCATTGTGTACTTGTTCTTGATAATGACGCCAAATTAACCGTGATTTTTGGGGTGGTATTTATGTCCGTGGCTCGCCTCCCGGCAGCCCAACAAACTACTTAATTGTTTCTTATATCCTATTGTAATCAAATAATAATAATAATGTGTGTAGTAGCGCGCGAGGTGGGAAGGCAGTCTGTGGTGGCGGGCAACAGCGGTTGCGCCACCCACCCACCGGCGGGGAAGACTGAGTTACCTATGAAATCGAGTTATCCGTGATCATGTACCGCCTCTCAATCGCAGATAACTAAGCGGTTTTATATATATGTAAAGAACGACGCTTGTGTAGAAGAGCGTTTCGCACAAGATGAGGAGGGAGAAGGAACAAATGAAAAATGAGGTACCACCCGGGAATCGAACCCGGGATCATCCGATTGCCGGTCAGATATGCTATCCACTACACCAGTGGTGCACAAACTTTTTTGATGTGAGGGCCAAGCGAAGAAAATAACTAAATGTATTAGCCTACTTACTTTCCATCTAAGTCATAAATTGGGTCACTTTTATATTCTAACTTTTTCATTGAATTGAAAAGACCCGTGGGGCCACTGAAAAGACCCGTGGGGGACACATTTGGCCCGCGGGCCAGGGTTTGTGCATCACTGCACTACACCATGGACCTCGATCAATCAGAAGCCGTAATTCTCCTACATACGAGCAGAAAGCAGAAACCAATGCCCTGAGGGGACACCTTCGTATGCCGTACATATATATATTTTAACTGCAAACAACACACAGTATAATTAGTGTAAAGAACGACGCTTGTGTAGAAGAGCGTTCCGTACAAGATGAGGAGGAGAAGAATGAAAAATGAGGTACCACCCGGGAATCGAACCCGGGATCGTAAGTAGGAGTATTACGACTTCTGATTGATCGAGGTCCATGGTGTAGTCACTACACCACTACACTGTAGTGGATAGCATATCTGACCGGCAATCGGATGATCCCGGGTTCGATCCCGGGTGGTACCTCATTTTTCATTTGTTCATTCTCCCTCCTCATCTTGTGCGGAACGCTCTTCTACACATGCGTCGTTTTTTACATTAATTATACTGTGTGTTGTTTGCAGTTAAAAAATATATATACAGCGTGTCCCAAAGAAATGTATACCCACTTTGTTCGATAATACCAGCTATGAGGATAATAAATATATTACTTTTTATATGTTTTTTAATAAAGGATTTTCTCCTGAATCTAAATATGTAATTATTTTTATTAAAAATTGAAGAACAAAAAAGTTACAGATGTTTAAATTATAATTATTATTTTCGAGACTTCATGTGCGATATTTCTAATATTTTAACCGACTGTTTTGAGATACTTATGTTTAGTGTTGATATTGAAGCATAAATGTTGTAATTATTAGTTAATTAAAAAAATTTACAAATTCCATGGTTAAATGACACTTTATCTAAGATGTTCGACGTCTTCCAGAACGTTGTTTTTGTAAGTTTTGCACAGTGCCGTCGGTTTCAAACTTATCTCGTATACGTGCAAAAATATTAGAAAATATCGCACATGAAGTCTCGAAAATAATAATTATAATTTAAACATCTGTAACTTTTTTGTTTTTCAATTTTTAATAAAAATAGTTACATATTTAGATTCAGGAGAAAATTCTTTATTAAAAAACATATAAAAAGTAATATATGTATTATCCTCATAGCTGGTATTATCGAACAAAGTGGGTATACATTTCTTTGGGACATGCTGTATATATCGAGGAAGAAAACAAAGTAGCAGAAAACAAAATTAACCCAAAATACTACTACACGTTTGTGAAAAGGAAAATGCAGTGTGAGGAGAGTATTGGACCGTTGATAGACGGGGAGGCCGAATACACAAGTGACCCGAAAGAAATAAGCGAACTGCTTCGGGAATAATTTAACTCTGTGTTTAGCACCCCTAAGTCCGAGATGGAAGTGGAAAACCCAGACGAATTTTTCGACATAGATACAGATCAACCAAGAACAAATTCCGGCACAAACCTATTAATGGAGTTCGAGTTCACGGGAGATGTAATTACGGCCTTATCACAGATACGAGACAATTGCAAAACCGCTAGACTTACTTCAATGTGACCATGGAATCATAGCACACAAACTTAAGAATACAGGAATTACTGGAAAGCTAGGAAGGTGGATATTTAATTTCTTGACGCAAAGAACGCAAAGAGTGGTGGTAAACGGAGTTAAATCGGAAGTCTCGGAAGTCGTGAGCTCTGACCCACAAGGAACAGTATTAGCTCCCTTGCTGTTCATAATAATGATTGCAGATATTGATGCAGATATTAAGGACAGTATTGTGTCATGCTTCGCAGATGACACAAAGATATGTAAGGAAATATTGAACGAAGATGACATAAGAAAATTACAAAACGACATTGAAACATTATTCCAGTGGGCAGAAGACAACAATATGAAGTTCAACGAAGAAAAATTCCAACTTCTAAGATATGGTAATAACAAAGAGCTACAGAAAAAAGGGTACAAAACTATGCAAGCCAAACAGAACACCAAATCCACAAGTCAGGGATCTTGGAGTGATAATGTCGTCGGATGCAGAATTCAGAGAGCACTATAAAATCAAAATCATAACGACTGGAAAAATAATGGGAGTCATCTGGAGGAGCTTCCGTAGCAGAAAAGCAAACATCATGCTCAAATTATGGAAGAGTCTAGTCCTACCAATAATTGAGTATTGCTCAGTACTCACAAGCCCACACAGAAAAAGCGACATTGCGAACATTGAAGCTATACAAAGGACTTTTACGTCTAAGATAGAGGAAACGGAAGGTGAAGACTACTGGTCTCGACGACAATCCCTGAAACTTGACTCTCTCGAAAGAAGGCGCGAGCGCTACACAATAATATACATATGGAAAATACTTGAGGGCTCTGTCCCCTAACCTCGGAAATGAAATAGAAACAAACTGGAATGAGAGAAGAGGCAGATTTTGTACGGTCCCAGCTGCTGTGGGACAAAGGGCCATGAAAACGAGGATGAAAAATGCCCTCAGAATACGGGGCCCAAAGCTGTTCAATGTCCTTCCAAAAGAAGTGAGGCATCTCCAGCACACCGACCTGAATAACTTCAAGAACCAACTGGACAGATTCCTGTGCAAAGTCCCTGACCAGCCATGTGTTGCTGGCTACGAGGGCAGGAGGAGATCAGACAGCAATTCCCTCCTTCACCAAATCCAGCAAATGAGGCGGGATGCTACAGAGGGGTCGACTGCAGGTGGTGGATCCTGAACCGTTGTTCAGACTCACCAAAAGTAGTGTATATATATATATATATATGTATAGAAACGACGTAAGTATAGAGGAGCGTTCTGCACACGAGGAAGAGAAATAACGAACAAATGAAAAATGAGGTAACCGCCCGGGAATCGAACCCAGGATCTTCCGATTGCCGGTCAGATATGCTATCCACTACACCACGGGCCTCGATCAGTCAGAAGTCGTAATTCTCCTACACAGGGCAGAAACCAATGCCTTGAGAGGGCACCCTCGCAAATCGTGAATATGTACATTTAACTGCAATGACCACGCAATATATTAATGTATAGAAACGACGTAAGTATAGAGGAGCGTTCTGCACACGAGGAAGAGAAATAACGAACAAATGAAAAATGAGGTAACCGCCCGGGAATCGAACCCAGGATCTTCCGATTGCCGGTCAGATATGCTATCCACTACACCAAGGGCCTCGATCAGTCAGAAGTAATTCTCCTACATAGGGCAGAAACCAATGCCGGGCGGTTACCTCATTTTTCATTTGTTCGTTATTTCTCTTCCTCGTGTGCAGAACACTCCTCTATACTTACGTCGTTTCTATACATAAATATTGCGTGGTCATGCAGTTAAATGTGTATATATATATATATATATATATAAATAGACCGTTTCACGATTATATGGTAATTTTTCAAATTGAATTTTGATAAACGTACACACTTTTATTTTTTTATATAAAGGAAGAAAAACAAATAGACAAAATATCATTTTATTTGAATGATAAAAAGGCACCCCTCAGATGGCACTTCTTTTGCATTAATGGATAATTAGAGCAAATATAAGACTGAACGAAAAATATGTTTTAAAACAAAGCGACTTAAATTCTATTTAAGACATAATTGATTAAGAATATAGGGATTTCAGTGGCTGAGGGACCTCCTTTCTCTGATTTTCAATGATTGAAAGGCAATTGTCTCTCTTCCTCACTCTTTGTGAGCTTCTCATTAAACTCTGTAGCCAGTTTGACTCCTCGTTCAGCACAGTCGTTGATTACTTTGACTGCCATGACCCGATTACGGTGCTCCTCAATGTCTTCAAGTTTCTTGGGAATTTCTATTTTCAAACACTTGAAGAAGTCTTGTGTTTGAGTTGTGACAAAACTGGTAATCTTTAAGTCATTGGGGTTTTGCAACATTCGGGGGTCCACCTTTCTTGCCCTCACTTTTCGAGGAGGCGCGTGGTGAAGGTTGTGGAGCATTAGAACCTTATCATCTTCAGTCACGAGGTTTGAGAAAAAGCCAAATCCTACAAGATCCTCACTCAAGTACCAACCATGGTTCTGAAGTTTTTTGAGGGCTGTAGCACCCACTTCCTTATCAACCTGGATCTTGTAGATATGTAGCATCTTGAGGAGGGCCAAATCACTTGCTGGAGCATCAATTCCAACTGGAGATGTATACCAAGCTTGAAGATAAACTGTCACTGAAAAGGCGTTTATTCGTATCAGAGCTTGGTTTTCATGAGGGGTGAGAAGGAATTGGTTCCTAAATAAGTAAATTTTTAAGGAATAGATGCCCTTTCCCATCCATCTAGCTCTGCTGTAAGCTCCTGGGTAGTGGAATCTGCTATCAGAGCCTTTATTGTTTAGGCATTGGACAACCAAGGAAGATAAGTGCAAGTTCTAAGTATTCCCTGTAGTCACCTCGAGTGTGGCCCTCTTGAAGTTTGGAGTTGATAAAAGAAATAAGCTTGTCTCTGTGCTTCAAGATCCAATGATCTAAAGATTCTGAGGTGAGATCATTGGGTTCATAGGGCTTGTAATTCTGCTGATCAATGTTATCCCAACAATCTCTGAATCGATTGAATAAGGGAATTTGTGGACCCGAAGAAGAGAAAAACATGTCAAAAACTGCAGTGATAAGAAGCTCGTGGATATGGTGGCGGCATGCCAGAAAAAGGAGTGATCTCTGAAGGGCCTTTTGGATGATGGTACAAGCCCCAGCATGGATACCTGTATTGCTTGCAGTAGTATCAAAACAAAGGCCTGCTACCCACTCATTTACTTGTGGCCATTGCTTCAAGACATCTAAAACTGCTCTCCCCATTTCTTCTCCCGTTCCAGAAATAAGCTTTGGAATAGACAGTAATTTTTCTAATTCGCCTGCACCAGTCACAACAATGGGCATTACATCAATCTTACCCCATGCATGGATGGAAGAAGCTTTCCATCAAAATGAATTATTAAAGGGGTATTTGGTTGGAAACTGGCTTTAATGTCTTCTCCCATCTGCATCTGTGTTGATCGCCGAGACCTGTAGATAGAGGATGATGAAAGTGTGATCTCTTCAATTTCCACTCCAGCAGCTGAAAGGGCAGATGCCACAATGTGCATAGCAGCTCTTGCAGATGTTCCAGTGCGGTCCAGAGCAGCCAAGAACTTTTTATCCCTAACAATTACACCTGGTTCAAGCTTCTTTTTTGAAGATGATGATGAGAGTGCTCTGTAGAACAATTCATCACCAGATGATTCTTCACTTCCTCCTGAACCGGAATTTTCACATTGGTTGAGATCCACAACCTTTGTCAATTGCCTCATTTCTTCCTTTGATTTCCTGCGAAGTTTTTCCATTCTTTCCATGCTTATCTGTCGTGCTTTTGCCTTTCTTGAAAACTCCTTGTCTTCTGGACCTATAATCATTTTCCGATCGTTCCTTTGATCCTTAAGAAAATCTTTATCCTCCTGCAATTTTATTTCTGTTTCCACTTCTGAATGAGCTACATCGAAAATCTTCTTTAAGCTGGTGACAAATTCTGCTTCATTCTTCTCTTGGGTAGGAGTTCGTCGAGTTCGGTTCTTGACCAGCCCTTCATGCTTATTGTAAAGCCTTTTAAGCTTTGAGACAATATAAGGCTTGTGGGATGTAATTAAGGAGGCTTTTTCCCACATAGCAATAACTTCGTTGGCTACAGTTGCGCAAGCTACAGAGACATTTTGCTTTCCCACCTTAATGTGATAAAAAAGACGTTTAAGGACATCACTGTTAGTTGGAAGCTGTTTCTCAGAAAAAACCCTCTTCCAGCACTTGTCCGACCAACCAGACTTCACACTTGTTTCTGGTTTTTGCCATAATTCTGAGGGAAAAAGTTTTACACCTGTTAGTCTTAATAATAATATAATATAATCATTAATCACTCACCTAAATTATATTATGACTTGATTACTGTAAGAAAGTTGTAAAGTAACATGAAGTAACCTTTCTAGAACAGTAAACTTGTGAAAATATCAGTAATTATAGATGAAAAAGCAAATAAAACATCATATAATCCATAAAGGGAAAAAATGGAAATTCTAGAATAGTTATCCTGAAGGAAGAATTTTCTAGAATTCTCTCTAAAGAATATAGGGGGTTACTGGACCATTCCTGAAAATGACCTACTATCTTCCAATTTTATTTATGAATTTTATATACCAAATTTAAGAGACATCTCAAAATAAATAAATATATTTGCCAGAAAAATGAAAATTTTCTCATGAGGGGTAAAATAGATATGCATTGACGGGTGGGATAACAATAAGATCTTGTCTTAATATTTTGCATGAAGTCTTTATTCATGACATATTACTTTTTTAGTATGTGTGCGTTGAGCCATCATAAATTTCGATTTTTCGAAACGGCCTAAATTATATATATATATATATATATATATATATATATATATATATATACAGGGTGGGCCGTAAGTTTCCATACATAGGAAAAATAAACGTTTTTTTATGGACAACCATTTTATTTATATAATATGCTCTACATGGTTGCCATTGTTTTGAAAACACATTTCAATACGTGTTCCCCACTGTTGATGAACACGCATTAGCACAGTTGACGTTATGCTTGTAATGGCGTTGGTGATACGTTCATTTAGATGATTTATGTCTCGTATCTTTTCCTGATACACCATGGCCTTCAAGTGCCCCCAAAGATAGAAATCAAGGGGGGTGAGATCTGGGGATCTGGGAGGCCACTCCACAGGACCACGCCGACCAATCCAAGCATCCGGAAACTGCTGATCCAAATACCGACGCACGTGAAGACCATAATGAGGTGGAGCTCCATCTTGCTGGAAGTAAACTGGGAAGTTACCTTCCCCGTTTAGCAGGGATGGGAAAATCTCTTCTTGCAACATGTTAAGATACCTTTCGGCATTAAGATTTCCACTGACAAAAATTGGTCCAATAATTCTGTCACCCCATATCCCGGCCCACACCATCACTTTACCGGCACCTTGCATCTTCGTCGGACTCAGCCAGTTAGGGTTAGCATTACTCCAATAACGTATGTTTTGCCGATTAACCTCTCCATTGACGTAAAAATTTGCTTCATCAGTAAACAAGATCTTACGTCAAACGCATATTCTTAGGGTATCTGAAAACAAAAAACAAACGTTTAATTTTTACTATGTATGGAAACTTACGGCCCACCCTGTATATATATATATATTATATATATATATATATATATATATATATATTTTAGTGGCGGACCGGATGTCAGTTTTTCAACATCTGCGGATGCGGATTTTTTATTTCAATATCTGCGGATGCGGATATTTAGTTAATCTATCAATATAATATAGAATTATGAATATATGACATAATTTTTCAAATTTCGTGATATTACTGTTATGGCAGGCAATGCATAAGAATTAAAATTAATATTAATGTTTTCATTATGATAAAAATAACAACTTTCTCAAAGAGTTTCAGCCACAGCAAATTCAATGAAACAAGTTTCATTCAATTTTCTGTTACCAGCTATTTATATTTTGAGGTTTATATATTTGTTTGTTCATTAATAATAATTAATACTTTACATGAAATGTGCATGACTGGGCCTTATAAGCTACTTTATAAGCTAATTTAATTGTAAATTGCATAATTTATTAGAGGTAATATCCGCATAACATCCGCATTCAGAAGTGCGGATGTTAAAAATGACGCGGATATCCGGTCCACCACTAATATATATATAATATATATATATATATATATATATATGTGGTACCATAATAGGATATTTCTTAATACAGTAAATGGTGAAAGGGAAAATCTTGAAGCCATTTACGTGTGTAAATTCCGTTTTTACTGCGATTGTGCGATGTCTGTAGAGAACCACTTCACCAAAGGGTCACTAAAGTTCTTGTGGAAACAATTAGATTGGAATATATGGAAGTAACTACCTATGAGGTTATGAAGTCGGATTCCTAGCTTACCATATATGTACAGGGTGACGCAAAAGTCAGGAACCATGGGCACATTTTATTAAATTATAATAAATATTCAAATTGGTGGCCTTCCACTTGGAGAACACATTGGTACTGATTTTGGCACACTCAAATGTGATTTTATCCTTTAGAGAACGTATGGTTCTGGGTCGATCAGCATAGACTACCGACTTGAGATGACCCCACAAGAAAAAGTCGAGGCATGAGGTCTGGAGACCTAGGTGGCCATTCGACGGGCCCTCGCCGTCCGATCCACTTGCTTGGGAATGTTTTATCAAAAGAGCTCCGGACGATGGTTGCGAAATGTGGTGATGCACTATTCTGCTGAAACCACATCTCCGCCCGTTCTGCCAGTGGAATGTCGTCCAGTATGGGCATTAGAAATGTTTGCAGCATATGCATATATGTTTCACCTGTTTCAGTGCCGTCGAAAAAGTACCGACCAATTAACCGATCCCCCCAGAGCGCAGCCCACACCATAATTCGTGGATCAAATTGCACATGTCCTTCCTCCATCCAGTGGGGGTTCTCATTGACCCAATAGCGTGCATTATGCCTATTGACACGACCGCTGAGGTGAAATATCGCTTCGTCGCTGAACATGATCCTTCGTTGAAGCTGTCAGTGTTGTAGAAACCACTGGCAGAACTCTACACGACGGTCTGTGTCGTCACCGTGCAGTGCCTGAACGAGTTGGATTTTGTAGGGGTGGAAACGATTTGTTGTAAGAATTCGTTGAATGAATCTTCTGGAGACACCCGTTTCCTGGGATAACTTTCTTAAGGAATTACGTGGGCTGTTTCGAGGTGATTGAGTACCGTTAGTGATGTTGCCGTATCGGTTGAACTTTTTGGCCGGCCACTACACGGCCGATCATGAACACTTCCCGTTTCTTTGAAGCGAGTGAACAGTTTTCCAACTAATGCATGAACAACTGGTGGCCTCTCAGGGTGTTTGTCATTAAAAGCAGTAGCAACTGATCGGTGTGTGTTACCACGCATTGCACACATTAAAACTATCTCCACCCGTTCATCTATTGTCAATTTCTGTGCTAATCGGTTCAACAACAAATCTGAAAAGAACCAAAACACATTAAAACAAATTATTAAAATGTGCCTGTGGTTCTTGTCTTGTACGCCACCCTGTGTGTGTGTGTGTGTAATATATATATATATATATATATATATATATATATATATGAAGTTAGTACGCTTTCTGCATTCAGGAAACGCACATTTGGAAAAACTCTGAAATAATTTTTTAGGTGGGGGGTTGGAGATTTTTGGTTTGTGAATCGGAAATGAAACGCTGCAAACTCGAAGTTACTCTGAAAATTTTGAACCTCAATCTCGGAATGCGTAAGGAACAAATTATTTTTACTTTTCAAAGCTTTTAACTGGCACACGAGAATTTCCATTACTCTGTATATTACTATTCTGAAGCATGGAAGCTTTTGACCAGACATGGTTCATGCATTTACCTTATGATATTCACCTTTTGAAGCAGGGATAAAATTGCGGTTTTCATTTGACCACAACATTGATTTTTTCCGTTTCAAGTTACGTGATCCATACGGATTTTTTCATTAAACTGTAATTTTTGAACGAATTGTAGCGTGCTTGTTATATACTCTTCTACAAAATGTACCAAGTCAATTGAATTCGAGATAGTTAGTTCTGTATGTGTTCTTTACTTACTCGAAACCGGGCATTTAACCGTTTCTCACAATACTTTCATTGTAATTTATACCAATTTTGTGTCTGAAATTCTGAAGTTTTCTTCAATTTTGCTATGATCAAATGTACTGTATATCGCAGACACTTGATAATTTCGTTGATGTAGGGCATGCGCAAAGGAAATTTGTACGAATTGCATGATGGTTTGCGTTAGCATGCATTTAGGAAATTAAGTGGATATAATTGCGCTTTTGTTAATCATTTACTGATTTAGTCGAGTAAGAATTATTTTAACCAGGCAAATCTCTAAGGTTAAACGTAAGTGTCGTGTATTGGTTTTTTTAAATAAAGATGATAATGTCTGATAAGAATTCAGTTTTGTTTATAAGAATTTAATAATGTTTTGTTTGAAATTAAAAATATAAAATACTAATTGGTAACACCGAAATGTGCCGAAGCTGGAGGCTGAGTGAAAATGCCCTATTTTGGCAATTCAGTTTCGGACTGGATGTGTCATAGGCGGTTTTCGTATTCGTATGCAATTGTGTTTCCGAAATACTTAATTGTCTCTATCATGGGCGTCGATTGTGGGGGAACGCAGGGGACATGTTCCCCCACTTTTTACAAAGGGGGGGACAACCTACCAGTTGTCCCCGTCACTTTCGTGGATGAATTGCTATAAATGCTAACTATTAATGGCACCTAATATGACGTTATATGTCGTATTATACGCATATGTAAATGTAATAGCAATATTATAAATTATTGTCATGAACACCACCAGTGTATATTTATCATGGAATTTAGCAGTCAGTTATTTGTTTTATATTTCACGAACATATTTTGTTATCAGTTTATGTACATTTACCTCTGTTGTCTACAGGTAATAAAAGATTTATTTCGGTTAAACATATGTGTGATATTATGTTACATGAAAGGTTAAATATTATAAATAGTTTGTATTGCGTTTCTTATTTCTGCAAAAAAAAAATGTTTAAATAAAGAAAGACATAAAATGATTAAATACAATTGAGTTTTTTTTCAACATGCTGAGAAAAATAGAAAAAACGGGTAAATGGTAAATTATGACATTGATATATTACACGCAACAGCTACTCGGAGTATTGTTTGATTCGCTGTTTGAAGGCGAAGTGTCCCTCCCACTATTTTAGAGCAATCGACGCCCCTGCTCTCCACTATAAAATGTTAACGCTAATTCTGCACTCGCTTTACCCCGTTTGTCCAAGTGTTTTGGTAAATAAATAAAAAGTCAGTAAATAAAAGCGTGTAATTATTCCCGGTCCCTTTCAATCTTCGAAATCATAATGCCGGCCATGGCTACCCGTTTGCCCATGTTTATAAAGTACAGTGAAGAGAGTGTAAAGAGAAGAAAGAGCAATGATAAAAGAAAGTAAAGTAAATAACGAATAAAACAATGAATTGAATGAGGTACACGACATAAGCCTTGGGGAACCTAGTCATGGCGTCGATCTTAAGAGGCAAGAAGTCCCGGCCAGCGTTTCATAAACTGTGGGGTTCCCCCTCCTTGGGGGAAACAGGGGAGCAAGTCCTACTGAAAAGGGGAGCACGAGTAGACGATGTGACTACTGAATATTTGTACAGTATTTCAACAAGCAACACCATTTGGCAACGCTGCTTTATTAAATATTTCTACAGGATTTGTACATTCAAGTATATGTAAAGATTGTTAAGAAATCATGTCATATACTATAATATAGAACCTTAATAAATGAAGCAGTTTTTAATGGTACCTCGCATTGAATATGGCACCAATACATTACATTCCATGAATGCCATTTTGCAGTTGAAATAGGAGAGCGGGGCATGAAGGACTGACTCCAGTGTGAAGGCGGCGTTTGATAAAAACGTTTAGGAAACACTGGTGTAGGCTAAGTTCACTATAGGGCCTACAGAGTGTCCACAAAGTCCGTTTGCAGTGAAATTACGGTGTATCTGTTATGACTCCACTTAATATTTATTACCAGCATCGATTATGTTTTACAACGTTGTTAAATTTTGAGCATCGTATGTTGGAGATTTTTAACGCCTCTAGGCCTGGCTTGGTGGAGGAGCGAGTTGCTCTCTTGCGCTCTCCACCTGGCATAACCAGGTACACCCAGCTCATCTGGTACCGTCCTGAGCCAGGCATCTAGTCTTCTCTTGAAGACTTCAACTTTGACTCCTGTAACGTTTCTGAGGTCCTTTGGAAGCTGGTTAAAAAGTCTTAGCCCCTGACAATCAAGCTATTTTCCTTCAGTGTTGAGGAGGTCCCTTGTCGGGCCTTTAATTTGGGAACACTACACATTCTGCCTTTCCTATTTTCCAGCGTTGTTTGGATGGTAATTGGGTTTAGTTTGAGGTTTGGTACCAGTTTTTCGATCATTTGCCTCTCTCTTCTTTCCAGTGAGGACAGATTTAGTTTACAGTCTTTCCCAGTAGAGTTCTTTGCAGCCATCAATCTTGGCTGTGAAATGTGTGTGCGTTTCTTTTACTTTATTAATTTCTTCCTTTTTATATGGGGACGTCAAAACTGAGCAGTATTCAAGTTTTGGTATGATCAGTGTTCTCAGCAGGGGACTCATTACTGACTTGTACCTCCTTTTGAACGTTCTTAGTATCTGTCCCGCGACTCTTTTTGCTTTGTTTATTGCCATCTGATTTTGATCTCGAATTTGGCATCCTCGGTCATTATTACCCCCAAGTCTTCCGCTTTTGTGCTTCTCTGAATCACCTGTTTATCTGAAGCATAATATGTAGTATGTTTAATTTCCTCATTTCTATCATATCTCAAGAGCTGAAATTTCTCTGTGTTAAATGTCATGTTGTTTTCTGACCATTTGTATATTTTGTTTGTGTCCCTCTGCAAGACCTCCACATCATTTGCATCGCTGATTTTTCTGCTGATCTTTGTTTCGTTTGCAAATGATGTTACTATATGTCTGTTAGCGTGATAATGAACAGGAGTGGGGCCAGCACTGTACCTTGTGGTACTGAGCTGCGTACTTCTGATTCTGATGATGATACACCATGAATTTTGACCACCTGTAGTCGTTCTCTGAGGAAGGTGTAGATCCATTTTCCCACTTTGCCTGTTATTCCCATATGGTTCATTTTATGTGCTATTATACCATGATCGCACTTGTCGAAAGCTTTAGCAAAATCCGTGTATATGACATCATAGTCTTCATTACCTTCAAGTGCATCTAGGATATTGTTATAATGCTCTATAAGTTGTGATAGGCATGATCTTCCCGATCGGAATCCGTGTTGATTTTCGTTGAATTTTTCCAGTCTCCAGGAAGTCAGAGATTTTCTCTCTAACTATTCTTTCAAATATTTTGGTGAGGTGGGACGTCATTGACACTGGTCTATAGTTCTTTGCTTGAGATCTATCCCCGCCTTTATACAGGGTGTCTCAGAATTAACTATCTATTTCAATGAAATCGGACAAATTTAATAAAAACTGACATAATTTTGTGTTTATTACTAAATTATGATACAAAAACAAATAGATTTATAAATCATAAGTCAAAACTTTATTGAGAAGTTTCAACATGTGCACCGTCTGTATCTCTGCAAATTTTAAATCTATCCTCAGCGCTGCGAAACACATTTTGAAGCATTTCAGGTGTTATCTCCCGCACTGCCAACTGGATGCGTTCTTTAAGTTCAGCTAAACTATTGATCTTTTGGCGATAAACCTTTGTTTTATGAAACCCCATGCAAAGAAATCCAGGGGTGTCAAATCCGGAGAATGCGGAGGCCAAGGTCGAGGTCCTCCACGTCCAATCCACCGATTCGGAAGGCGTCTGTTGAGGTATTCTCGAACAATTAGAGCATAATGACATGGTGCTCCATCTTGTTGAAACACAACATTATCAAGAATGCCATCATCAAGAAGCTGTGGTTCGAGAAACTGCTGAAGCATATCAAGGTAGACGGTACCTGTTACAGTTGCTTCCGCAAAGAAGAATGGGCCATAAATTTTGGATTTGGTCATTCCAAGCCACACGTTAACTTTTGGAGAGTCTCTCTGCCATTCTAAAAATAAAACTATGAAAAATTGTGAAAATAAAATTATGAAAAAAATTTAGAAATTTATACATTTTTAACACATATTAAACATGATAAACATAAATAAAAGTATGTTTTTAAAAAATTTGTCCGATTTCATTGAAATAGATAGTTAATTCTGGGACACCCTGTATATAGGGACAATATTTGCTCTTTTCAAGATGCTCGGTATTTCCCAGTGTCTAGGGATCTTCTCCATATCCAGTGTAAGGGTGTAGCTATTTCATTTTTACAGTTTTTAATTAATAGTGCATTCCATTTGTCCTGACCTGCAGCTGAATGTGATTTAATTTCTCCTATAGCTCTCGCTACATCATCTGGGGTAAAATCGAAGTCTGTTACACATACATTCTCCTTGCAATTTCTCTTTAAAGAATGCATCTATGTCAGGTATCGCTTTGTCACTTTTTGAGGTAGTGAAGACCGATTCATACTGGGCTCTCAATGTTTCAGATATTTCTTTCAGATCGTCTGTTAGTTCATTATATAATATGCATGAGATATGTAGGTTTTCCTAAATTGCCAAATTCCATCTACATTTCCGTCGGTGGTCGTTGAAGTTACATTAGTTCCTACGTGTGATTTCTTTTATTTTTTCAAATTTTTAATCGCTTACGCCTGCGTTAAGGTAGGGAGGGGTTCCATTAAAATGTAGAACGTGCACTTTTTATCGTATATATTATAGACGGGTGGACTGTTGCTGTGACCCAACCTCGTGGGTTCTCTTTTGGCGGTTGGGGAATTGTCGACTAAGTGGTCACTCATTGACGGATAGTTCCTCGGTTGGTATTGTTAACACACTATATTTCGAGGGATAGTTAGAAATGATACGAGTCGAAGCTTATAACGTTTAATGTGATTCACTGAGTTATGTGGTTGAGCCTCAGCCTTAATGTAATATCTTAGCACGTGTATCCTATAACCATTATTATCTACCAGGCCACTTCCGACTCCGGCAGACGACCGTTAATACCTCATCTTGAGCCAGCCTCGGAGAAGCATCAATACGGTGGTCCCAAACTTCTGACTCTGGGTGTGGTACATGGCCTTATATATGCAGTCATAAGCCGTAGGGATAAGTAATGCGCAGCAAGATGATGGTGTCGCATAAGGCTTTATGGTTTAGGGAGCCACGTATTACTTTATAAGGAATAGGATGTATTGTAACAAATCCTTCCCTCTTTAAAAAAAAATTTAAAAAAAATCTGGTCTCCCGCGAAAATTCAACCTCATTAACATGATGTGAGAAATGGAAATTAACTGTAATTTAATTCATAGCATCCCTAAATAATAGTGAGTAAGACACACACTATCCACTACCCAGGTCTGGACTTTGAGGAGTCCAATCCAATACTTATAAATCTTCTGAGTCCACTTTTCTTTGCAAATACTGTTTGACGACATTGGCACTGTGCTTAGGGTTTTCGTGGTACCCGAAAATGAAGTTAACTTCAATTAGCCTTCGTCCTGATGGGATACCATGATCGAGTAGAATCTGCTATACTCGTCAGCATTAATGATAACTTCTATTCGTACTAGATTACCAATTCCAGTCGCGGACATACACCCCCAAACTTGAACAGAGCCTCCGCTATGCTTCATAGTAAGTTGTAAGCACGTATCCATATACACTTCACCGGGTCTTCTCCTCTCATACTGTCTTCTTTTTATACCAAATCTTCCAAATTTCGATTCGTCACTCCAAAGTACTAATTGGCCATTGGCGTTCCAATTCCGATGTTCTTGTACAAGTTGTAATCTCTCACCTTCATTACCCCTCGCGTAGTAAAGGCCACTTTTGATGAGAGACCTGACAGTAGAGGAATCGGTTTGAACTCCTGTTGTCTCTGCCAGATCTTGCGTGAGTTCAGTGCTAGATTTCCTTCTATTATTTAAAAAAGTAACCTTCAAATAAGGTTCATCCTGTTTGCCGAGTTTGTCTCCCACTTCGTTTTCGGTCTTTAACCTTTCCCGAATCCTTATGCTTCCAAATTGTTGTTTGAATGCCATGTCTGGAAATGCCAGTTTCCCCAATATTTCCCTCAGAGAATAACCATTTTGGTGTAAAAATATCATTTTATGTCTCGTACTATCAGATGTTGTAGGCATTGTATTGATATATGTCATCTGAAAAAAATAAAACGCACTTTAGTGAAAAGAAATTTAAACCACGACATCATGAGTGAGAGATGGTATTTAGATTAAAAAATTAAAGAGAAGCAGTTAAAATCAAATTAATAACTGAGAAAATCTGTGCACCGTCTGAAGAAACCTTCCTGCAGATTCTTCAGAAATTACAGAATAGTAATCCAAGAGTGCCAAGCCTGCTTTTTCAGCATGAAAAATGTGATCCCATCGAACAAAGATTTTATGCAGTATTGTAGTGCAATGCAAGTTGTTTCGTTCATGTTTTCTTTAATAAAATCCATCATTACAATGATTTTCATTCGCCAAAATATGTCATTATCACAGGAATATTGTTCATTTCTGAAGTGGCTCAAGACTTTTGCACAGTAGTATATATATACAATACCGTGCAAAAGTCAGAGACCACTGTCGATTCATAACTATTAGATAATCTGTCGTATGAGAATTAGTTTTGATACTAAAATACATATTAACTAGAACCTCTGGTTCATATTAACGTATAACTAAGTTATTACTTAAGTGTATAAAGTTGTATAAGCTGGATGACCTCTAGTCTGCATAAATTGGACTTGAAGGTTGATTCATTATACAGGGTGGCGCAAAAGTCAGGAACCATAGGCACATTTTATTAAATTATAATAAATGTTCGAATTGGTGGCCTTCCACTTGGAGACACTTTCTGACGCGTTGAATGCATGATGTTTGAACATTCCTTAACACATTGGTACTGATTTTGGCACACTCAGATGTGATTTTATCTTTTAGAGAACGTATGGTTCTGGGTCAATCAGCATAGACTACCGACTTGAGTTGGCCCCACAAGAAAAAGTCAAAAGTCAAGAGGCATGAAGTCTGGAGACCTAGGTGGCCATTCGACGGGCCCTTGCCGTCCGATCCACTTGCTTGGGAATGTTTCATCTAAAGAGCTCCGGACGATGGTTGCGAAATGTGGTGGTGCGCCACCCTGCTGAAACCACATCTCCGCCCATTCTGCCAGTGGAATGTCGTCCAGTATGGGCATTAGAAATGTTTGCAGCATATGCAAATATGTTTCACCTGTTACATTGCTGTCGAAAATGTACTGACCAATTAACCGATCCCCCTAGAGCGCCGCCCACACCATAATTCGTGGATCGAATTGCACGTCCTTCCTTCATCCAGTGGGGGTTCCCATTGGCCCAATAGCGTGCATTATGCCTTTTGACACGACCGCTGAGGTGAAATATCGCTTCGTCGCTGAGCATGATCCTTCGTTGAAGCTGTCGATGTTGTAGAAACCACTGGCAGAACTCTACACGACGGTCTGTGTTGTCACCGTGCAGGTCCTGAACGAGTTGGACTTTGTCAGGGTGGAAACGATTTGTTGTAAGAATTCGTTGAATGGATCTTCTGGAGACACCCGTTTCCTGGGATAACTTTCTTAAGGAATTACGTGGGCTGTTTTCGAGGTGATTGAGTACCGTCAGTGATGTTGCTGCATCGGTTGAACATTTTGGCCGGCCACTACGCGGCCGATCATGAACACTTCCCGTTTCTTTGAAGCGAGTGAACAGTTTTCCAACTGATGCCTGAACAACTGGCGGCGCTTCAGGGTGTTTGTCAGTAAAAGCAGTAGCAACTGATCGGTGTGTGTTACTACGTCTTGCACACATTTCAACAACAAATCTGAAAAGAACAAAACACATTAAAACAATTTATTAAAATGTGCCTATGGTTCCTTACTTTTGCGCCACCCTGTATTACTTATAACGCATGTGTTTAAAGATCTAGCGAACTATTAATGATGGATTTGCAGTAAATGCTCCTAAGCTATTGTTATATCAATATTTACAATTAAAAGTATTGACATATTCACTTAAATTTTGAAAAACAAATTTATCGAAAACTTTTCTCATTATAATCCTAAGTCATGCTTTTTTTTCACAGGCTTAAGGAATGACGAAAAGTATAATTTCTGATGAGATTAGATATAAAATAATACATTTGCATGGTGAGGGACTGAGTCAAAGAAAAATAAGTGAATCTACTGGTGTTTCCAAAACTGGTGTAAAAAAAATCTTGGCTCGTCACAGATCAAATGGGATCCCAGCTGATCGTCCTACATCACGGAAGCCCTCTAAGCTTTCTCCATCTGCTCTACAATATCTAAAGATTACTTCCCTTCGAAATAGACGCAAATCTAGCACTTCACTTGCAGCAGATCTCGAAAAAATAACAGGCGTCTCAGTTGATCCCTCTACTGTACGAAGGAAGCTTAACTCAGTAGGTCTTAAAGGACGTGTTGCAGCAAAAAAGCCACTTTTAAGGAATGGAAATGAAGAGAAGAGAAAAAGTATGCTTTGGAACACAAGTGTAGCGGGCAGACAAAGGAATTCCTTTCCTCGCCAGTCTCAAACATCTTGGAATTATCAGAATCCAAAAACACACGTGGTTTGTCAAGGAGAGAGAAACAGGAGGACGTTTGTAGGCGTCTCGAAAGGCCCGCGAAACTTACCGTCCTACGAGTTTATAAAAGGGCAGAGTCCACTGATACACCTCACTCCTCGCTCTTCACAAGCTTCTCGTTTGGTCGTTACGTTTCTCTCAGCCTTCGTCAGCAGCAACACTCGTCAAGCCACCCGCTCTCCGGCCTTCGTCGGGGAGCGGCCTGCTGTTCCGTCAAGGCTCCGGTCGGGCCTACACGAAGTCTGTCATCAAGTAAGGCCTTCTACAGTCCGCCTGCAGAAGCAATCCTTCGAAACCCAGCACCGTTCGACCTCAGTCGGCCTCAGTTCCTCAAGCAACACCTCAACACTTGAGGCGACATCCTTCTGACCCTGGCTTAACTCATCCTTCACCTCAATTCGATCGGTGCCCGTTCAACAAGTACTGCACGTAGGCCCAGTCTCCAAAGTCATGTACGGCCACCCACAGTCTCCAAAGTCATCTATGGCCAACCACAGTCTTCAAGGTCATCTTCAACGGGCCCAACGCAACACGGTCATCCTTCAAGTAGGTCTTCAAGCTTCAAGGTCCGCAACATTGTCGGTAAGCTCTTTGCCTCGTCTTAAGCAATTCACGCGAAGCCTGCACCGTGTAACCGCAGCGTCGTGATTAGGTTATACCGAAAGTGTCTCCATAATCGTTAAAACACACACTCCCGTTAAAACCGCTGTAGGCCTATTCCCACTGTATCAAATACCGTAATTTTGTATCACCCTGTTATTGTGATCATTATACAATTTACTTATCGAGCATCCTATTGTTTGTGATCTTTTAAGCATTTCATTCTTGACGGCCTAATCCACTTACTGTGTCAAACGTACGGGCATTATCTCAACTGTCAATAGGCTTACATTTCTGTGTTCCATTTGTGCATAACTCATTAGCCTATCTAAATCAGTATTACGTAATCCATTTACTGTACCTACCGTACATGCATTATTTCTGTATCAATAGGCTTTATATTTCATGCTGTGTTCCATTTTGCATATCATTAGCCTATCTAAATGAGTGTATTACTTAACAATTAATCTGTATAACCATTTCCTTATTTGTTAATCCTCAGTCATCTTTAGCATAATATAAATACCGTTATATAATTGTTAGTCATCGTAAATACCACCATTGCAATGTTAATCGCTGTAAACAAATAACTGATTTATTTTCTTAATTAAACACAAAACAACAAGGTAATTTTTCTAACCTTATTAATATTGTTTGCTTGGGGTGTAAGCCCAAGTTGGTGACCTCGAATTATTTATATAATTTTATTTAGTAATTATAGTAAGCCTACTCCATTAGCCACATCAAACTGGTTAATACTAGGCCTACTATAAAGTGGTTTAACCCTGGAGTGACCGGACGTTATTTTTTTCAGAGTGATCTTTGTGTTTAGCTTTTACTTACCATTTAATTTTATGCAACCATATCAAATAACTTTTATTTAAATACAGTACTCATAAATCCAAAGTGAAATTAAGTAGGCCTACTTGCAATAACATTGCCTTTCATTTCGTGCGGTACGTTATTAATGTTTTATTGACCCGCGGTCATGTCAAGCGGCACAAACACTGAAACTTTTGGATTAAGATGGCATCCCCTTGAGTCGAGTCCCACTGCCTTCCAGACGGCAGGGTTGCGGCGACCCCCGGAGAAGCCACCACTGGCATTGGGTCCTGCCCCGCCTTCACACGGATCGTGGAGGGACTCACGGAACTCACCACCGGACATCTCAGGACAACACGAACCCTCAACCCCCACCCCCCGGTGCTGCAGTAAGTCCCAACTCCCAACTTAATATTGTTTGCTTGGGGTGTAAGCCCAAGTTGGTGACCTCGATTTATTTATATCATTTCATTCAGTAATTATAGTAAGCCGACTCCATTAGCCACATCAAACTGGTTAATACTAGGCCTACTAAACAAGTATTGGACATTGAGACCTACTGAGTTAAGCTTCCTTCGTACAGTAGAGGAATCAACTGAGACGCCTGTTATTTTTTCGAGATCTGGTTTTCGATACATATGTATGTATATGTATGTATACATAGCCTCTTACAATTAAAAAGAGATGGTGAGCTCCATATTACTAAAGCAGACAAGGCTAACACCATAGTTATTATGGACAAAGTGGAATACATTAGAAAGATGAACGAGCTTCTCCAGGACCCCGCCACACACACAAAGCTGAGGAACAACCCGCAGGATGACGTCATCAAATCATTCAATAATGGCTTGAAACGCATTCTCAAAGAACATAAGGACTTAATCCTGCTATTCACGTCCACTTCGCCTTCTCTGCCCTACCTTTACGGTCTAATTAAAACCTGTATGTATATATACACGTGTGTATGTGTTTGTATATGTCTGTCACAACCATGCGACCTACCATTTCCATGGTTGAGCAGTATCCATGGTTGTGCCATTAGAAGTTCGCTCTGAGAAGCGAATGTCCCTTAATTTCATTCCTTAAAGTACAAACAAGACAATCGACGGTTTAGATCGTTTTAACATTTCCATCAGGATATTTCCCATATCTCCATTTGTTATAGAATTTATTATAATTAATTATTGTTGTCTTGCATGATTGCATCTAACCCTCATCCCTAAATTTTATTAGATTATGCTTAAACAGTGAATGTGGCATGATTTGAACCCTGTTTGTACTTCTTTCCTCATTTACTTAATTCTTCCTCAAATGCACCCAATTTCCTTAATATTTACCGTATACTCATTAATTAATTAACATACATATACATTAATTAATTAATTAATTAATAGTTTCACTCACTCTTGTACCATGGCTGTAAACCATTACTCTCTCTCTCTAATTAGTTTCCTCATTTTTGCCAATAATGACGAATATTTTATACTGTACGTACGAATTAAATAACTATGGCGTATTAATTATGAATTAACATATATTGTATAATGCGTGGACAATGACGTAGTAAATTAAATTGATTCTTCTCAGATTTATCATACCTTGAATACTTGGTCTTAGTATTCAATGTATGATAACTTCCCCAGAATGTATACTATATAAGTTATGTCTTATCTAATGTGATACAGTATAAGATATTGTCAACCATATTCAGTCATCCGTCCATGTCCTTTCTTGACCACTATCTTTTAATTTTATTAATTATTCATTCATCTACCTATTGTCTACCTATGCTTTATCAACATATCAGTCCATGTTTACTCGTGTCCGTTTATATTACACACAACCTATTGGGTGACGTACCGGTATGTGTACTTTATGCATTCGTACATGTCCGCTGATCATGATTACGCACGTAGCTACCTTACATGTAAATACGTCTGTGTATGTCACTTGTTTAAAAATTTTAATTTTTCTTTTAATTATTTAACCTCTCGCAAGATACTCGTTAATGCTGACACACAAGTGTTCGAATTCCGATAATATCGCCAAAAGCGAGCTTCTGAGTCCGAAACCTCACTTTAATTAAATTCCTGCCTTAGCCCTTGCCCGAGGAGGTCGAACCACCTCATTTTAAATTCCTACCGTAGCCCTTGCCCGATGAGGTCAAACTTCCTCACTTTAAATTCCTGCCTGTACCTTCATTTGATTAAGACCTCGTATAATTCCTGCCTTAGCCCTTGACCGAGGAGGTCAAACCACCTCCCTTTCAATTCCTGCCTGAGCTGCTGTTGCAAGAGGTCGAACCTCTTCCCCTGGAAATTCCTGACCATCAGCGGTTATCGTAAGTGGCTATAAAGTCATTTCCCTCCTTCAGTGCCTCGTTCTGTATATACTTTGTGTAATAAAAATTATACGAGTGAATGAAGTCTCCCATTGAGAACTGGTGTTTCCATTCACTCCTTTGAAAAATTTGGTAGAAAACTATTTTTCAATCCTGATTACTCGGATGGTCTACGTCTAAGGTCGAGCTTAACCAAAAAGGATCACCTTCGTTGGATCGTCCGAAGTGCGTTCATCATAAAAGTTGCGAGCGGGAAGTGGCCCGTACACGCGCGACATGTATATTCGACTCCGCCCGCCTGGCCCACATAAATAATGTACTATATATATATATGGTGTGTGTGTGTGTGTGTGCGTGTACATATATGTATGTATGTAAAATGTAATAATATTCGCCTGATATTTCCAATGATTCAATGCTTCGAATGCAATTAATATACTTTTGTTATCTATACCTGGAAGGGTGATCAAAATAAAGTGGCAGAGCTAGCAATCGAAGGTGATGAAACCGCGGAGTAACTTCATTTGTTGTTAGTTTGTTTGTAGACAATATTGCTTAAAAGTAACATTAATTAAGTTTAATGTTAGGTCGTTTCCGTCTCTCTCTTTATCACTCATTTGATACGGACGAAAACGGTTCTTTAGAACAAATTTCAATGAAAGTTAAATTAGTTCGACAGAGTGATGAAATGGCGCTCGTATGTAAAAACCTCCCCGTGCAATCGTTGTTTGATGGGGTTGTTTGACCTCCTTTGCAACGTTTGAGGTTATATGACGAAGGGAATTTTGGGCTTTACGTGGTATTCGAACCATGGGTCGCCACAACATCCAGACGTAAAGGACGGTCCTCCATCCAACTACAACCCAAACCCAATGTCGCTTTAATTAGCTGATCGCGGCGTTGTAACATTGGCGACAACCTAGCCCAACTCGGATGGAAAGTTGTATTTCAAGAAAGCGGTTGTGGCTGACGAAGTGATGGAATTGCGGCTGTTTGTATATAATACGTTATATTTGTCGCGTAACTTGTTCATTTGACATCTCTATTCTTTACCCAAATCACAAATTCACATATTATAGATAGATTCTAGTTATTTTGTCTCACTTCTGCTTTATTTCATGACATTCGTTTCTACAGTCTTGAAGGATTTGCCGCGTTAACAGACTTAAGTTTACGTTTCACGCGAGACCCACTCATTCATTTACCTTCTTACGCATTTACCCATTTCCAAAATGTTAAGAATTTTTGAAAATGGAAGGCGGAGCCACGCTAAAGACTGCGAAGAAAACTAGTATATAAAGTATCGATTAATCAGATCCTCAAATAATACAAATCATAAAATCGTAAAATATATTTTACTTCAATAAAAAATAATTCCTAATCAACTCCAGTAAAGTTTAGTTTGAATCCGAATCAGAGTCCATCAAAAATACTGAGTATCGCTGATCCAGATAAGAGTTCGGAATGTTCATTCATATCTTCATAAATCACATTATTATGGGTATATAAACAATTTTTTTTTTTAATGGAATTATCCACACACGAAGCCAACATAATCCAAAGCAACTTTAACTGCATTTTTACACACACGCACGCAAAGATATATATTATAATGTGTCTGTGTGTGTGTGTGTGCGTGTGTGCAGATAATGTAACGTTCACTAAAGTTATAGGCAGACAATATTTCTGACTACCCTTTCAAAGACCATGAGTTCGATTCGAAGACCAAAACCTTCATTTTGTATGACCATAACTCGGTATTCGACACATAAAAACCTCCTTTTACAAAGTATTAAAAACCCAAAAGGTTTTTCGTACAATTCAGACAACGAAACTGGAGAATTATAGTGGTAGAATCGGCCGGTTTTAAGTGGTTGGCTGTTAGTTGGTTGGTCCTGTGTGTGTGTGTGTGTGTGTGTGTGTGTGAGAGAGAGAGGAGGGGAGAGAGGGGCGCTTGGAAGTGTTCCAAAAAAGGCTCTGGTGAATATCAGCACTTTGCCATTTTATTAACACAAGTAAAAATATTATACTGCTAAATCATCTTTATATATATATATATATAATATATATATATATATATAATATATATATATATATATATATATATATAAACCTTTGGTTAGCTTCCGCCCGAATTGTTAATTCTGACGAAGATCAAGCTTTTCACTCCACTTTAGACCTACAGTTTAACGTGGAATCCGAACCACGCCCCACCAGCATCCCAGCGTCTTAACCACTAGGCTACCCAGAGTACCCATTTATCTACCAACCATTTTGTGTGGAAAGATGAACAGATGGGTTTTGCTGCGCCTGCGCGCCGGCTGCCATTACTGGGTCTCGAATCCCGGGCCGATGGATTCGTAGTCAGCGACACTAACCACTACACCAGCGAGGCGCCACCTGCGAATCACAATTTTTTTTTTTTCGTATCGAATCTCGAATCAAATCATCCCAAACATTCAAATCGAATCGAATCAACTGTACACACATACTGTATAGGTTAGTGTTTCTACACACAATTAGTAATAAGCATAAAATTAATTAAATCTTCTTGAGAACAAAGGACAACGTAAATCCTTCTAAAAAAAAATTAATTAAGCATTTGATCATCAGGAGGAACAATGATATTAAAGTATGATAAATGTTATTGCGCAAAAGAGATTGGTCTCAGTGAATAGATTGAATTATAATCTAAGCAAAAAGAAAAGTGTTTATTTACGAAAGTGTTCTTCAAAACAACATCACTGATGTTGTTTACCTGACTTAACCGAGATTCAAAAATATCGAATCGGAGTCTAAGCTAACGAATCAAATCGAATCCCCTCTCTCGATTCGAAATCAAATCGAATCTCGAAGCTTCGCAGGGCGTAAAATATATATATATATAACAAAACAAAACACGCCCCACCCCAACTCAAAAGTCCCGGGTTCGAATCGTGGTGTGGTGGAGTTAAATTTGTATTATATAAGAAAGACGAGTGCTCAAGCGTGTTAATATAATAATAAGTGTGTGTGTGTAGTAAGAATGAGGAGATTATTGCAGTTATATATACTAACATATTGTCAACCTTATTAAATATATTTTACAAATAAAATGGTATTGATAAGCTTTATTGGCAGAGTATAAACGTGGCCGGACAGTTTGCCTACGGACAGTTTGCCTACGGACAGTTTGCCTACGGACAGTTTGCCTACGGACAGTTTGCCTACGGACAGTTTGCCTACTGGACATTATGCCTATGGACACCATGCCTATGGACACCAGGCCTACCGGACATTGTCTAACGGACATGATGCCTAACGGACATGATGCCTAAAGGACATTTCGCATCTACACTCTTTCATGACGAGAATATTTTCTTAATTTTTTTTATTATATAGTGAACAACTGTGGTATATTTATCCTTACCTTATTTAACTTATTTAACTTCAGATTCATGCAAAAGAATTAATTCAGGTTAGGTAGGTTAGGTTAGGTAAGGTTAGGTTAGGTTAGGTAAGGTAAGGTAAGGTTAGGTAAGGTTAGGTTAGGTTAGGTTGCTTTTGTTCCTCTTCAAGATGTTAGCAACACGTTTGAACGATTTACGGCTGTTTTTGACGAGGAAACGGACGAGATCTTGGAAGACTTTCTAACCTATTTCGAGGCTACGTGGATTGGAATTCTGCAGCGAGGACGAAGAAGACGGCCTGCTTTTCCGCAACAACTCGATGATAGAGGGCTGGCACAGAGCCTTCGACCTACGAGTCGCCATTACACACCCAACTCTGTGTCGACTTGTAGACCGATTGCGTAATTAAAATAAAATTAAATATATGAAAATGAAATAGAATGAAATAGAATGGAATAAAATCGATGCCTCAATAAGCTGCGTCTGTTAGGCGTGTCGTCCTTTAGGCATCATGTTCGTTAGACATAATGTCCGGTAGGCATGGTGTCCATAGGCATAATGTCCAGTAGGCAAACTGTCCGTAGGCAAATTGTCCGTAGGCAAACTGTCCTAGTACCAGTATAAATACCCTAACAAGTAAAATATTCTTGAAGGTAATAAATGATAAGGTAAATCAAACAATAATAAATTTAAACCAAGAGGTCCACAGTATCAAAGACATAAAGCAAGACTGATGAATAGTTTCGACAGTTAGATTGTCTGAGTTTTTAATTCTTCGCATTAGACTGCATTGGGCACGTCTTGTTACCTCAGGGAAGCTCGGAACGTTGCGGTTAGTGAACATTTGAGAGGCTGAGCATATTGGAGGTAACTTATGTAGCAGTCTATAGGATCTGTTGTAAAGTAAATTCACGGTTCTGCAGGAGCCTTTTTAATAATTAACCCAGAGTTGCTGCCCGTAAATATTAGTGCAGAAAGTATGAAAAAGCGTGTTTTTAGCTTCGCTTCTACAGAATCTGAAGTTCCTCATAATCATGTTTGCCTCAGCGAAGTAACGTCTATTTTGTTTCCTTATGTACGAGTCGTCACTCAAGGAGCTGGTTATAATTTGCCACAGATACTTCAATAATAATTGTTTTTTGGATGGAACTGCATAACGTTAGTTTCAGTAACATTAAAATTAATGTCATGGTTCCGTGAATATGATTCACAAATTTTAATATGATGATCCAAAACTTTCACCGAACGGCTTATTAACATCGTATCATTGGCATAGACCAAGTTGTTTATCCTCGTGTCATCTGGACAGCATCCCACTCTTGCCTCATTTAGAAAAACAATTAATCCATCATGAAAAAGAAAAACTATGGTATTTCTCATTTACCATTATTTATTCGGACTATAGTGGATTTAATTTTCCCAGAAGAGTTCCTTGTTCCATGCACGGTCTGTGTTTAACATATATATATATATATATATATATATATATATATATATATATAAAACACAGACCGTGCATGGAACAAGGAACTCTTCTGGGAAAATTAAATCCACTATAGTCCGAATAAATAATGGTAAATGATAATTTAAATGGTAATGGTAAATAATAATGGTAAATGGTAAAATATATATATATATATATATATTAAACAGTAATGGAAAGAGTAAGGAGCCTTGTCCAACTCTACACGAGGAACCAAAACATTCGGACAATAAATTGCCCCATATACGAGTAACAGTAAAAGTTTGGTGTGTACAGTATGTACCAAAATTTCAATAAATGTTAAAGATATGGTGGAACATTTCCGTCTTACAATTATTAAATAGAATTGTGATTCACTTTATCATATGCTTTGTTTATATCCAAAAAACAACTAAAAATAGTTGATTTACTGACAGTATATCTGAATACAATCCCTTTCAAAATATAAATACACAGGTCAGGTGAATGGAACCTTTTAAAACCGAACTGATTAGGAGACGTCCACCATAAGTAATCATTTAGTCACCATAGCGAAAGTTTCTCGAGTAATTTTGAGCAGCAGGAAGCAACAGCAATAGGTCTGTAGTTAGAATGTCTCCATATTTATTTTTGACAAGGAGTGTGATATACGCACTCAAACTCTGCAGGAATATAACTGAGCAAGCATGGCTGAGAACAGTAATGAAATATGAAGAGTGATCACATCATTAGCATACTTCAGATGCTCATTCGACAGGTCATGTATCACTGGTAAGACGCCTGTCTTTAACTCTTTAATCAGATTCTTAATTTCATGTACTGAAGTTCCCTTATTTTCACTGGCTCCTCCTAATGTTGTTTCATTGCAGCCCCCATTAAGATTAACTTTCCCACGCTGTTAAGGATGTCTGATTACTTCGTTCTCCATAACTTAGCTATTTTTACCTCTTCAGACACTCCGTCAGTCCAGTCGTTGATGGGATGGCATTCTTAGCACCCGTTTCTTTGACAAATTTCTAGAATTTGTTACTGTTATTATTTAAATTAGCGCCTCAAGCTTTGGAAGCTCGAATAGTCTTGTTCCTGTTTACATCGTCTTATGTACTGCTTCCCAACCTTTTTTGTATGGTTACCCGAAACCCAATTTTAATCCGGCTCCATTACCCTAATCATTAGATATTTTTTATAACTTCTGGATCGCGTGACATTACCCCACAAAATAATTGTCATTACCCCAGTTGGGTAATTTACCCCTAGGTTGGGAACCACTGGTCTTATGGCTGCTTTATAGTGACCCCTACTTTTACTCTTATTCATGTAAGCTGCCCCTATTCTCGGACGACCAAGAAGAGACCATATATCGTAAGCATCCTTTGATTCCCTTTTCAGAGGGGCTATAAAATTCCATCCAGGAATAATTTTAGTATGACAATTGTACGATTTAATCCAAGGCCTTCCTGCTTCCCTTAGTATGAATGTCATATCATTATAATACCTCTCTACAAGTTTAAAGTAGGAGTAATTTGAACAGGAATTACTACAGTCAAGATGCAGTAATTCTAAATTATTAAAAAGGTGCTCTGTCCTATCTTTATATTCTATTTTCTGTTGTATATTAATCTTAGATCAGTCGACCCGTTCTTTTCTGCCTGTCGTGGTTTATTTAAGTTCATACAATTAATTACTAGCTTCACTGGTCTACTATCTATGTGAGTGAAGGAAATCATGCGAAATATGAACATTGACAATACGTTCTTTTAAATTATTACTAACGAGACGGTGATCAATCTATTCAGTACCTCCAGTCATATCGCTGACATATGTGAAAGTATTGCTATTTGTACCTAGAAATTCTACATCACTCGCTTATTCTTAATTTAGCAGACTCGCACGTGGTACTCAATTCTACAAAAAATTTTTATTCCACGTCGGCATATATATATATATATATATATATATATATATAAGTAAAATCCCTTGTAGTAGCAGTCAGAAGCAGTATAATATACTGTACAGGGTGGCGCAAAAGTCGCGCACCATAGGAATTCTCAGTGTTGACTATATTTTTTTTTTTTCAGATAGGGGATAGTTGCGAAATTAACAATAGACGAGAGGGTGAGCTTGGTTTTAATGTGTGGAATACCAGGTACTATAAATCGATCAACCGGTACAAAATTTCAATTCTGTTGCGATTGGTCGATTTGTAGTACTTGGTATTCTATACATTAAAACTAAGCTCACCCTCTCGTCCATTGTTAATTTCCCAGCCATCCCCTACCTAAAGAAAAAATATATATAGTCAACACAATTCTTATAGTGCGCCACTTTCGCGCTACCCTGTGTATTAGGGTAGCCCCAAAAAATAAGTTCAAAATAAATATCAGATATATATCGCTCCACATGGTTGTTTCTGTTTCATTTGACTAAAGAACTCTGCATGCCAAACATTACGCAGATAATAGTATATTTAGAGGTCGCTCACATTTTACTACTTATTGGTATAGCCCTGAAATCTCGCTGTTGTGTAGAGGATAGGTGCTAGTATTGTAAATTATCACATATATAAATCGGTTTGTTTGTGCTACGTTTTGAATTTATTATTATTAATTAAAAATACTCTACTTCCTGGGTTGTGGATTAAATTAGTGCGCTATTAGAACGCGTGGACTCTAGCGAAAACATGATTAAACGAATAAATGTGTTTACTCTCGTGGTGAACGGTTCGCCTCTACCCACCCAACTCCGTCAGTTGTCTCCATTGCTTCAGTTCTTTCGTGTCTTTCGTAGTGTGAGTATCGCCAGACAGTTACTGTGTATAATAGGTGAGTTCATGTTGCACTTTGCATGTCATACATACGATAATTAGTTACTGTATTTTCCGGGTCAAGATTATTGTTAATGCATATGCGAAACATCTGAAAAAATCAGAACGAAGAGGCGGTAAAAGAAAACAGGAGCTTTAGCCTAACTTGAATTGCATACATACATACATATATACAGTACACCCACAGCTTTGTCCGGAGATGAAGGGCGTGTACCCCTGCGGCGAATGGGGGAATGCATCTTTCTCTGATGTAAGGGTTTCTTTGTCCTCGCGGACCATAGGACCCGTATAGGTGGTCGCTAAACGCTGTTGTGTTTTAAACCGAGGAAAGTTTCATAATGCACGAACCCAAACTTTATATATATATATAAGCAAACAACCACAAGGAAAAGGAAACACAAAGTCCGAGCGCTTTCGTGATATATTCACATTATCAAGGAAGAACAGAAAATTTTCTGTTCTTCCTTGATAATGTGAATATATCACGAAAGCGCTCGGACTTTGTGTTTCCTTTTCCTTGTGGTTGTTTGCTTATTAATAAGGTCACGTGTTATTTTGTGATTCTAGTGCATATATATATATTATATATATATCAGTGGCGGATGGTGACTGTGTGAATTGGGTGTGTGGAATATCATGTGGAGTAAAATTAATAACAGAAATTCATGTTAACTTAGTTATTAATAACTCTTAATAGTAATATGGTAAGCATACGCAATCCACCTTCTCAATATTACACTAAACACTTGGAGAATTTAGGTGAACTGTAAAAAATCTAACATCAATTTCCTACGGGCTTTTTAAGCATCGAGCTTATTTACACAAACTCAAGTTTTCTTTTTGGAGAAAAATAGTGAGCAATAACGTCCTCATATAAGGAACTTCTTTGCTTCACACGTATAAGCAGTGTAATATGTTAAGCACATGAACCTGACGCGGGCCATGGCAACATAGGCCCCACCCACTTTACCATATATGGAGGGTGTTCTGTCCACAGACCGCACACACTCCGTCCTGATCCCTCGCTCTCTCCCTTTTCCATTTGATTTGGCATGGGGTAAATGTAAATTTATATTCCCATAGTAGGGGAGAAATTTATATATATATATATATATATATATATATGAAAATATATTAATGTAGTATTTTCATATAACAATATTGTGAAAAATATCATAGTAAAAAATAGCCCTACCAATAATTCAGGCATTATCTAAAATTGGGTGTAAACAATGTGATTCCTTTTACATAGGTCAGACGGGAAAGGATTTGCACACACGTATAAAACAGCATCAATATTCCGTTAGAACAGGACAGTTGTCCAGTGCTCTTTTTGTCCATTTGTCAGAGTTATCCCACTGTATTGATTGGAATAATGCTTCAGTTTTATTCCACTCTAGAAACATTGTTAATATAAATATTCTTGAGTCTGCCATTATCCAACTTTCAAATAACTTCAACATAAGCAAAGGTCTTTTCAACTCGATCCTGTTGTTTTGAATTCCTTCAAAACAGATTTAGATAAAAAGGGTAGGACGCTAAATCTTTGGTAAACTTGTATGCTACTTTATTAACTTTTAATTTTCATTTTATTTTTAATATATCGAAACGACTATAAAAGGCAAAGTGTTAAAACCCGGGCAGATTTCCAGTATAAATTTGTATTTTTATAATTCATTTGATCTTGTTGTGCTAAAAATCGATATTTTTCCTTACAAATCTGTATGCCTCTTTGTTAATCCTTTAATTCTTTAATTTTTAATTTTTATTTTTACTTCTCCGTTTATTGCATATATATATATATATATATATGTGTATGTAGATATGTATGTGTATATATATATATATATATATATATATATATATGTATGTGTTGTATGTATTTATTTATTTATTTTTATTTTTTTCTCTTTCTGTAACCTATATATAGGCCGTAACCCTTTATGTACTTCAGTGTTCCTGAGGATGTCATTAGACGAAAGCGCTTGAGCACCTTTTTGTGTTTCCTTCGTGGTTTTATTCATCATATATATATATATATATATATATATATATATATATATATATATATATATATAGGTGGGCCGTAAGTTTCCATACATAGGAAAATTTAAATTATGGTCTTCACGTGCGTCGGTATTTGGATCAGCAGTTTCCGGATGCTTGGATTGGTCGGCGTGGTCCTGTGGAGTGGCCTCCCAGATCCCCAGATCTCACCCCCCTTGATTTCTATCTTTGGGGGCACTTGAAGGCCATGGTGTATCAGGAAAAGATACGAGACATAAATCATCTAAAGGAACGTATCACCAACGCCATTACAAGCATAACGTCAACTGTGCTAATGCGTGTTCATCAACAGTGGGGAACACGTATTGAAATGTGTTTTCAAAACAATGGCAACCATGTAGAGTAGGGCGGATCGAAAATGAGGTTTTTAAACTATTTTTCGAAATTCAAATATGGCTAGTGCGGAAACTATGTGGGTGCTATAGATAATGACTGTGCATAAATATTAGTCCTGCGAAATTATATCGTCAGGTGCCACAAAGCCGTCGAAAAAAGTGAAATATAATGATTTTCTTATATTCTGCATTAGTACAATAACTGAAACTACTTGTTATTATTATATATTAAGTGTTCCAATTACCAAAATAGTTACTGAATTACGCAGCTCTTAGTTTATTTAGATCAATGTTCTTTTGATTAATGATCTAAATAATCCAGAACTCACCACGAGGAGGTGGCTGCGTGTCGAGCTCCACCCATGCCCTCCCAACCACCCATCCTTGCGCATGTTTTTTTCTATTAACGTTTTATTTAAACTTTATATTCAGCTTTACTTTCGAATGATGGCATTTTTGTACGTGACTGAAGTGTTGATCTTATGAAGCCATCTCGCGCGTTCAATCCAAATACTTTTGATGATGCTTCAGTCACTAATTTTACCATTCTTTCTACTACTTGTGTATGACAAGGGAATTTCTCGAATGGAGGGGTACTCTTGTTTTCTATGAATTCTTCAATCTCATTTTCTGTCAGGTGTCTTGTCACAGGTGGTTCAGTGACAATGCATTTTGCCAATTAATTAAATCAGTATAATCAGTAGCTTCAAATTGAATAACAGGCACTGTGAAACGCCTCACAACTTTTTCCTTGTTTGTTTGCCTTGCTTTCTTTATTCGCCTCCACGCTAATTCTCTTATGGCTCTGCGGTCATCATGAATCATTGATGCTAGAATATTTTCTGGATTTGCAAAAAATGCATTTCTTTGTATGACAGGGTTTACAATATCCTTTACTTCGTCATTCAGTGTTCTTGTTAGTTCATAGTTTTGAAAACATGTTTTGAGCCATTGACAAAAGACGTACTTTGCTTAATAGAAAACCACATTGGGATGTAGACCTTCATTATAAAAGAAGCAATGTTCATGAGGTTCTCAGATGGACTTACAGTTGAAACGTATAGACGAAGCAAACGATTTGCTGTAGTCAGCCATCGTGAATGTGCCATTTGCCTGGACTACGATGAGCAAGATCTGGAGAGCAATATCCCTTTGTTATGGCCTGATGAATATCAATTAGATATTTTTGGTCGGTGCTAAGATCTTCACAGTCTACAGTTGGTTCCTCAGCATCAATCCTTTCAAACTCGACAATAGGAAGACTCTCACAGTTCTCTAATTCCCTGCCAATAGGACCGGTGAATCCGCGGGGGTCAGATGTTTTTCCATCCAGCTTTGCAACTAAATGGCGTAATGGCAATTCATTGGCATGGAGCTGGCACACTAAATGTTGAACTGGCTTCTTCAGCTTCAATTCTATAAGCCTTATAACGCCTCCCTTTTCTCCAGTGTTGACTGCTGCACCATCGCATCCAATGGCAACAAGGTTTTCCAGGTTCATGTCATTATTTCCAATATACTCAAACATTCCTTTACATATTTCTTCAGCTGATCCAGAATTCACAGAATAATGGCCCAAATAATCTGAACCAGGTTCTCTCACTAAAGTGATATGTTCTTCTGTACCTTCTTCTGATATACTTTGGACTCTTTTTTTTTCTTGGAAGAGTGTAGAATCTTTTCGACCATCAAAATAGATTCCTCTGATTGGGACCTGATTTTGATCTTTCATAATTTCTGATCTCTTCTTTTGTCTTTCTCTTCTGATTTTACTCCTATCCACTACTTCAGATGTATTGTCAATAGAAACTTTTCCAATATCTTGCAATACTGCACTAACAATGAATGCTGCAGCTCGATCTGAAACTGCAGTCCTGTCACAAGCAGTAGCCACTGAAGGTAGATTTGTAGTTTTCCTTTTCTTGAATAATTGTTCTTCAGGTTGTTCGAGCTTTCTCTTCGAGCTAACTGGCTCTGGAAATGTATCGTCTGATATTTCGCCAGATTCACTTTCACTATTTGATGTCGATGATGATAATTCAACATTTGTATCCTGCAATTTCTCCTGTGAAGATTCTTTGGTGAGCCTCACAGCTCTTTTTGCTTTCTTAGCAACGTAGATGCTTTTTTCTTTGAGAGTGTAATATCTACTCTATCAATAAACAGTTTTCTTTCACTCCTTTGATCTAAGAGGAACGTCACTTCTTCCTTTGGAACCGTTTTTTCTTTGGGACAAGAACATTGTGTTAGTACTTTGCACTTGCACGCTGCAATGTCAAAAAGTTTCGTGTGTGCTTCTTTTTTGAACATATCAATCTTTGCTTTGTAAGCTTCAGAATTTTTTCTGCTTTGGTATGGCTTCATAATGACACGATACTTTTCGTGGTAGCTTCTGAACATTGTTTCAATTCGCCTGTCTGACAGAATTGGGACGGAAGCACTTTCCCAAATTGTTTTCAATTATCAACAACTTGTTCTAATATTTGAGATATTGAAGGATCTTTATTAGTATTCTGTTTCAAATCGTTTCTTACAAACAGTAAATTAAAAAACTCCTTCGTATGTAGGAAGATTCCTGTGCCACAAATCTTCCCCCATACCAAACATGGGGCACTCAGTTGAGGCCCTGGTTGATTTTGCACAAACTCGAGACATTTTGAAAGTATACAAATCTGAAAAAGAAAGAGCTAATATCAATTATACGTTAATTTCAGTTAATAGTACATGGCAAACTTAGGGCAACACAATACAGAAATGCAAAAATATATAAGAAATATAGTTTAGACTATCTGAGTAACGCCAACAACAGAACACCCACCTGCTAGAGAGCGACAGCTACACTGAACCGAGGTACTCACGTGACAGCTGAGTGAGCTGACTATAGAAAACTGTTTTTAGAGAATAGAAACATTTTTTTAAAGGTTGACTGGGCTATTTTTATACAAGTGTGAATAAATTCTTGTCTATTGTGCATCGTGGACTCTTCTGTAATTATTGGTTAAAATCTGCTTTTTTCAATTTTTTTCAATATTGAAGGTCATTGTGGCACCTGAAGATATTAATTTTATGATTTTAAATTTATACTAGCTTATTTCCTCACTACTCCACACATTTTCCACACTAGCCAATTTGAAAATTCGAAAAATTAGTTTTTCACTCCCCCTAATGTAGAGCATATTATATAAATAAAAATGGTTGTCCATAAAAAAATGTTTATTTTTCCTATGTATGGAAACTTACGGCCCACCCTGTATATATATAGCCGCTGTTTGAGTCGAATAATTATTGAACCACAATTCTATATTTAGATGGGATTTTGTGTTTGCTTGTATTTGTACAAATAGTAATTTCATCTTTAAGTTAGGTGAAGCCTCTATAATTTCAATAATAAATTTTAGTTTTAAATAAAATGATCGTCAGAAAATATTTTAGAATTATTCGAATGTTCGAAGTTTTTTAAAGATATTTAAGGGATAACGGCAATAAAAATATCATTACTAATCGCATCGTCGTTAAACAGAGAAGACGTTGTAAAAATAAGTCCAGTTATTTAGTTTCTTCTTTTGTACTTTGTAATTTTCTTAAAAGAAGTGCAAGTTTATTGAATGCGAAACTAGAGAAATTTTAGTTCCGGTTTCATATATATATATATATATATATATATATATATATATATATATATTATATTATATATATATATATATATATATATATATTAGTGATGGATCGAATAACCGCAACCGCACTACAACCGCACAAAAATTCACAACCGCAACTGTAACCGCAACCGCCGTTCCATAAGTGCGGTTGCGGTTGTAAAAGCTTAGTTAATTTTAATTTTAGGTTAATTAGAAATATTTCTTTTTTTAAAAAGAAAATGATGGGTCTCCTTATGCGTGCTTAAACGTGACGTCATACGGCTGCCGTAGTAAAATTGGTTTTAAACGATGATCCTCTTCAGTGGTGGAAAGATAACGAACTAAAATACAAAGAACTTGGCTGTATTGCAAGAACATATCTTGCTTGCCCTTCAAGTAGCATTCCAAGCGAGCAGCTCTTCAGTGGAGCGGGAACGTTGTACGATGAGAGGCGTTGCCGCTTGAAAGGTGAAAATGCAGCAAAAATATTATTCTTGAAATTCACACTGCCTGTCATTAAGTTTGACATCAGTTTTTCAAATGAATAATAATCCATAACTTTCCAATGGGTGGAGGCTGGGGAAAGTGGTAGGTGGGATGAACAGTGCGATGGGTCCTCGTCCCTCATCCTGGTAACACACTTAGTGCAAAATATGGTTTTAATTAATTTGACCTATTCTTCATAATAGCTATATAAGTTTAGAATATACTCCATTTAAATAGTATTTATTTAGTAAATACCTTATGTTGAACACAAGTTTTGCAACACACAAATAGTGGTAGCGGTGTATTGCAAACTTGTGTTTTCAACATAAGGTATTTACTAAATAAATACTATTTAGTATATATTATGTACCAAGTGTGGCTAAATCGCACTATAGTGGCTAAATCCAGTTAATAATTACGCATTTTTCCTAGTATATGATAACCGCAACCGCGGTTGGAAAAATTCGACAACCGCAAACACAACCGCAACCGTGGTTGTGAAAAACCGACCACTCGATCCATCACTAATATATATATATATATATTATATATATATATATATATATATATATTATATAATATATAAAAGAGATGCTACAGCTCTGTCACGTTTTCCTCAGGGGATCTCCAACAGAAGACCATGCCTCCGGCGCGATGCATCACCGCGGCGGATGGCCAAGACCATCTACTCACTGAAGATCTCTCTATTCCATGACCAGACAAAGCTAACGGCGCGTGAGAGGGCTGGCATAACAAACATTTGTCTTTTTGTCTCTCTCGTTTACGCCCGCTACTGGCATGAGGCCCCAGTCCCAGAAAAAGCACCCTTCAATGACATGAACCTACTCGCTCTCCTGCACGAGTACCCTGCGCGTCGTCTAGGACGCGGCGGTCAAGGCGTTCTGCCGCCGCTTATGGTACTTTTCTGAACACCTCGCGCCCCCCGTCGTCCTCTTCGACGATCGCGTTGAAGAGAGGACTAAAACAGCCATGGTCGGCAACTTCTCACTTCCTCCGAACCCTAAACCTCCCAAGTGGGTGGATAGGAAGGAGTTCGACCATCGCACTCCTTTAGAAGCGTACATCACGAGCCATTCGTTGAAATTATTCAGCCGTCTTTCCGTGAACGGCCAAGAAAGAAGCTAAGGGTTCTGTCGAAGCCACCAGCCCTCTGGCCAACGGACCCAATATATCAGGCATTGAAGGTCAAAGTCAAACTCTCAAGGTCGTCAATGATAGTGCTAAACGTGCTGTTTCCCTTATCACATCATACAACGCCGCACTGACGAAAGACGAGACTCAGAAACAATACTTGTGCGGCTCATCAGCAGCACCGCAAAACCTTACCGGTTTCAACGAAGGCGGTACTGAACGTCAAGAATCAGGTTGTTTGAGAGGTTGTATAATATGAACGAGATTGAAGTTCCTCTATATTATCCGATGTGATACAAGTGTTGTTATTTTTTTTTCATTTCATTGCTATTATACAAATAACTTGATAAGGAATTATGAAAAAGCAAAAGTTAATTTTTTAGTTCTGCTTCAAGTACCAAAAATGTAGAAAAAGTGAGCGACCTTTAGATATTTTCCGATATGCCTAATTTTGCATGCTTCATTATTTTTATATGTAACAAAGAGAAACTTGTGGAAATAAACATTTCTGATTTTATATTTTTGGGCCACCCTACTATATATATATATATATATATATATATATATATATATACATATATAATATATATATATATATACACAGGGTGTCCCATAAGTCCGGAATCATAGGAGAAATTCATATTTTTCTATTTCTACAAACCATAATTCATATTTTTCTCTTTCTACAGCCATAATGTCTGTGAGCAAGGAAGAACGAATCACGAATCCAGATAATTCTACTCATAGGAAATCGGAGTCAAAGAGAGGCCGCTGCTGAATTAACAGACTGCATCCAGACCGCGAGCCAATAACACAGAGTTGTGTTAGCAGACTGTTGCAAAGTTTAAGGAAACAGGATCCATAGAAGATAAACCACGCAGTGGACCTTTAAGGAGATCCACTGACGATGATACAGCGACTACTATCCTGGCTCATTTTAACAGAAGTCCCAATAAGTCTCTTCGGCGATTGTCCGCCGAGACAGGAGTGTCGAAAAGTAGCATCCATCGCATTCTTCAGGCTCACAAATGGCATCCATATAAACTTCAGATCCTATAGAAATTAAGCGAAGATGATCCCGACCGGCGAATGGAATTTTGTGAATGGGCTACGGAACAATATGCTCGGATGCCAATTTCCCGTCCACCATTCTGTTCAGTGACGAGGCTGTTTTTTATGGAAATGGTGAGGTAAATCGACAGAACACCCGCTACTGGTCTCAAAACAACCCTCACTGGTATACCTCTTCAAAGGAACAAGGTGCATCTCGGGTGATGGTATGGTGTGGCATTTGGAAGGATCACATCATAGGCCCCCTCTTTTTCGATGAACATGTCACTGCAGGCACCTACCTACGTATGCTCAAGGAAGAAGCATTTCCCAGTGTCTTGAACGAAGAAGGAAATTTACCAACATGGTTCCAGCAAGACGGCGCTCCTGCACATTACAGTACCCAAGTAAGGGAATACCTGTACCAACAATTCTCTGGTCATTGGATAGGACGTCGAGGGCCTGTGGAATGGCCAGCTAGAAGCCCGGATCTCACGCCACTAGATTTTTATCTCTGGAGCCACTTGAAAGCGCTGGTATACGCAGAGAAAATTAGGTGTGTTGAACATTTGCGACAGCGCATTATTGGGGCATGTAACACCATTACTCCTCACATCTTTCACCGTGTGCTTGCTGACTGGGTGTCACATCTGAATTTGTGTATTGAAAACAATGGTGGACATATTGAGCACGTTCTGTAAATAAAAGTTTTTGTTTTGCCTTTTTTTATTATTTTTCCTACGATGCCGGAATTATGTGACACCATATATATATATATATATATTATAATATATATATATATATATATATATATAAGCTGATGTTGCAAGTTCTATAACGAGTTTATTGAGATCATAACCCTCTTTGTTTGCGGAATTAACCATGATTTACTAGTTGTGACAGTTGTGCACTTATTTGTGATAATGACACCGAGTCATTGGTGCGGTGTTTACATCCGCGGCTCGCCTCCCGTCAGCACCACAACGCGCCTCAGTTAGTGTCTTTCCACACTTCATGGAGTACACATGTGCGTTTATGGCTTTGCATATCTTCACGCGAAGGTAGTTTATATTTTTAAACTATATCATTCACGTGTGTGTGTGTGTGTGTGTGTGTGTGAAGAATAGGTCTAAAAAGATAACTAAAAATTTGATTTAACTATTTCCAAATTTTTCGCATTTGCAAATTTCAAATTTACCATTTTCAAAAAATAAAATTTTTGCTACATGTTTAAAAAGCTTTTTTTTTTTTTTTTTTTTTAATTGTTTTCAATGTGCAAATCGTGATGGTGACAAATGAGTTGCAAATCTATTCAGGAATTCTCATTTTAAATCGGGGCCAGAGTCCGAGGACCGCTCTTCTACCCCAACCCCTTCATTAATGCGTTCGTTTCAGCATGGCGCCGTCTCTACATCATTGCAAATTATAGCTGAAATCTGCGTTCAGCCTTTGCAGGCGAAGTATGGCTGGAATTGCCGCTTTGACCGCAAGAATTCGGGCTTCATATATGTTTACTGAAAACTCACTATAGATCACTATCAACAATATATATATATATATATATATATATATATATATATATATATATATAGTGTGATGATGCAAAAGTAAGTATACAGTTAGGTATTATTATTACTACTACTATATGTTACTGTATACTTAGTTTTGCACCACCCTGTATATATATATATATATATAGTATCCATAAATTATCTTCACATATTCAGTTTAATTGAATTTGTGAAGATAATTTATAGACATGTTGTATATTATATAATTTAAAGATTACGTTATTATACAAATTTTATATAAAATAATTGCAGGTTTTCGTCTAATTCATGGCAAAAATATTTCAACATTTATAATAATGTATTATGAGACTATAACTATCCATATTGAGCGCGTGCCAGACAGGTTTCTGAACTATGAGGTGAATATTGCATAATTATGCAAATTATGAAAATATATATATATATATATATATATAATATATAATATATATATACATATAATATATATATATATAGGGCGTCCCAAAAAAATGTATACACACTTTAAATAATTATAAAGGCAGTGTTTATTAAAATACATTTCATTTTCAAAATGTAATAGAATCTACAGACATTATTTAATTGTTTTGTCAACGCCTGTTTTCAAACTGACGTCCGTTCTGGTCCATGCACTGCTGATAACGCGAAGCAATGGAATCGCAAACATCACGAAACATTTCGTTTTGGTATTTGTGTGCATTCTCGTTCAATGGCTGCTCTCAATTCAGCGACTGTTGCAGGTTTTATAGCGTAGACTTGTCTTTTAAGTATCCCCATAAAAAAAGTCTAGTGGTGTGAGGTCTGGTGAACGCGGAGGGTATCTACGAAACCCCTTCGTCCAATCCACATCCACATCGTGCCAAGTACCACTCGCAATACTCCACTCTTCGGTCCGGATCATCATCATCTTCATTAATAGCATGGACTAATCTTGGAATGTAACTTTTCCATTGACAGCGCTTCAAAATGCGTTGACAGACGATTCTGAAATTCCTACCTCACGACTCGCTTGCAGGCACAGATTTTCTTGGACTTTGGTGATACGTTTCCAGTACTCTTTCTTGCTTTGTGGGGCTTGTCGATGTCCGTGGTCTTCCGGAACGCTTCTTGTGGACATCTGAACAGTTCCATCGGCTTCAAACTTATCTCTAATTCGAGTGATGGTAAGTCGCGTTGGTGGATCTGTTTGAAAACTCCCTCCTAACTGTCTTTGCACTTCAACTGCGTTTTCACACTTCCAGTAGCATTTTAGAATGAATTTCCTTTGTTCAAAGCTTAGTCTGACTGCCATTATTAATTCTAATGGTTTAACTTGGAAAGAAAGAAACATCAATTGAGCTATCAGCTGTTAAAGTGTGTATACATTTTTTTGTGGGACGCCCTGTATATATATATATATATATATATATATATATATATATATATACTGAACGGCTAAAAATCGGCCAACTTGGAATATCGCGAAAAGCAAAAAAGTGGCAAGCTTCTGTTTATAAAAGTTTTAAAATTCGAAAATTTAGTCTATGAGGACATTAAAACCTTCAAACACCTCCTTAATACAATTTATTATGAAAAAATTCGTACAAAAAATTGTAACTAAAAAAAAAAAGATTTAAACAAAAAATTTAAAAAAAAAAAAAAATTGTGATCCAGGGTTAATAAGAGGTGTTGCTTCCCTAGCTTGAATGACTGCAGCCATTCGTCGATTCATCCCATGAATGAGATCGGCGATCACATCCTGTGGGATTCCCTCCCACTCTTCAGTTAAAGCTTGTTGTAGCTCCTGTAGTGTGTTAGGGGCTACTAGACGAGCACTAAGACGCCGTCTCGTCGTGTCCCAGAGATGTTCTATGGGGTTCAGGTCCTGGCTTCGGGAAGGCCACTCGATTCGACGAATTCCAACTTCGTCAAGGAAATCGCTAACGGCTCTTGCCGCATGGGGTCTAGCGTTATCGTGCTGTAGAAGGAAGTCTTCGCCAACGAAAAGAGCAAAGGGGACCACATGCTCCAGCAAGATCTCTTCCACGTATCTCGCGGACGTCAATGACCCACCACCAACAACGACGAGCTCTGTGCGCGAGTTTGAAGTGATACCACCCCAGACCATGACTGAGCCTCCTCCAAAAGCAACCCTCTCCGTAAAAGTGCACGGGGCGAATCTTTCTCCTGTTCTCCACACTCTTTCCTGTCCATCGGATGTTCAAAGATTAAATCTTGATTCGTCCGTGAACAATACTCGTCCCCATTGGACTAGTCCAATTGACATGCTCACGAGCGAAAGCAAGACGAGCATTGCGGTGGTATGGGAGCAATTCCGGGCCCATTGCTGGACGTCTAGCATGTAAGTCTCCTCCTAACGGTTCGCTCCGATACACTGACGTCTCGAGAACTTTCCAGCTCATTGCGGACGTTTGTGGCAGTCAAGCGACGATCTCGCAAAACACTCAAGACAATGAAACGATCGTCACGGGTAGATGTACAGCGCGATCTTCTAGATCCTGGTCTTCGGGTGTACTCTCCTGTCTCCACATAACGTTGGTAGACACGTCGAACCATTGTTCTTGGAATTCCTAGCGCATCGGCGACGTAACGCTGGCTCCGACCATCTTCAATTAGGGCGGCGACTCTCGCGACGTTCACGGCACTCGCATCCATTGCAAATGTCCAATTCTGAAACCCAAAAGAATTAGAAGTCTATCTGTTACTAAACTCAAACTCAATGCCTACTCCCTAGTGGAAAAGAAAAAATTGGCACTAGCACTCTAAGAGCAACTGGATGTCAGACTGTCGCATTCTTAAAAGAAGTCGAAAATTCGTTACAGCTAGTGTATTCGCAGCTAACGTTGTTTTGTCTCGTCTCGTTATTTAGTTGCCTCATAGACTATATTTTCGAATTTTAAAACTTTTATAAACAGAAGCTTGCCCACTTTTTTGCTTTTCGCGATATTCCAAGTGGGCCAATTTTTCTGCCGCTCAGTATATATATATATATATATATATATATGTGTGTGTGTGTGTGTGTGTTAAACACAGACCGGTGCATGGAACAAGGCACTCTTCTGGGAAATTACATCCACTATACAGTAGTTCGAATAAGTAATGATAAATGACAAATACTATAGTTTTTTCTTTTTCATGATGGAAAGCCCAACGTGGACACCGCGTTAGTCGCAGAGAGGCCCCAAAACATAGCTTCCTTCACCAGCTACCTGCAAAGCAGATAGGATCCAGCTTTGGGACAGGATCTAGGGTTTACAGCTTACACCTAGCCTACTACATTCAGAACCTCAATATACGCAAGAAACTCGTTGCATTCACGTCGGATTGAATACATCAAATAAAAAGGGTTCACTATTGTAAAGGGTGGGGCACGGGAACCAAGTGTTTTTGGAATAATCAGGAAAATGATATTTATTTTTGTAAAGAAAACATATTGGTAGAACAACATTCGTAAGAACATAGCATTTCATGTCATAATATCATGTACCGAAAATTATATCTGGCATATGATGTCCTTGGGCCGTCGACGCATTGTTGAAGGCGTTTACGAAAATTGGCCTCCACTCTTCCCACAGGTCTCTGTTGATTTGTGATTTGTTGACGGATCGCTTCCTTCAATGCATCTAATGTACGGGGCTTGTCCTCGTAGACACGTGACTTGAGGTACCCCCATAGAAAAAGTCACATGTGGACAAGTCAGGGGACCGAGGGGGGCCATGCAATGTCACCAAATCTCGAAATGAGATGGTTGGGAAACAGGGGGCGAAGAACAGCCATTGACGCTCTGGCGGTTGTGGCGTGGCCCCATCTTGCTGAAACCACAAATGTCGACGAGCAATACGCCTTCTTCGTAACTCAGGGATGAAAAAGGTGTTCACCATCTCAATGTAACGCCCAGATGTTATGGTAACGGTAACCCCATTTTGTTCGAAGAAATAGGGACCGATGACGCCAAACTTTCCCACCGCGTACCAAACTGTAACCTTAGGGCTATGCAGCGGTTTTTTCATGGAGTTGTCGCGGATTTTCAGCAGCCCAATACCGACAGTTTTGATTGTTGACGGCCCCATTAAGGTGGAAATGGGCTTCATCACTCATTACCACCATCATGTTTTCATTCTGCTCATAAAGTGCAAGCATTTCCTGTGCAAAATTCAGTCGTTGGGGGAAATCGTTTACATTCAATTCCTCGCACCATCGCTAACTTGTATGGGTGAAAATGTAATTCTTCATGCAAAATCCGTCTAACAGTACGATTGCTGATTCCGAGTGCAGCTGAATGTCTCCGAGCAGAGCGGCCTGGGCTTTGCAACATCGCTTGTCTGACCCTTTCAAACGTTCTCTGGAGTACGCACAGTGCGTTGCGGCCCTTCGGTTTTGTTTTCATTATTGAGCCTCCTGTTCGAAGATTGTTAACCCAACGTAAGATTGTGTCACGAGCGGGAACAGAGTCATTTCGATGAATGTTGAATCTGCGGCGAAACGCACGCTGAACTGCTGTCACTGACTCGCCACTCCTAACAAAATGATCATACGCGAACATGCGGTGTTCTAACGTCCACTGCTCCATGATGGCACCTGAAAGATAAAGGTGAGTGTTAGTTAAAGTTAAATGCTATGAACCCAGGAATGGAATGCTACCTACCGCACGCCCCTCCCATTCCTAATGGCCGATTACTAGCTATTCAAAAAACACTTGATTCCCGTGCCCCACCCTATATTTTTAGCCACAAAAACAAAACTTAAACCTCAACCGGGACATTGAGCGTCCACTTTTCAAGGCACAATAGTTACCTCTTTTTCTCTGATGTATTTAATCCGACGTGAATGCAACGAGTTTCTTGCGTATATTGAGGTTCTGAATGTAGTAGGCTAGGTGTAAGCTGTAAACCCTAGATCCTGTCCCAAAGCTGGATCCTATCTGCTTTGCAGGTAGCTGGTGAAGGAAGCTATGTTTTGGGGCCTCTCTGCGAGTAACGCGGTGTCCACGTTGGGCTTTCCATCATGAAAAAGAAAAAACTATAGTATTTGTCATTTATCATTACTTATTCGAACTATAGTGAATGTAATTTCTCAGAAGAGTTCCTTGGTCCATGCACGGTCTGTGTTTAACAAGTTTTTCAGGGGACCATTCTGAGTTTGTGTGTGTATATATAAGTGCGTGTGTGTATAAGTCTGGAACCATAGGGTAAAATAAGTAATTCATGTTTTTCCGTTTATGCAAGTGCTCATGATGTCTTTGAGTAAGGAAGAACGCATCCAGGTAATTCTGCTCGTAGGAAATCGGAGTCAGAGGGAGGTCGCTGAGGAATTTAAGATTGCATCCGGACCGCGCGCCGATAACACACCGATGTGTCGGCAAACTTGTAGCAAAGTTCAGGGAAACGGGATCCATCGGAGATAAACCACGCAGTGGACTTCCGAGGACATCCACCGACGATGACACAGCCGCTACCATCCTCGCTCATTTCACAAACAATCCCCAAAAGTCTCTTCGGCGTTTTTATTGCCGTTTTTATCATTTTGCCCTATGGTTTCAGACTTACGGGACACCCTGTGTATATATATATTATATATATATATACACACGGTTCCCACAAATTACCGGTTTCTTTACAAATTTCATACAATTTGAATTGAATTTGTGAAGGTAGTTTCTGAACACTATTTTTTTTTTATGCAGGAAAGGGGGGCCAAGGGCGAATACCCACAAAATCCGCCTCCCCCCCCCCATACAGGAAGAAGAAAGCCAAAATTAAGGTCCAAGTTTTTCGAAATGCTTGGACATTGTATGTTTGAAAGATTTGAAGTTATAGACCGGGGGAAACATGGATTGAGGAAGATTGTTCCAGAGTTAATTGGTTGAGTAGATGAAAGATTGAAAATACCGATTAACCCTTGCGTTAGAAGAGAGTTGGACAGAAAAGGAATGAGAAAGTGTAGAAAGACTGGTGCTGCGTGCTCTCCTTAAAGGAGGAGGCATGCAGTCAGTAAGTTCAGAAGAGCAGTGTTTGAGTTTTTGAGGCATTGAAAGCCACAAGGCTTTTTTTCTGCTGTAATCAGAGATTGCAGAAAGATCAGAGGTCAGGTGTACCATCGCCGTCCCACGCAGATCATGGAGTGACTGTTGAGAGGGACCCTTTGCGAAGCGGGTGGAGAAGTGAAAAGTGAATAGGACAGGAAGTGCGACTTAATAATCATTAATAAATAAAAGGAAAAGAGTGGGTGACAGGACAGAATCCTAAGGAACACCACTGTTAATAGCTTTAGGACAAAAACCGTGGCCATCTACAACCGCAGATGTAGATCGGCCAGAAAGGGAATTAGAGATGAAGGCACAGATAGAAGGATAGAAACGGAAAGGGAGCAGTTTTGGAAATTAAAGATTTGTTCGGGACTCTCAAAAGTTTTTGATATGTCTAGCGCAATAGCAAAAGTTTCGCCAAAATCTTGAAAGGAGGACGACCAAGAGTCGGAGAGAAATGCAAGAAGATCGCCAGTAGAGCGTCCCTTGCGGAATTCATACTGACGATCTGAAAGAAAATTGCGATAAGAGAGGTGTTTAAGAATCTTCCTATTAAAAAGAGATTAAAAAACTTTGGAAAGGTAAAAAATCAAAGCAATTGGATGATAGTTGGAGGGTTGAGAGCGGTCGTCCTTGTTTGGGACATGCTGAATGAAAGTGAACTTCCAGCAGGAAGAAAAAATACCAGATGAAAGACAAAGACGAGAGTGTTTTCTTAGGCAGGGTGTCAGCACAGAAGCACAGTTCTTGAGAACAACAGGAGGAACACCATCAGGATCGTACGCCTTCCAAGAGTTGAGCCCAGATTGGGCAGAAAAAAACTCTTTGGAAGAGATTCTAATTTCTGACATAATAAAGTCAGAGAGGGGAGGAGATGAAGGAACAGCACCAGAATCGTCCTTGGTTGAGTTGGAGGCGAAAGTATGAGCGAAGACTTCAGCTTCGTCAGGAGAAGAGACGGCAACTGAGCCGTTGGAATGGAAAAGAGGAGGAAGTAAAGTTGTTGGAGATGTTCTTAGCTGGATGCCAGAAAGAACGAGAATAATTAGAATTGGATAGATTTTCACATTTTTGTCTGATAAAGGAATTTTTGGCGAGTCGAAGAATAGATTTTGCACGATTCAGGGCAGAAATATAAGCTGAGGGACAGTCAGGAGTTGAATAGCGACGGTACCTTCCAAAAGCCTCCTCTCTGTTGCGAATAACATTAGAACAAGTAAAGTTAAACGAAGGTTTTTTCATTTGTAGTTGGAATAGAATATGTAATGTTCGCCTCCATGCCGAGAGAATTACATCCGTGATGCGCTCAGCACACTCGGAAGCAGTAATCATTCCATGGGAAATCGGAGAAAGGGCCTCCGAATCAGCGGCGCCAAAGTGCCAAAGGCGTCTCCTCTTCGGAGGATCCAAAGACCGTATTGGAGTGGTAGGACGGAAAATGGATATTAGATTGTGGTCGGACGAGCCCAACAGAGAAAAAAAGTTTGGCAGAGTGAGAAAAAGGATGATTAGTGAGAAATAAATCCAGAATGTTGGGCTTATTTCCAAGGCGATCGGGGATACGAGTAGGAATGAAGGATGCTGTATAATCTGCTCTAGGTCATTCAGGATAGAAAAGTTGTAGGCTAGTTCATCGGGGATGTCACTGAAATGAGAGGAAAGCCAAAGGTGATGGTGAACATTCAAAACATATATATATATATATAGTCAACACAGTCCAGTGGAATGATGTTTAGACGCTGTTATTGTTCACAGTATTTGTTTATAATACTTTCTGATACGTACATATAGCTTTAACCCTTAATAGGAAATCATGGTTCAGAAATTAATCGAGTGTGGGGTTTGTGGGACCCGTGAATTCCTATCCAGGGTTAAGAAGACTTAAAAAGGTGTTGCGTGTAATAAGGTAAATATTTTAAAACTCTTTGTAAAGATTTAAGGGTCAGGCCTAATTTTAGAATGATATAATACTTGCTCCAGAATTCTTTTCAAATTGAAAAGATATAAAATATTTATGTAACTGATAATGGAACGCTGAATCGCGCCTTACAGTAACAATAGAAAAGAATTCTTGATTTATATTCTGAAAGAATTCTAAAAAGTGTTCATCGTTATCCCGTACACCTTTTTATTTTCGTACAAAGTCAAGTCTAAAAGGCATTTGTCGAGTCTTTAAATAAGTCTTCAAAGGAAGATTACATTGTCGTAATCGTTCTGAAAGATTTCCTTCTCAATTTTTATTGTGATGCAAAATTTTTTCATTTTTCATTCCGACCGTAACCAAAAATTTCTAGGTAATTTTAGAAGACTTGATCATTGCAACGAGATGTTTCTAGAACTCCACAGTGGTTTGTGGGTTATATACAGTATATAAGGAACTTTCGATTCTGTACGAGTGAAGCTAAAGACACACTTTCGTACTTTCTGCAGTAATATATAGGACAGGAACTGTGGGAATTATAAAAAAGGTTCTGGCAGAACTCTAAATTTGCTGTACAACAGGTCTTTTAGAGTCTTACATAAATTACCCCCGAGATGCTCAGCTTCGCAAATGTTTGCTACCCGCAATGTCTCGAGCTTCCCGGAGGTAACAAGACGCGCTCAACACAGTCTAATGCAAAGAATTAAAAAATCAACCAACCCGATCATCCAAGCTATCCATGAGTCCTGCCATTTATTCCTCTAAGCCAGGGTCCCCAACCCTGTGCCCGCGAGCACCATGGTGCCCGCCCGACCCCCCGTTTTGCGTGTGCCCGCCACTGACTGACCTACGATTGATAAGTTTTTATTTAAATTTTTAATAAAATGTTAAGCATGTTACATATTTTAAATATTAGTTACTAATATTAAAATAATGTAACATACTTAACATTTTATTAAATTTAGTAGTTAATTACAGAAACAGATGCTCATTTATTTGAAAATAATAATTTCTTTATAAATAAATTAAGTTATCGTTTTGATAATTTTTTTTAAGATCTTAGTTAGCCCATCCTTGTTTTTTTTGTGTATTATGTTCATTATTTTACATAGGAATTAAATGTTTTTTTTTGTGTATTACGTTCATTATTTTACATAGGAATTATATGTTTTTTTTTGTGTATTACGTTCATTATTTTACATAGGAATTAAATGTTTTTTTTTGTGTATTACGTTCATTATTTTACATAGGAATTAAATGTTTTTTTGTGTATTATGTTCATTATTAAGTCCAACTATAAATTTGCATTGAAAAAATAAATGGTGCCCGCCGCACTACCGGTAGTCTTGAATGTGCTCTTCGGCACAAAAAGGTTGGGGACCCCTGCCTGAGTCTAAGCTATGGACTTCTTGGTACGAAAACGTCTGTCTGTAGCTCCACTTAACTTCGACATTACAGTATTATTTCTAATCAATTGTATATATTTCTATCTTTAGTATATGAACTGTCATTGTATTAATAATATTTGTCATATGGACTATAGTCCGCCAATAAACATTTTCATTTATAAATAAACCTCGGTGGTGTCGTGGTTAGCATCGCTCACTACAAATTCATCGGCCCGGGATCGAGACTCGGTGACAGCAGATGGCGCGCAGCAAAACCCAGTTTGTTCATCCTTCCCCACTCTGACCGCCCTTGGTGGGCGTGGTTCGGATTCCACGTTAAGCTGTAGGTGTGAGGTGGAATGACAAGCTTGACCTCGTCAGAATAAACAATTCAGGCGGAAGCAAAACCAAGGTTATATATATATTATATATATATATATAATATATATATATATACAGGGTGGGCCGTAAGTTTTCCATACATAGGAAAAATTAAACGTTTGTTTTTATGTTTCAGATACCCTAAGAATATGCGTTTTGAACGTAAGATCTTGTTTACTGATGAAGCAATTTTTACGTCAATGGAGAGGTTAATCGCAAAACATACGTTATTGGAGTAATGCTAACCCTAACTGGCTGAGTCCGACGAAGATGCAAGGTGCCGGTAAAGTGATGATTATGGTCTTCACGTGCGTCGGTATTTGGATCAGCAGTTTCCGGATGCTTGGATTGGTCGGCGTGGTCCTGTGGAGTGGCCTCCCAGATCCCCAGATCTCACCCCCCTTGATTTCTATCTTTGGGGGCACTTGAAGGCCATGGTGTATCAGGAAAAGATACGAGACATAAATCATCTAAAGGAACGTATCACCAACGCCATTACAAGCATAACGTCAACTGTGCTAAGCGTGTTCATCAACAGTGGGGAACACGTATTGAAATGTGTTTTCAAAACAATGGCAACCATGTAGAGCATATTATATAATAAAAATGGTTGTCCATAAAAATGGTTTTTTTTTCCTATGTATGGAAACTTTACGGCCCACCCTGTGTATATATATATATATATATATATATATATATATATATATTTTAAGTGAACAGGGTTGTGTATATAAAATTCCATGCACAGTATGTAATAAATTTTACATAGGCCAAACTGGTAAGTCCCTTGAGTTACGTATTAAGCAACATCAATACAGTATAAGAATTGGGCCAAGAATCTAAACGCCATTTTCATTCACGTAAGAGATACTAATCACCCCCCATTGACTGGAAAAATGCCTCCATATTAAGGTTTAGTAAATCTATTGTTAGCAGAAATATAATTGAATCTAGTGTGATCAAGAATAATGTGGATTTGGTCCTTAATTTAAGCCCTGGGCTGTATAAATTAGAACCGTACATAATTAGAAAGTTGGCGTAGGGGGCCTATTGGTTTATTGACCGCATTCTTCCCCTTAACGGTTTGCTTTGGTTAATATTATTTTAAGAAATGTTAACATTCTTATGTGTGCATTGTAATATTTTTTTCGTATATAATATTTGTGCTTGTGGTTTATTAGACTTTTGATCAGGTTGCTTATTGGGAGAGGTTTTTTTTTTTTTTTTTTTTTCCCCAGAAGTTGGAATATTCTGTAAGATGTTGGCACCATTCCCTTGTTTTCATTAAATTCTTGCCACTTAAGTGCCCTGCTTTTAATTAAATACTATTTTTAATAACTGTTATAATAATTTTTGTTTTCTTTACATGTTAATTGTCTAATTTCATCTATGTAGTTCTTTTATTCATAATTTAGCTTCCTTCAGATTAAGATATCTATTGAAAAAATCTTTAGTGTTTTATGGTTTTTAAATTGAGTTGCCGACTGGGAATTTTTTTTTCGCTTGTGTATTTTAACTCATTTACTTGGTAAAATCTACCTCTTACTTGTTTTTTCCCTGAAGATGTGAATATATCACGAAAGCGCTTCGATTTCGTGTTTTCTTTTCCTTTTCACTGTGGTTGTTTGCTTATTAATAGATCACGTGTTATTCTGTGATTTTACTGCATATATATATATATATATATATATATATAACTTGCAAATTAAATTCATTTGGATGAACACTTGATGGCTAACGTTGCAAGTTCTATAACGAATTTATTGAGAATATCATAACTCCCTCTTTAGTTTGCGGAATTAACAGTGAACTCAATCCAGTGGTAAGACTACTTTCACAACTTACAAACTTCTAACCTACAGTAAGTTTCTTATCAAAGCTCTATTATTATTAACTTACTTCAGGTGAGTTCGAACGACGGTTCGGGATCGACTACGGTCGACCCCCTCTGCAGCATCCCGCTTTATTTGCGCGATTTGGTGAAGGAGGGAATTGCTGTCTGATCTCCTCCTGCCCTCGTAGCCAGCCACGCATTCTCAACTGAATGCCTGGTTAGGTCAACTGTACGCCCTTGATGATTGATTAGGTTAAGTCTGATATTTACATTAGTTTAAACGAAAATGACGAGAGCGAACTTTTCTGGTTAATTTTGAGGTGTTTTGCACGTTTCCTGCGGTAATGCGTCGTTTACGAGATTTCGTAACATGAACATGTTAGGTTATGCTTTATTGTATAAAAATAAAATGTAGTCAAACATACATTTTTCAAGTGTATTTTGGTGTGCTTTGTTCGAATATGACCTTCATTTCTTGTGCAAATGAACAGAAATACAGTTGTCATTGCATGGCCCAAACACGTATTTCTGTTCATTTGCACAAGAAATGAAGGTTATATTTAAACAGAGCACACCAAAATATACTAGAAAAATGTATTTTTTATTTCAACTTCAGGCCATGTCATTTGCGACATAATTACCTACAGTATATCTAATTTTACGCAATATAAATTTAAATACTGTGGGAAATATTTCCCACACCTCAAATATTTTTCATATGTATATTATTGTGTACCGCTCGCGCCTTCTTTCGAGAGAGTGGAGTTCCAGTGATTGTAGTCGAGACCAGTAGTCTTCACCTTCCGTTTCCTCTGTCTTAGACGTAAAAGTCTTTTGTATATCTTCAATATTAGCGCGCACTCGTTTTCTGTATGGGCTTGTGAGTACTGAACAATACTCAAGGACTAGACTCTTCCATAATTTGAGCACATTAGTTTATATGTAAGAAGCGTGTGTGCGCGCGCGCGCGCTTTGGGGATTATTTAACCTCCTTCGTAACAGCAAGGGTCGCGTGACAGAAGGATCCGAACAAAGGGTCGCTACATCATCTGAACGCGGATGACGGCCTCCTCCCAAACTAACTAATATCCAGATCGCCGGAAAATGGTGTTTCGTTCGACATGACCAAAGACGTCGCCCATATGTAAGGAGTGAGTTGTGGGTTTAAAAAAAAGGTCGGGGTGGAAATGTGCTTTAGCTTTTCTGATTTTCCTGATTGGCACCTACAGAATAACCACAAAGTCCCTTTGCAGTGAAATTACAACATATCTGTATGTTACCCTTGTTTTTCACGCAGAGAGACTTTGTGGCCACTCTGTAAACTAAGCTAAAATGGGCTAAAGCTAAGTTGGCAGAATAATAAAGAACTTCCTAAATGAAAAAATGCCACTTTAACCCTTTAACGACGACTGGGTTGAATACGTACCGTTTCATATACACGCATTTAGACTTAACCCTACAAAAAGGTTCGGCGTTAAGGGGTTAACTTAAAGCGAATAAGTAAGCGTATATTCTCCAACCAAATTGAATATAAATAATTACCTCCATCACTGAGTTACCCAGCGTCCGTAGCTGAATGAGTAACACAGCTTCCTTATAAGCGAAGTGAAGATACTGAGGTCGGGAGTTCGAACCCGGATGATATTTGTTAATAATAAAACAGGAGTTATCGGTGTGCCGCATTAGTTGGTCAGTTTCCGGCCCTCCTCACCATAGGCGTATGGGATGGCACTTTACTCGGGGGGGGGGCCCTAAAATTTTCAGGGTGCCCTGATTTCCGCATAAGCACTATGTGTAGCATAAAATAACACAAAGGTTAGAGTATGAGTAACATATATTAAAGCCTTTTTCATATAAAAACATTACAATTTACAAAAATGAGAAAATTTTGCTACAACATTTCTAAATGAGAAGCAAAACTACGGCATTGCAGTTGATATAGAATTCAGTAAGTCCTCAACTTAAGTTTTAATTAACTACAAGTATAGTAGCAAGTAATTAATTCACCTCAAGAAGTAAACAAACAAACAAAGGAATGTCAGGAAAAATTTTCCCTGAAAATGCTCAAAATTACCTAGTCCTGGGGGGCTTCCGCCCCTCAGACCGCCCCCCCCCCCGCCTCATACGTCTATGCTCCTCACTGATTACAATTACATTACTGAGTTGATTAAACCATTTTCTTGAACACTGATTGGGCTACATCTTAACCCACGTGAGAACACCGATTCCCCGTAAATCAGCGAAGTTAAGCGACGTTGGGTTTATTGAAGTACTTTGATGGGTGACCGTCTTCCGCTTTCAAACGATGTTACCTACTCTTGCAATAGATGATTCGTATCCCACGTAAAGCCGAAGTCTCCTCCGTCCGTTACACGACCTTTTGTATCACCACCAGTTAGAAATTATTAAGCGTCGTCACATTATTTTTTAAATCGGTTATTACTGAAGTACTCACTGAAAATGTGTGATCGCTGGATTACGTCTGAAAGCAATAAGACAAGAAAGAAAACAAAATGTTTGATTTTTTTTTTTTCTGAATATAGCTTTTGCTTTTCCCTTTTTTTAGACATTGTAATATTTAAAGAACGCAAATCACTGAAAACGTGTAACTTTGCTGGCATTTTGTTCCCCTTTTCTTCGGAGATTTTGTTTTCTTTTCTTTATATATATATATATATTTACTTAGGGTTTAGGGCGAAATTTGGGTAGTTACCGCGTTTTTTGACCTAGTTTATCTACAACTTCGTACAGTATTCTTTCAGAACGTCTACTTTTGAAATATTTTTTTTTTTGCTTTCTTCGTAACTTAGGTCAAGTTTACTCGGTTTTAAGTTAGATTTAAGTTAGTATTTGTTAATTCTTCGTAAGATTAGTGGTAAAAAAAAAATGCAAGATATTCTCTGCCATTAAAAAAAAATCGTACAGTAAATTAAAAGCACTAAATAATTACAAATAATTATCAATCATGCAACTGTCTCGAAATGAAAAAATATTAGACTCGTAATTAAATTTAACCAGAACAAAAATTAACAGCGTTGCCGTCTGTCCAAACAATCACTAACTGCAGAATCAGCGAAGCGTAACTGTTCAACGTTTGGGGGCGAAAAAAAACAGTTTTAAAAAATTTAAATACACATTACCTCGTATTAAACTCTCCTGTGTGTTAACTAACACACACACACACACAAAACCATATTATATATACAGTACAGTGTATATAAAGTATTGAATGACTTTCACAATCAAACATGTGAATTTAATTAATGCTACACAGTTGCATGAAAAAAAAAAAGCAATTGGAAGGTGTTTTGTACAGGGTGTCTCAGAAGTCTTGGAAGGGTTTTATTTGGCTATAACTTTTTCTTTTGGATTAATTTATTTCTTTTCCAATTAAAGTAACCTTGCTGCAATTAATGAAAATGGAATCCTGGACAGTGCAACAAAGAGTGGCTGTTGTGGAACTTTATTTGACAACAACTCTTCCATCGTTGCCGCGCAAAGAGCATTTAGATTAAAATTCACACACGTTCTGCTCCTTCTGATCGAGCTATTCGACGGTACGTCGCTAAATTTTGTATGGGAAAGGGTCAGGGAGACAAACCACAGACTGGGGCGTCCTTGGACAAGCCGAAGTCCAACTCTGGTTGAGATGGTTCGTGAAAGCGTTGAGGGAAATCCCATCAGTCCGACGACGTAGCCAGGAATTAAACATTTCAAGAAGTTCCTTACATCGAATTTTAAGAGGATATCAATCTTTACCCGTACAAAACTCAAATTGCTCAAGAAATTAAACCACAAGATCATCAGAGTCGGATAACGTACGCTAATGCGATTTTAGATTTACGCACTGAAAATGAAGACTTTCACCAGATATTAAATTTGTAATTAAAATCGCAATAATATATTTTCAAGTGTTACAAACCTTTTTTTATTTGATCCCCAAAGAAAAAAGTTATAGCCAAATAAAAAACCCTCCAAGACGTCTGGGACACCCTTTATAAAGCTACACTTCATTCGGAAATGAACAGAGACAGGTAGAATAACCTTTATTAATAATAATAAAATAAATACATTTTTTCAATTTACAATGACATGAATAATTGTGAAGCTCGACTATTTATTTTATTTAATTTGGCCCTTAAGCTTTAGGCTTTACTGGGCTCTTATTAAAAATAAGCAGCTAGTTGTTATTAATTAATATAAAAATAAGTAAATAAGTATTATTAATAGTTAAAACATGTATAACAATATTAATGGACAATATTAGTGGACATTAATCCTAGATTTTTGTTAGTATGCCATTATTAATCGGGATTTCAACTTTGTTTGAAACAAATTTACATTCACAATATTTTTATATCGGCATGCAAGTCATTCCATAGTTTCAATCCAATGAAAATGGTAGTTTTTGGAGATGAAGACACACTAAATTGAGGTATAACAACTTTGATCTATGTCTGGTCTGATACGAGTGGATTTCTTGATGAGTTACAAAATATCTATTTACCCGTTGTAAATTAATGATTTTGTTCTTACACTCGTAAATAAAAATAAAATATGCCAGTTTGGTTATATCGTTGAGCTTTAGTAGGTTCAGCTCTTTAAATAATGCACTAGAGTGATCAAGGAAATCGGCATCAGATGATAACCTTATTGCTCGTTTTTGGATGACAAAGATACCATTTAATGCGTTGTTAGCGGAGTTTCCCCAAACAAGGGTGCAGTACGTTATATAAGGAAGAACAAGAGTATGATAAAGAGTCAATAAAACTTGTTTAGGGACTACATTTCTAAGTTTAAACATTATAGCAACGCTCCTTGAAATCTTTTTCGCGATATAATTTACATGCTTACTCCATTGCAAATTCTTATCTAGCATTACACCAAGAAATTTTGTTACAGTACACTCCTTTATGGCGATTTCATTAACATTAAGTTCATCAAGATATACATTTCTTTTATTAGTGAAAATCATGAAATTTGTTTTACTGGTATTTAGGAAGAGTTTATTGTGGTCAACCATTTCATTACACTGATGAATTCTGAATGAAATATATTCTTAGCTGTATTAACATCTTTGCAAGAAAAAGAGTTGTATCGTCTGCAAACATTATAAAGTTCAATATATCAGATGAACGTGGAAGGTCATTTATATGCAGTAAATATAACAGTGGATCCAGAACTGAGCCCTGTGGCACACCATGTTTGACAAGCACTTTAGTTGAGCAAACCTTATTTACTGATACAAAATATCTATTGGACAAAATATTTTTAAGCCAATCACTGATTGCTCCTCTAAAGCCGTAACAATAGATTTATTAAGTAGAATATTATGGTCTATTACATCAAACGCCTTACTCAAATCCATAAATATTGATATCATTATTTCTTTGTTCTCCTTAGCTATATTTACATTTTCCATAAGATTTAAAATAGCCATTTCCGTTGTTTTATTATTACGGAAGCCATATTTATTTGGAGATAATAAATTGTAGGATTCTAAATATCGCTGCATTCTACTTTTTACAATTTTTTCAAAAACTTTGCTGAACACAGATAATGAACACACCGGTCTGTAATTTGTTGCTAGTGTAGGATCACCCTCTTTAAAAAGGGGTGTTATACAACCAGTTTTTAGCATTGATGGGAATATTCCTTTAGAAATACTTTGATTGATAATTTTAGCCAAAGTTACAGATATCTTATCTTTAAAGAGTTTCAATATAGGTACAGGAATGTTATGAATGTTATTTTTTGTATGTTTTGATTTACCAATAATATTCTGGACCTCAGTAGAGGTAGCAGGAACAAAAGAAAATTAATTTAGTGGGCTGGGTAGCATATATTCTAGAGGTGAGTGATCATTATTTATTAATTGTGAGCGAAGCTTATCCGCTATTGAAGTAAAATGTGCATTTAAAGAGTCTGCAATAGCAGTATCATCAGTAATTTCTTTATTATCAACATTTAATTTCTCTGTTGAATTTTTCTTAATTTGTTTTCCGAGAAGATTGTTTATGGTTGTCTAAGTGTTTTTCATGTCTCCTTTATGTTTGGAAAATTGATTGTTATAATAGTTATTTTGCAATTTTGATTATTTTAGTTAATTTGTTTCTGTATTGAGTATATTGTATTTTAGGAATTTTGCTCTGTAATTGCAATTTGAATAATTTATCTCTGTTCTTTATTGAAGTGATAATTCCTGGAGTGATCCATGGATTTGCGACACTTTTGGGCGAAACTGTTTTTCTCCTTAAAGGAAAGCAAATATTAAAAATATGGAATAAGGTGTCATAGAAGAACTGAAACATATGATATGGGTCATTTAAAGGTTCGTCACAGTCAAAACGAGTATTTTCTACAGCCCCAATAAATTTTCTTTTGTTAACCTCTGAGAATATTCTGTAATCAATAGTTGTTTTGTCCGCAACCTGAACAATGTTATTGAATCTAGCGTAAGTAGGAAAATGATCACTGATGTTAGTGGTTATAATTCCAGAATTTACGAGGGTATTGCTATTTACAAATATAATTATCAATCGTAGATTCTGTTATTCGATTACCATAGCGGCAGACTCGAGTGGGTTTGGTAATAAAATGACTAAGATAGAAAGAATTCATTAAGTTTAAAAATTTATGAGAGATTGCTTCAGATTGCAAATTGATGTTGAAGTCACCCGCAACTATGGCATTCGATTTATGAAAGTTGCATAACATGTTATCTAAGTTAATTAAAAAGCTATTGATATTAGTATTAGGTGGTCTATATATTGCATGGACAGAATATACATTACTTTTGACTTTTTTATTCACAATCAGGTTTTCATTGTCACTATTACATAGAGAAAATACTTCGTTAGAGTCGTGAGTTTGATGCACATACACAGAGATACCCCAACCAATCTGACCATCTCTTTCAGTATGATAAGCAACGTAATTATCTGTATTATATAGGTTTTTAATACTACTATTTAACCAGGTTTCCGTGAGAATTATAACTAAATTTGACCGTAGAAGTTTTCAAAAGGGCCAATAAGTAGTTATAGATTTTTATAAATATCTTTTTGTAATACAAAGGCATTAAACTCATCTATCGATGAGACCATGCAATTGCCTACACCAGATTCCTGTTCTAGATTCTCTAAACTGGATACAGAATTTTTTGGTAATGAATTGAAATGATTGATATCGGCACATATACTATGAAAGTCTTTATCGATGAAAGCCATTTAACAGTAGTTCTCAAACAATTTCACTAAATACAGAATACGGGAATAAGGGGTTACCGCCCAGTTGAGCCGAGAATGGAAAGTCGACTGTTGAGATTGTGCGCGGAGTTATTCGCAGGCCTCCTGTGTACCGACTGCCGGCTGGCGTTTTCGTAGTTCTCATAGCTTCGAATGCTTCTTCACTAACAAGGTGAACTCCTTTGACCGAAGTATTCCGCGTTGGAGGAGTCTCTCTTTAATAATTAACTTCGCTCCAAGGAAGAAGGCAACTTTCCCGAGTCCCCTCGCTTCTATGAGTTTAGGGAGCTTTTCTTTACGAATTTTACGTGTTTCCTCACATACGTCGTCATTGACGAAGATTTTTGATCCTTTCAGCTTTTTTCTTTTCTTTAGTATTAAATCTCTGTGAGTTTCATCCTCACATATTACTTTTATAGCTGAAGTGGGTGTCTTAGATTCAGTCGTGTCATTAACTCTAGAATTTGCTTTTTGTGGTGGAATTTGTTTTTTAATCTAAAAGCACTTTTGATCTTAATATTCCCCAAATTCAGTCTATCTTTTATGTCCTCCACCTTTTTCTTCGTTTCGCAGTTTGTTTCTCTATTCATTTCAGATACCCTCATTATGATTAAGTTATTGGCACGTGAATTATCGTCTAGACTGTTTAATTTATTCCTAATATAACAGAAAAGAATATATATTGTGTACAACGCAGATAAGAGAGGTAAGATGAATTAGCAACCTTTTAGTAACTGACCAAAAACGGGAAGGAGTTTTAAGTGTGAGGATTATTATTAATTATTCAGCTTTTAACCAAGTAAAGTAAAATCGGGCAAAGGCATAATTAGAGCCACGTGCGTAGCCAGGATCTCGATAAGATGGGGGCACACCTTGAACCATTGCAACTGTGCAAATTGAGGATCGTGTCATTGAATGAAACTCGCTACTATATTCTTATATTTAGGTATATTAGGTGCATCTAATATTCTAGTAAATAATACAGTATTAGATTGTCTAATAAACAGTAGCAGAGTAAATAATTGGCAATTAGCAGGCTAGAAAATAGAAACATAAAAATTCATTGGTAATTAATTGCTGAACTAGTAAACATAGACATAGAAGCACTTGGGAATGAATTCACAAGAAAATAGAATATATCTAGTAAATAATATAGTATTGGGCTGATTAGCAAGCAGCTGCTGATTAAATAATTGGCAATTAGCAGACAAAAAGAGAGGAACCTAAAAATGTATTGGTAATTAGTGACTGAACAAGGTTCAAGGTTTGTTCATGGTAAGCTTGCTCCGTGGCGGTTGCAGATATCAAGGCTACCCCTTCCCAGAACCCCCTATTTCGTTTCGAGCGTGCAGTCAGAATGTTGGGAGTGCATGCCCCATTATCTCCATGACAACTGTTGAATGTTGATTGTAATTCTGTGTAGGTGTGTGTGACTGAAATAGTGAATTTGAAGTAAGCCACAGTAGACGTAAAATTGAAAAAAAATATTGATGTTAATTATCTTTGCCACTGTTCAACAATATTTAATATGTTAATAATTACCAAAACCGTTGTACGTAAATTCCACCCAGTAAATTCCACCCCCGAAAAATCCACCCATGGTAAATTCCACGCAAAGGGTTATCAAAAAAGTTTACAGTTTATTAAAGTTTCTTAAAAAGTTTATGCAAAATAAAAAAACTGGTAAAATATATAGGTTAGGTCAACTGTACACCCTTGATGATTGGTTAGGTTTAGTTGTGATATTTTAGTTAAAACTAAGGAAAATGAGGCTAACTCAAAAACAAGTGATTTGCTATAGAAACGATGGTCAAAATCATTCGAATCATCTAAAAACACACCAGAAAAACACTGTCCAGTCACTATCAAAAATTGACCTTAGAAAATAACAAAGTTATAATTGTTAAAATTCTTAAATTTTTTGGTGGAATTTACCATGGGTGGAATTTACCATGGGTGGAATTTACCATGGGTGGAATTTACCATGGGTGGAATTTACCATGGGTGGAATTTACCATGGGTGGAATTTACCATGGGTGGAATTTACCATGGAACCACCAAAACACATTAAGTAACGTAGATCTTTGTAATCACAAAATTGGAACCCTCGTTCATCAGAGTCACTTTCATCAACTTTCGTCAACCATCTACACAATAATGTGAAACTTTATACAAGTTGTATTCGTTTTCTGAATAAAGGGGGTGTTTAAGAACACTGAGGTCGGGGGTTCGACTCCGGAAGGTGTTGGTTAATAAGAATCTAAGAGTTAGTGAGATGGGAATCATTGTTTGGTTTGAGCACTGTGCCAGTTTCTGGCACTCCTCATTCATTAATATACCCTAAAATGCAAATTTGGAGCAAATCTTTTTAAGAGAGAGGCACAAGGCATTTGCAAAAGGCACGATCGAAGAGTGCCAATTTTCATGAAGGTAAAGTTTAATTCATTAGTTTGAAATATTTCTTGAAAGTGTCTTGATAATTAAAGAATAACATGAACGATTAGTGAAGATTACAGAATATAGTCGTGTATGTTGTGTGTATATGAATTTTAGCGGAACAGTTTCGATACCGAACTTGTGTCCACGTCTGTCATGAGCACACGAAACATTACAAAACTGTACTTCTAATACTTATATATATATATATACACAGGGCCTATCAGAGCGGGGTCTAGGAGGGCCATTTGGCCTGGTCCTCAAGCTTAAGGGGGGGCCTCAAATTTAGAAACTTTCAGGTTTGAATATAATGTTTTGCAGTGAAAGTAATAATTGGGTTTAGCTATGGGCCTCAAAAGCTGGAAGTGGCCCGGACCTCTTTGGACCTCTGAGAGGGCCTCTATATATATATATATATATATTATATATGAATAGAAACGACGTAAATAAGGAGCGTCTCTGCACACGGGGAAGAGAAATAACGAATAAATGAAAAATGAGGCGAACCGCCCGGGAATCGAACCCAGGGCCTTCCAATTGCCGGTTGGATGCGCTACCATTACACTACGGACCTCGATCAATCATAAATCGAAATTCTCTTACATAGGGCAGAAACCAATGCCCTGAAAGGGCACCCTCGCAAATCGTGAATATGTGCATTTAACTGCAATGACCACGCAGTATATAAATGAATAGAAACGACGTAAATAAGGAGCGTCTCTGCACACGGGGAAGAGAAATAACGAATAAATGAAAAATGAGGCGAAGTTAAATGCACATATTCACGATTTGCGAGGGTGCCCTTTCAGGGCATTGGTTTCTGCCCTATGTAGGAGAATTTCGATTTATGATTGATCGAGATCCGTAGTGTAATGGTAGCGCATCCAACCGGCAATTGGAAGGCCCTGGGTTCGATTCCCGGGCGGTTCGCCTCATTTTTCATTTATTCGTTATTTCTCTTCCCCGTGTGCAGAGACGCTCCTTATTTACGTCGTTTCTATTCATTTATATACTGCATGGTCATTGCAGTTAAATGCATATATTTATATATATATATATATATATATACATATATACAGTGCGTTCGAAGTTTCTCCGCATTGCTATGTTAAACGCATAGGAAATTGAAAAACTACAATGTTTTCATTGAACCATGATTTAGTGATTTTATTACATAACCTTTTGATTTTACAGCATGTGTTCAAAGTGTTTTCCACCATTTTGCAGGCACAGAGCAACTCGTCTCCACTTGTTGTCAAACACTTTTTTTTAAAGTGTTGGTTGATATTGAAGCAATGTAAGTGGATATTGCGGTTTTTACAATTTGTATTAAAAACTTTTTTTTTTAGAACTTAAATCTATAAATACACAATTTTATCTCTCATGCTTCTCCTTGCCCCTTGCCTCTCGGGCTCAGCCCGAGAAGCCCGAGTGCAGGAGTCGCCACTGATATATATATATTATAATATATATATATATAAAAATTTCTGGCGGAACCCGCTGGAATGGCGTTCCGGTACCTTTTATTTTGAACATGCAGAAGAAAGCTTCACGTTTTTATTTTCATTCCCATTTTAGTTTGTTTTTTGTTACATGACAAAATTTGAGGAATAGGAAGAACGCTTCTTTTATTGGGATGGTCGCGGGGAGGGGATGGGGTAACAAATGAAAAAGGTTGTAGGAAATGTACAGCAGAGTTCCAGAACCTTTCCAGAAAAAGCATTGTACTGTATATATTACAAAAGAGGCTTTGTGGGTTGTCGCGTGAGGTTGTGTGCTTTTGGAAGCCACTTATTGCCTTATAGGGAATAGGGCGTCTAGCTACTCGTGTCTTGATGAGGAATGACGCGTTATATTATTATTAATATATATATATATATATATATATATATATATATATATATATATATAACGAGGTAAACCTACAAGGAAAAAGAAAAGTGATTCCAAGGCCTTTCGTATATTCAGAAATACACCACGTCAGGGAATGAAGGGAGCAGGTGAGATGCCCAAAATATATACAGCGGGACGGAAACAAAATGATTAACACATAATTAGCAAGATTTAATGAGAGGCAGAAGGAATTTAAAAAGGATATTGTCAATTTTATACATTCCCCCACTGTTATTGAAATTATTTTTTAAATGGATAAATGCACATTCTAGAATATTCCTTTCAAATATATCTGTTTTTAACGAGCGCTTTAGAACTACCCACTTGATGCTATGATTACATTTATACATCTGGTTAAACAATGCATTAGAATTATTTGCTGTTTTACCCTTATATCTAACGTTTTACCCGTTTGGCCTATATATACACACCGAGTTACGTTTTGTGCATCTGATCGAATACACACAACCAACCACATTATCTAGGCTATTCTTTATTAGGCGTGATTTAACAGTATTATTATACTTAAAGACTACATTGATGCCAATTGCTTTAAGTAAAGTCGGAAGATATTGAAAATTAACATGGTAAGGTAAGCTAAAGATTTTTTTACGCTCAAATTCCTTTACAATTACATTATTATGATACCTATTCTTGGCTTTCCTAAGGCAGTTATCTAAAAATGAAAGAGGATAACATAATTTAGTACCAATATTCATAATATTGCATAACTCGAAATCTAAAAATTCAGAATAACAGGTTCACGGTTGAAAAAGAAAATGATGGAAGCTTATCTTTTCTGGATCTAAAAATTCGGAGATGCTCTAATCAGTTCAAATTTGAATTTTATTGCAAGCCTACTAATAATAACTCTTGTGTGCATACTGACCATCATCCCTCGATTAAATCATCTATTTTCTCTGCTATGTTTCTTAGAGCATTGAGAGTTGTTAGTCCTGAATTTTTAGATCCCGAGTTATGCACTATCATGAATATTAGTACTAAATTATGTTATTCTCTTTCATTTTTAGATAACTGAACTGCCTTAGGAAAGCCAAGAATAGGTATTATAATGTAACTGTAAAGGAATTTGAACGTAAAAATATTCTTAGCCTTCCTTATGTTAATTTTCAATATCTTCCGACATTACTTCAAGTAATTGGTATCAATGTAGTCTTTAAGTATAATAATACTGTTAAATCACGCCTAATAAAGAATAGCCCGGATAATTTAGTTGGTTGTGTGTATTCGATCAGATGCACAAAATGTAACTCAGTTATATAGGCCAAAGGGTAAAACGTTAGATATTAGGGTAAAACAGCATAAATGCGCGTGTAGAACAGCAAATAATTATAATGCATTGTTTAACTATGTGTATAAATGTAATCATAGCACCAAATGGGATAGTTCTAAAGCGCTCGTTAAAAACAGATATATATTTGAAAGAAATATTCTAGAATGTGCATTTATCCATTTTAAAATAATTTCAATAACAGTGTGGGAATGTATAAAAATTGACAATATCCTGTTTAAATTCCTTCTGCCTCTTATTGAGCCATGCTAATTATGTGCTAATCTTTTTGTTTCCGTCCCGCTGTATATTTTGGTCATCTCGCCTGCTCCATTCCTGACGAGGTGTACTTCTGAATACACGAAAGGCCTTGGAATCATTTTTCTTTTTCCTTGTGGGTTTACATCATTCATTCATTTCACGTGTTTGATTGTGAAATTCATCCCATATATATATATATATATATATATATATATATATAAGCAAACAACCACAAGGAAAAGGAAACACAAAGTCCGAGCGCTTTCGTGATATATTCACATTAAAGCGCTCGGACTTTGTGTTTCCTTTTCCTTGTGGTTGTTTGCTTATTAATAAGGTCACGTGTTATTTTGTGATTCTAGTGCATTATATAATATATATATATATATATATATATATATATATATATATATATATATACAAATAAAAAAATAGGTTTCAAAGTTCATAGAGATACACCGGAAGTGGGTTTTCAGGATATGAGATTTATGGAACTTGAAAGTTTTTAGATTAATCGAGAAAGAGAGAGAGCGTTACAGTTACAGGCTATCAAATATCCAAAGATAGAGAGAGAGAGTTACAAGGACAAGAGGAAGCCTCAAAGACCTTTCGGTCCACTCTGGGAGGTTCCTGTTATTAAAAGTTTATTTTTCTTTCAACTATCCTAGCAGTAGTAGAAAACTGGATAGAAAAGTAGAAGGCTCTCTCCCCACCCTCCGCTCCCTCCCTGCCAGAGGCAGGTACGGAAAAAGGTTGAAGAAAATACCTTGACCCTGGAAAAGTAGCCAAGGAAATTTTACAGGAAAGTGGAGAATATATAAATAGCTCTATATTTAGCTTGCTCACAGAGACACCGTGCAAGCGAACTCCTGCAGAGTTTTCTATGTTTTAATCTTAAACTATGAGTGTATTCAGTACTTTGTCTAGCCTATTTTTAAACACATTTACACTTTGACTGGAAACAACCTCTGAGGGAAGTTGGTTCCAGATATTAACTATTTTATAGGAAAAGAAATTTCCGCAGACAGAGGTCCTAAATGTCTTTAGTTCCAGTTTAAACCCATTATTTCTTGTCGGATTGGCATTAAGTGAGAATAAGTTTCTGTAATCTACCCTGTCTATTCCTTTGAGCATCTTGAAGACTTGAATAAGCTGACCCCGCAACCTCCTCGTCTCTAAGCTAAACAGATTTAGGCGCTCCAATCTCCGTTGGTAGCTTTGCATTCTCATTGAAGGGATCAATTTTGTAGCCCTTGCTTGTACTCTTTCTAACCTTTCTATGTCCTTCCTGAGGGATGGAGACCAAAACTGCGCACAGTATTCCAGTTGAGGTCTGACTAGAGAATTATAAAGAGACATTACAGTCTCCTTGTTCCGAAACTGGAACTGTCTTTTAATATAACCTAATAATTTTAAGGCCCTCTTTTCGACTTCTGCACAGTGCTTCGACGGTTTCAGATCGTTGCTGATATAGACTCCTAAGTCTTTCTCTAGATCGGTCTCAGTCAAGTTCCTTCCCAAGAGAGAGTAATCGGTTTCGGGTTTTTATAACCTATGTGCATTACCTTACATTTGTCCAAGTTGAATGGCATCTGCCAAGTAGCAGACCATTCGCCCAACCTGTCAAGATCGTTCTGAAGCGTTCTTACGCCCTCCTCAGTACCTACACTACTTCCTAATTTCGTATCGTCTGCAAATTTGGAGATTGCACTTAGAAGCCCGACGTCTATATCGTTAATATAGATGATAAAAAGTAAAGGACCCAGAACGGAACCCTGTGGGACACCACTGGTGACGGGCGCCCACTCCGAAGCCACTCCATTTATTACCACTCTCTGCTTTCTATCTTTTAACCAATCCTCAATCCAGTTGGAAACGAGCCCGGTGATTCCTAGTCCTTTGACTTTAGCTATCAATCTAGCGTGAGGGACTTTGTCAAAGGCTTTTTGAAAGTCGAGATACACTATATCTATTGCCCTACTTGCATCGTACAGTGTATGCATATTATGGAAAAACTCTAACAGGTTTGTCAGACAGGATCTATGTCGCCTAAATCCATGTTGAGAATAAAAAATTAGATTGTTAGATTCAAGGTGATACACAATACGTTTTGTAATGATGGATTCCAACAGTTTGCCGACAACTGATGTTAAACTGATCGGGCGATAATTACAAGGATTTTCCCTATCACCCTTTTTAAAGATGGTGTTACATTTGCTAACTTCCAGTCGGTTGGAACTTTCCCTAACTCGATTGATTGTTTGAATATGGTTACTAAGTCGTCAACAACATTGTGGCTAACCTCTTTTAATACCCTTGGAAGAAATAAGTCGGGCCAGGTGATTTGTATTTGTTCATCTTATCAATTAATTGCTGTACCTCATTTCTCGTAAAACTTATGGTCTCTACGGGATGTCACCGTCATATGTAATCCGAGGACTTGGCACTTCTATTGTGTCTTCCTCCGTGAAGACTGTAACGAAGAACTCGTTTAACGTATTAGCTATATCTTTATCACCGAATTTCAGTACGCCATTTCTATCTTTTAAGGGGCCTACAGAATTTTTAATTGGCTTTCTGCTATTAACATGGGCAAAAAATTCTTTAGGGTTAACTTTACAGAGTGAGGCAACTCTAGCTTCTTCATCACGTTTGGCTGATCTAATTAAGGACTTAACCCTCCTACGTAGGTTTATATAGTTTTCTGAATTAGTGTGGTTGAAATGCGACTTAAGTAGTTTGTAGGCTCTATTTCTTCCCGTAATAGCCCTCCTAATTTCGTTGTTAAACCATTTCGGTGACTTTGTTGACAAGGAAACCATTTTAGTGGGTATAAAAGTGTTCTGTAATATTCTAAATTGATCCCTATATGAGCTCCAGGTGACATTGACATCCTCACTTATTAGAACTTCAAGTGTGTCTAAACTACTTCGGAAGCTTTCAAAATTTGCTCTCGAGAAATCCAGTCTTTCACGAGTCTTTTCGCGTGTATTAACTGGAACCCTGAGGTCAAACCTAATCAAATTATGATCGCTGTTACTTAAATTTTCACCAATAGTCAGGTTAGAGACTAGGTCATCTTCGTTCGTGAATATGAGGTCTAGTTTATTATTACCCCTAGTAGGCCCGTCAACCCATTGACTTAATAAGTTATCATCGGCAAATTCCAACAGTCTTGAGCCCTCAGCATCAGCTGTTTTGTTTTCCCAATTTACATTACCACAATTAAAATCACCAAAAATCACACTGATCTTATTATTCACTATTCTGCTTAATTTGTTATACAAGTTTATATCCTTATCAACGGGGTAGTGAGGTGGTCTATATACTAGAAGTAGCTGCACTACTTTATTATTTAGGTTTAGATCAATTCCCAACATTTCATGAGCAGATACGATATTACTGTTTACCGGGTGCAGGGAGTCCCGAGCATACAAAAGTACACCGCCGCCTTCCCTTCCGTTCCTATCTTTGTGAAACATTTTGTAACCTACCATTTCAAATTCTCCTACAAAATCCCTTGATTCAGAATGAATCCAGGATTCCGTTATTCCGATGATATCAAAGTTCTCAGTTTTGACAAGCGCTATAAATTCCATTAGTTTGTTTCTAATTGACCTAGCATTGAAGAGCACAGTTTTGAGTGATTTTAAGTTGTGGTTTTTCCTAACTGGCCTGAGTCGTTTCCCGACGCAGTTGAACTAACTACTGGGGAGGGGGACTAACTGGGGAGGGGGACTAACTGCTGGGGGAGGGGGACTAACTGCTGGGGGAGGGGGACTAACTGCTGGGGGGGGGACTAACTGCTGGGGGAGGGGACTAACTGCTGGGGGAGTAGGTTTAACTGTTTGGGGAGCAGGATCAATTGCTGGTTTGGGGGGTCCTAGTTTAAAAAGATTATACAAATTAATGTTCAGTAAATCACCATACTTCTTTTTCCCCTTCTGGTTAAAATGTATCCCGTCCGAACCAAAGTATTCCCCATTTCCGTAGAATGTAGGCCAAAAATCGACAAACTTTAGGCCTTTTTCATCACACATGCGTTTAACTCTTTTATTTATGCTAATGGCTTTACTTAGAGTATAGTCACTAGCACGCATTCGAGGGAGAATTCCTACGACCATACCCATGTCTGTCCTATCCCTAACCTTGTCAGTTAGGTTCTTGAATTCTTTTATAATGGACTCTGTCTGCCCTCCTGTCCCTCCCAGAAAAACGTCATTGCCACCAACATGGACAATGATAGGGCAACTCTTATTCTTGATATTAATTTTGCCTAATTCCCTATTAATTATCTGGCTTGTGGCACCCGGAAAACATCGGAGTTTTCTCTTGGTCACGCGTCTTGCTCCGAAAAAGTCCCCTTGATTCCTTACCATAGAATCCCCAATTAAAAAGGATTCATCCTCCTCATCAGCAAGTAAGTGAAACTTATTTTTGATGGTAATGGGTTCCAAATCCTTATGTTTTGGTTTTGGTTTGGAGGGTCTTTTATTTTTACCAATTTGAATTCTTGTTCCTCCGTTCTATTTTCCGGAATAGTCACCGTGTTTTCCAAGCGTGCCACGCTTTGTTCTAGATGCTTAATCTTACAGTTTAAATCTGCTGGTGTGTTTTTAGTTTGATCTTGTCCACTGGGTTGGATTTCCAGTGCTACGACCCTAGCTTCAAGCTTTTTTACTAATTCCTTTAGCTCTTTAACTTCCTTTTCGTGGTTGTCTCTAAGTTTACAAAACAAACATACACTAAGGGATGTGATATCGCTGATACTACCTTCAGGGAAGTCAACGCACCAATGATTAACTTTACATTTAAAGCATTCTGCTTTCAATTTAGCTGGCCCTGCCATATTTTCTCTTTTTTTTTTTCTGAATACTCTGAATAAGATAAAGCGTTCTAGCAATGAAAACTATCAAAAACGTTCTGACCAGTATATAAAAAAGGGGGGGGGGGTGAATTCATCCCGCGCGTAGACGCATCCACCTACTATTTGCAAGTGACGTTCATCCCTTCCAGAAGACTACACTCTCGCTGCTGCCGCACCGACCAAAGGTCTCCCCAGGGCCGGACATCCCAAACGTGTCGCAGCTACCAACTGACAAACACTCGCGACGCAGGCATCACGGATTTCCGCCAGGAGCGACAGCGAGATGCAGCCCCTTACTAAGTCTTACTAGTCACTCACAAGCGGCCAGACTCTTAGAATCCAGTGTTCAAGGGATATCCCACCAGACCCAGAGCTACGCCCGAGACTTTACGCTGGCCTGGCAGCCAGCTGGGCAGTAAAGCTCTCTCACCTCAGAGCAGTACAGCCAAGCACCATCAATTGGTCACCAAAGAACGGTCGCAGGGGGCTGGTCAGGCCATTACGCGTTAGGAATGGGCTTAACGGGGCACTAGCCACACTCCATTCATCGCGCCCCTACGCCTGGGACCCCTCCATCCCAGTCTCTCACAACCTACGAGCGTTAAATGGTGTTATTTATAGAGGTTCCAAAGCCTCTCTTCCCACGCATGAGGTAGCAGTAGGGTCCTAATAGTAAAAGAAGAGAAAAAGACTTAATACAAGTTTTTTTTTTTTTTTTTTTTTCAGTCAGAGGAGAAATCCTTAATGTAAGCTAAAAGGACAGAGTAGGGATGGGATGGGGTCCTAGTAACCCACGGGACAGGATTGTAAAATACTTACCCGCCCTCCCGAAAGAGAGAGAGAGTTACAAGGAGTTACAAGGAAAAGAAGTACCTCAAAGGCCTTGCGGCCCATACCGAGGAGGTACCAATGGCAACGGGTGCCAGAGAAATTTTGTGAAAGTTTATTTTTCTTTCAACTATCCTAGCAGTAGTAGAAAACTGGATAGAAAAGTAGAAGGCTCTCTCCCCACCCTCCCTGCCAGAGGCAGGTACGGAAAAAGGTTGAAGAAAATACCTTGACCCTGGAAAAGTAGCCAAGGAAATTTTACAGGAAAGTGGAGAATATATAAATAGCTCTATATTTAGCTTGCTCACAGAGACCGAGCAAGCGAACTCCTGCAGAGTTTTCTGAGGTTTTATCTTAAACTATGAGTGTGTTCAGTACTTTGTCTAGCCTATTTTTAAACAGATTTACACTTTGACTGGAAAACCTCTGAGGGAAGTTGGTTCCAGATATTAACTATTTTATAGGAAAAGAAATTTCCGCAGACTGAGGTCCTAAATGTCTTTACACACTCAAATAGTGTGCAAGATTTCGTCTAACCTTTTCTTGAACTGATCCACAGAGGAACTGTTCACAACTTCCGACGGTAACCTGTTCCATGTGTCACAGATCTTATACGTAACGTAATTCCCACACACACTAGTCCTAAACAGTTTCAAATCCAACTTCCAACCATTGTTGCGAGTTGGGTTATCATTTAAACTAAACATACTTCTAAATCGACATCGTTGAACCCTCGTAAGAGCTTGAAAACCTCGATCAGTTGACCGCGCAGCCTCCGAGTTTCAAGCGAAAACAAGTTCAGGGCGCGTAACCGTCGATTGTAGCCCATATGCCTAACGGAAGGGATTAACTTTGTGGCCCTCGCCTGCACTCGCTCCAGCCTCTCAATATCTTTCCTGAGGGTGGGCGACCAGAACTGCACAGCATACTCCAGGTACGGCCGAACAAGGGAATTGTACAGTGAGAGCACAATCTCCTTGTTCCGAAACTGAAATTGCCTCCTGATAACCCAATAGTTTCTGGGCTTTCTTTTCCACCTCTACACACTGTTTCGTAAACTTAAGGTCGCTGCTAATTAGCACACCCAAGTCCTTTTCTAAATCAGTCACCTCGATATTACTGCCCAACATCGAGTAGTCCGACTTGGGATTGGCGTAGCCAATGTGCATCACTTTGCATTTACCCAAGTTAAACGGCATTTGCCATTTTTCGGACCACTCTCCTATCCTACCTAGGTCCGCACGCAGTTCCTCGATCGCTTCGGGCGTACCAACATTGGCCCCAAGCTTGGTGTCATCAGCGAATTTGGCGATCCGACTGACGATGCCACCGTCGATATCATTTATGTAAATGGTAAACAACAGTGGCCCCAAAACGGAACCCTGAGGAACCCCACTAGTGACCGAGGCCCAACCCGAACTAGCCCCTTTAATTACCACCCTCTGCCGCCTATTCCTCAGCCAGTTTTCAATCCACCTACCTATTTCCCCACCGATACCCAGCGCGCGCACTTTCTCCATTAGCCGGCGGTGAGGTACCTTATCAAAGGCTTTCTGAAAGTCGAGATAAAGTATATCAATCGCCCTACTCTTATCGTACTCACTCAACATGACGTGGAAAAACTCGAGCAAGTTGGTGAGACACGACCTATGCCGTCTAAACCCATGTTGGGAGTCCCCAAGCAGCTTGTAGGAATCCAAATGGTCAACGATTCCATCAGCTATTATCCTTTCTAATAATTTACCTACAACTGAAGTGAGACTAATAGGACGATAGTTCCCTGGACTTTCGTGATCCCCTTTCTTAAGATAGGGGTCACGTTGGCCTCCCTCCAGTCACCAGGCACCTGGCCCATCACCAACGATTTGTTGAAGACTGTAGCCAGGTGGGAGCCACCTGGTCGCGCACTTCTCGCAAAACACTGGGGAGAAACTGGTCTGGCCCAGGAGCCTTAAACGCGCTCAGTTTGTCTATTCTATGAGCAACGACTGTCGCGGTACATCTAACACTATCCAGGCCAGCACCTTCGTGCCTCACAGCTGGCTCGGGGATGACGCGGTATCCTCCCTGGTGAACACTCCCGCAAAGTACTCATTAAGCACATTAGCGATGTCCGCGTCGGAGGTCCGCAGAACGCCGCTTCCGTCCTTTAAAGGACCTATCATGCTTCTAATGGGCTTTCTACTATTAACATAACTGAAGAACTCCTTAGGGTTCCCCTTGCAGAGGCTTGCCACCCGTAGTTCTTCGTTACGTTTCGCTAGCCTAACCTTCGCCTTCACTTCCCTACACAGGCGGACATACGCTTCAGTGTTCTCGTGGGAACGATTGGCCTTCGCCCTCCTATACGCTACTTTCCTATTTCGGATAGCCGAAGCGATGCCACGATTGAACCACTTAGGCTGCGTTGAAGCAGTGGTGACCGGTTTTGAGGGTATGGCAGCAGACTGCAGCACCATAAACTCATCCCGGAATGCACTCCACACTCCCTCAACATCGCCGCCAACCTCTAACCCCATCTCTGCTACGCTATCCCTGAGGCTAACAAAGTTCGCCCGCCGGAGATCGAGCTTACTGCCTCTCGAGTTACTACGCTTCACCCGAGGGACGCACACACGGAACCTAATAAGACCGTGATCACTCCCGCCCAACGATTCGTCAACGGTGAGGCCAGTGACGAGGTTGTCTTCGGTCGTGAATACTAAGTCTAGAACGCTTTCGCCTCGTGTAGGCTCGTTGACCCACTGAGTGAGGAAGTTCTCATCAGCAAAGTCAACTAGCCTCCTCCCTTCAGCATCGGCAGTCTTGTTTTCCCACTTTATGCCGCGACAGTTGAAGTCTCCTAAAACTACACACACCCTATCCCCTAGCAGGCTACTGAGTTCGGTGTACAGGGCTGTATCGTCCTCGAGGAGGAGATGCGGAGGTCTGTACACCAAGATTAACCTATAGTTCGTCCCTCCCACGTTCAGATCGACGCCAAGCAGCTCCCGTCCGACCGGAACTGGCAGTCAACCGGACTCAACGTGTCTCTGACGTATATTAGTACCCCACCCCCCTCCCCACGGGTGCGGTCTTTGCGAAACATTCTATACCCGAATTTCGAACTCCCCAACGTAGTCCCTACGATCAGTATGAATCCAGGACTCGGTGATAGCAACGATATCCTGGTATTCTGATGCTAAGAGCGCCCGTAGCTCGCAAACTTGTTCCTAATTGACCTAGCATTAAAAAGCATTGCACGGAGGGAGCCTTCCCTATTCTGACCGCCCCCCTAGCACGACCCGTTTCCCGAACAGCCAGGGCTGTCGGGAGTTGAAGAGCCCCTCACTAACGAGGGGGCAACTTCCGCAGGAGACTGAGCCCCCTCCAACGTAGGAGGAGGGTCACCCACCTTACTTCGACGCACCCTTCAGTCGAAGGTATGTCCGCCACCGCTCATTCTCATCTCTCTCCGGTGGGGGCCCATCATCTCTCCCCGGACTCGACCTCACCATTCTGTATAGGTGCCGGTCGAGCAGCGCGCCTAGCACACCTTTACCCTTGTTATTGAGTGGACACCATCCCTCTGGTAAAGGTCCCACCTACCCGAAAATGCATCGAAGGGGTCAATAAACTTCACGCCCAGCGGAACGCACAAGTCTTGTACCCTCTCGTTGATGCCAATGACCTTACTGAGCGCGTGGTCACTGACATTCATTCGCGGTAAAATACCCATTAACTTCCCCTGTCTGTCTTCAGTTTTAGATCATCCGCAAGAGACATGATCTCGGTGATGATCCCTTCAGTAAGACCTACCCCACCGCCTTTGAGGAACAGGTCATTGCCACCAGCGTGGACAACGATCGCAGTCCTCCGACTAGCCACGCGCACCTTCTCTACCTCCTTCCTTAAGTGCGCCGTTCCCCGCCCAGGTAAGCACCTTACCTTCCTCCCATCCCGGTTTGCTGAAGCAAAGTACTTCTCCTGGCCCCTGATCTGCGAGTCCCCAATCAAAACGGTGTCTTCCTCCTTCGAGCACAGGAGACTAAAGCGGTTAGAGGTCTTGACAGGGGCAACTGGGGTCTCAGGCTTCGGCTTCGCAGCCTTCTTGCCCGAGACCTTTCGAAACCCGTCGCCACCCATACACGCAGTTACACCACCCGACCCACCCCGACAGGTAGCTACATCCTTCGGTTTCTTCTTGGGCCATCAGCAGGCCCCTTCCCACCCTTTTTCTTCATTGGCCCTGCCCACCCTTCTCTATCGATCCCTTCCCACCCTTCCCACCCTTCTCTATCAGCCCCTTCTTTGAGCCCTCCCTTTGTTCTAGATACTTAATCTTACAGTTTGAATCTGCTGGTGTGTTTTTAATTTGATCTTGTCCACTGGGTTGGATTTCCAGTGCTACGACCCTAGCTTCAAGCTTTTTTACTAATTCCTTTAGCTCTTTAACTTCCTTTTCGTGGTTGTCTCTAAGTTTTTAAAACAGACATACACTAAGGGATGTGATATCGCTGATACTACCCTCTGGGAAGTCTACGCACCAATGATTAACTTTACATTTAAAGCATTCTGCTTTCAATTTAGAGAGAGAGAGAGAGAGAGAGAGAGAGAACCTAAAGGAACTGCAGCCAGTTCCTCTAGAATCCCACGACTCGGGACCGGAGGGCTGTCACACCCCAAGTATAAAGTTTACTACATCCAGAAGAAATGTGCATAACCTTTATACCCCCTGCGGAGAGAGAGAGAGAGAGAGAGAGAGTTACAAGGAGTTACAAGGAAAAGAAGTACCTCAAAAGGCCTTGCGGCCCATACCGAGGAGTACCAATGGCAACGGGTGCCAGGGAAAATTTTGTAAAAGTTTATTTTTCTTTCAACTATCCTAGCAGTAGTAGAAAACTGGATAGAAAGTAGAAGGCTCTCTCCCCACCCTCCGCTCCCTCCCTGCCAGAGGCAGGTACGGAAAAAGGTTGAAGAAAATACCTTGACCCTGGAAAAGTAGCCAAGGAAATTTTACAGGAAATTGGAGAATATATAAAGCTCTATATTTAGCTTGCTCATAGAGACACCGTGCAAGCGATCTCCTGCAGAGTTTTCTTATGTTTTAGTCTTGAACTATGAGAGTATTCAGTACTTTGTCTAGCCTATTTTTAAACACATTTACACTTTGACTGGAAACAACCTCTGAGGGAAGTTGGTTCCAGATATTAACTCTTTTATAGGAAAAGAAATTTCCGCAACTGAGGTCCTAAATGTCTTTACACACTCAAATAGTGTGCAAGATTTCGTCTACCCTTTCTTGAACTGATCCACAGAGGAACTGTTCACAACTTCCGAAGGTAACCTGTTCCATGTTCACAGGTCTTATACGTAAAGTAATTCCCACACACACTAGTCCTAAACCGTTTCAAATCCAACTTCCAACCATTGTTGCGAGTTGGGTTATCATTTAAACTAAACATACTTCTAAAATCGACATCGTTGAACCCGCGTAAGAGCTTGAAAACCTCGATCAGTTGACCGCGCAGCCTCCGAGTTTCAAGCGAAACAAGTTCAGGGCGCGTAACCGTCGATTGTAGCCCATATGCCTAACGGAAGGGATTAACTTTGTGGCCCTCGCCTGCACTCGCTCCAGCCTCTCAATATCTTTCCTGAGGTGGGCGACCAGAACTGCACAGCATACTCCAGGTGCGGCCGAACAAGGGAATTGTACAGTGAGCACAATCTCCTTGTTCCGAAACTGAAATTGCCTCCGGATATAACCAAATAGTTTCTGGGCTTTCTTTTCCACCTCTACACACTTTCGTAACTTAAGGTCGCTGCTAATTAGCACACCCAAGTCCTTTTCTAAATCATCACCTCGATATTCTACCCAACATCGAGTAGTCCGACTTGGGATTGGCGTAGCCAATGTGCATCACTTTGCATTTACCCAAGTTAAATGGCATTTGTTTTTCGGACCACTCTCCTATCCTACCTAGGTCCGCACGCAGTTGCTCGATCGCTTCGGGCGTCCCAACATTGGCCCCAAGCTTGGTGTCATCAGCGAATTTGGCGATCCGACTGACGATGCCACCGTCGATATCATTTATTACGTAAATGATAAAAACAGCGGCCCCAAAACGGAACCCTGAGGAACCCCACTAGTGACCGAGGCCCAACCCGAACTAGCCCCTTTAATTACCACCCTCTGCCGCCTATTCCTCAGCCAGTTTTCAATCCACCTACCTATTTCCCCACCGATACCCAGCGCGCGCACTTTCGCCATTAGCCGGCGGTGAGGTACCTTATCAAAGGCTTTCTGAAAGTCGAGATAAAGTATATCAATCGCCCTACTCTTATCGTACTCACTCAACATGACGTGGAAAAACTCGAGCAAGTTGGTGAGACACGACCTATGCCGTCTAAACCCATGTTGGGAGTCCCCAAGCAGCTTGTAGGAATCCAAATGGTCAACGATCCTATCAGCTATTATCCCTTCTAATAATTTACCTACAACTGAAGTGAGACTAATGGGACGATAGTTCCCTGGACTTTCGTGATCCCCTTTCTTAAAGATAGGGTCACGTTGGCTTCCTCTCCAGTCACCAGGCACCTGGCCCATCTCCAGCGATTTTGTTGAAGACTGTAGCCAGGTGGGGATACCTGGTCACGCACTTCTCGCAACACTCTGGGGAGAAACTGGTCTGGCCCAGCAGCCTTAAACGCGCTCAGTTTGTCTATTCTATCGGCAACGACTGTCGCGGTACATCTAACACTATCCAGGCCAGCACCTTCGTGCCTCACGCGCCCTGGCTCGGGGATGACGCGGGTATCCTCCCTGGTGAACACTCCCGCAAAGTACTCATTAAGCACGTTAGCGATGTCCGCGTCGGAGGTCCGCAGAACGCCGCTTCCGTCCTTTAACGGTCCTATCATGCTTCTAATGGGCTTTCTACTATTAACATAACTGAAGAATTCCTTAGGGTTCCCCTTGCAGAGGCTTGCCACCCGTAGTTCTTCGTTACGTTTCGCTAGCCTAACCTTCGCCTTCACTTCCTTACACAGGCGGACATATGCTTCAGTGTTCTCGTGGGAACGATTGGCCTTTGCCCTCCTATACGCTACTTTCCTATTTCGGATAGCCGAAGCGATGTCACGATTGAACCACTTAGGCTGCGTTGAAGCAGGGGTGACCGGTTTTGAGGGTATGGCAGCAGACTGCAGCACCATAAACTCGTCCCGGAATGCACTCCACACTCCCTCATCACCGCCAACCTCTAACCCCATCTCTCCTACGCTATCCCTGAGACTAACAAAGTTCGTCCGCCGGAGATCGAGCTTACTGCTCTCGAGTTACTACGTTTCACCCGAGGGACGCACACACGACGAAACCTAATAAGACCGTGATCACTCCCGCCCAATGATTCGTCAACGGTGAGGCCAGTGACGAGGTTGTCTTCGGTCGTGAATACTAAGTCTAGAACGCTTTCGCCTCGTGTAGGCTCGTTGACCCACTGAGTGAGGAAGTTCTCATCAGCAAAGTCAACTAGCCTCCTCCCTTCAGCATCGGCAGTCCTGTTTTCCCACTTTATGCCGCGACAGTTGAAGTCTCCTAAAAATACACACACCCTATCCCCTAGCAGGCTACTGAGTTCGATGTACAGGGCTGTATCCTCCTCGAGGAGGAGATGCGGAGTCTGTACACCAAGATTAACCTATAGTTCGTCCCTCCCACGTTCAGATCGACGCCAAGCAGCTCCCGTTCCGACCGGAACTGGCAGTCAACCGGACTCAACGTGTCCCTGACGTATATTAGTACCCCACCCCCCTCCCCACGGGTGCGGTCTTTGCGAAACATTCTATACCCGGGAATTTCGAACTCCCCAACGTAGTCCCGACGATCAGTATGAATCCAGGACTCGGTGATAGCAACGATATCCTGGTATTCTGATGCTAAGAGTGCCCGTAGCTCGCCAAACTTGTTCCTGATCGACCTAGCATTAAAAAGCATTGCAAAAGCATTGCACGGAGGGAGCCTCCCCTATTCTGACCGCCCCCTAGCACGACCCGTTTCCCGAACAGCCAGGGCTGTCGAGAGAGAGAGAGAGAGGAGAGAGAGAAGAGAGAGAGAGAGAGAGAGAGAGAGAGAGAAGAGAGAAAAAAATAATTATAATAATGAAAGCGTCGCGTACGTTATTTTTACGCATCTAGGCAAATTAGGGAGGTGAATCACTTCATTCATTGATTTGATTGTGGTAAGACTGTAATACCTTATTATATAAATGTGTGAGAAAATGAATTTACAATGGTTTTTTACCCACTTAACGTCCGACAAAGAGTCGATACATTTTTTTTGCAATTGTACAAAATTATTCCTAAAGAAAATTTGTACCACAGAAAACACAAAATGATGATAAAGTTTCAAGCAGACCGAACTATGTGGCGATGTCAGAAGACCTGTATTCCTCCGCAAGGGCACCTGGTTGGAAGGACCAAAACTTCCTCTACACCAACAATAAATAAATTTAATTATCATATTCAAAGAGTATACAAGCGTCAAGTTTTGCAAAGATGAATTTGATACGAGTCATGAGTCATCCTACTGTGGTTCATTACAACAACTTTTAAGAGAGGCAAGATACCTAGATGAAAACTAAACTAGTTTCATCTATACCTAACCTAACCAAAGACCCTTTTTTAACGACAGTTTCATAAATAAATGTGTTCATTTATTTAAGAGGAGTCAAGTTGTCTCATATTTTGAAATAAAAAAGTCGTATAATGCACCGTCTGAGTCTTTCTTTGAAATTCAGATTTGTCCTCATCTGAATGATAATTTCCGTTTCTTTCCAACACGCTAGCTTCTGCCAGTTGTCTGAGAAAAAGTAAATACAGTATATACCGATACAGTGACGTTATTTGAAGTTCATTTTTAACACTTCTGAGTATTTGTTCAAACTCATCTAAAGTAAGTAAAGTTAACGCGTTAAAACTGAACAATATCCCAGTTTTAATATGACCAAGGGAAACGTTACATTTTTGCAGTGGTAGACAAAGTACTGGAAAAAGTTACTCGGGTAAAAGTACTGTTACTCTGAGAAAAACTTACTCGAGTAGAAGTACTCCTTCTTGACGTTACTTCAAGTAAAAAGTAACTAGTTTATAAAGTACTCAAGTACTCGGAGTAAAAAAGTACCTTCGCAATATTTATTTTTTAAGAGTTAAGACATGTTGTGATTCCCCAGGCTACTCCTGCCCGTAGCCTGTAAACAAAAAGATTCTAATAATAATGATAACAAACCAGGTATATTTATTAAATGATTCACCTTAGCACTGATTATATATTGGGTAGCTACATACACTACTTAATGAGGAAAGTAAACATATCATTTTATGGGTATACAGTATTATATTTACACCTACCTTTCATTTAGCCTTAACAAAAGCTGATTCTCGAAGTTTTTATTACCTTTTGGGGCTAAAATTCAGTCCAGCACAAGTGAACAATCTTTCACATGCTGCTGATGCTGGTGTGTGTGTGTGTTTAGAAGTAAGAATAAACTCATTATAGAGGGGAAGGCCTTTAACATATCAATTGACGTGTTGGGAGTTTTTTCCAGGTATGCGCTCAATGCTGAGTTCTGATTGGCTGAGAAAATCAAAATATCACATTCACTGCTGACTCTGCTGAGACGCCCAGAATAAACTAACGAGAGGCCCGAAAAATAAGTAACGGAGTAAGAGTATGGATAATTCTCCAAAATGTTACTCAAGTGAAAGTACCGAGAAGAAAAGTTACTTCCAAGTAACTAATTTATTCAAAAAAGTAGGTTGAGCTCGGTAACGAAGTAATTTTACTTTATCACCACCCAGCTCTGCATTTTTGCCCCTTCTTTTTTAAAGGTTCTCAGTATGTCGAGAATGACGTCACTGTATTGACATATTTACTTTTTCGCGGGCAGTTTTTTTTATGCAGGAAGGAAGGGCCAAGGGGGCCTCCTCCATAGAAGAAGAAGAGCGAAAATCAAGGTCTACGGTTTTCGAGATGCCTAGACACTCTGCGTTTGAAAGATTGGAGGTCATAGACAGGGGGAAAGATGGATTGAGGAAGATTGTTCCAGAATTGACCGGTTGAATAGATGAAACAATGAAAATACCGATTAACCTTTTTCTGTAACGCAAGGAATGGGAAAGTGTAGAAAGACTGGTGCTGCGTGCTCTCCTTAAAGGAGGAGGCATGCAATTGGAGAGTTCAGAAGAGAAGTGTCCGTTATAATAGCGACAGTAAAGAGAGAGTGAGGCAACATTGCGGCGAAGAGAGAGGGATTCAAGACAGTGAGTAAGGGGCGGGGAAATAATGGGACGAAAAGACTTTGATTCCACCCAGTCAAGTACGGATGTATGGGTTCAGCCACCCCGCACACGAGAAGTATACTCCATACAGGGGCGGACAAGACCCCTGTACAGAGACAGCAGCTGAGCCGGGGTGAAGAAACTGTGAAAGCGGTACAGCACACCTAACTTCTTGGAAACTGTTTTGGAAAGAGAGTATATGTATTCTTTCCAGGAAAGATCACGAGAAAAGGAAATGCCAAGAATGTTAAGAGAAGAGGAAGGATTGAGTTGTGTTGTTGAAGGTAAGGGGATAGTCGTGTGGAAGATTGTGACGAGTAGACAGATGGAGGAACTGAGTGTTTGAGGCATTGAAAGCCACAAGGTTTTCTCTGCTCCAATCAGAGATAGCAAAAAAGATCCGAGGTCAGGTGTTCCATTGCCGTCCTACACGAATCATGGAGTGACTGTTGAGAGGGACGCTTTGGGAAGCGGGTGGAGAAGTGAAGAGTGGAATCATCGGTATAGGAGTGAATAGAACAGGAAGTGTAAATTAAAAGATCATTAATAAATAAAAGGAAAAGAATGGGTGATAGGACAGAACCCTGAGGAACACCACTGTTAATAGAATAGCTTTAAGAGAAGAACAGTGGCCATCTACAACTGCTGCAGCTATAGATCGGCCAGAAAGGAAATTAGAGATGAAGGCACAGATAGAAGGATAGAAACCGAAGGAGGGCAGTTTGGAAATTAAGGATTTGTGTCAGACTCTATCAAAAGCGTTCGATATCTTTCGAAATCTATTACATGGTTATAGTTACAAGTGCGGTATTCTATCACGTTAGAGATTATAACTATGTAATAGATTTCAATAATTGCAACTTTGTTTTTAAATCTAATAATTATGTTAAACGTAGAATTGTTGAATCTAGTCGTATAGGCTTTATACAAAATTTTAATCTATCCGATGGCCAATTCTCTTTTAACAAAATTATATGGAGTAAAATTAAGAATTTTGTAACATTAATCTCCAAAAATTCCCAGGCAACACAGGTACATCCATCAGGTCAAAGCTGGGTCGGAGGGGTCACTTAACTGTCCTCTGATGAGAGGATGGGAAGATTGTCAGCTGATCCCTGCTAATTAACTTCCAGTTATATATAAACTCTCTTCTCGGTTTATACGGTTATTACCAATTGACAAGGGCTCGCGAGGAGCCGAAACTGTATTGGTGTTAAGAAATAAAATTTACGTCTTCCTGAAGAGTGGTTTCCTTCTTCGTATATATATATATATGTTAGTCAATATATAAAATTAGGCAATTTATAAAGTGACCGAAATTCAGGCAGTGTCAAATTGTGATGCATACAAAACCTAACCCGACCTTTCTGGTAATACTGCATACACATACGCACTGGCATTAATTAGGTTTAATTAGATATTAAGTAAATCGAGCATTTAACAAATTGCCTGATTTTAGACTGACTGTAACATATACATAGATGCCTCTATAAAATGATGAAATCGCATAAAATATGTGAATGAGGTCGATTTGTATGAAGTCACTCCCGCATTAAAGTACACTTTCAACAAAGTTAAAATTCAAATTCTAATTGGATAATGGCAACTCGGGTTAAATTAGACTAATATTAATGTCAGGCTACGCGTGTACGATGAAGAATTATAAAGTAGTAAAAGTATTAATGCCGAAGGGATTAAATATTTAAGACTACAAATAAAATTAAACAAAACCAATATTAATAATTCCCTCCGCGATTAATATTGCAATTAAAGTATATTAAATAGTAATCCTTTCGAAATTAGTAATAAACTCGAGTGAAAATAATAAAAAAAAAAAATACGTCTATTTTTTTTTTAATTTCAGAGATTATTTTAATAGATTTCTCATTGAGGGGAAGGGGGAGGGAATGAGGGAAGGTTACGTGATAAAAAAAACGAAGAATTATACGAATCAACTTTACAACTTTAATGTAAAGCTGATTAGTGTTCAGTCACAACTTTTCACACTTTCTTGTTTTGGATTATATATATATATATATATATATATATATATATATATATATATATATGTTATCCCCTCCGTCTATGGCCTTGGTTGGTTCGAAGTCGACGGGGGTTCTGGTTAGGAGGCAGCAACGGATTTGTTACTCGCAGTAGTTTCTTCTATACTACTCTCAGAGTTCTTCTATAGTGGTTCGGAGGATTCTTGGAGGCTTACTAAATTTTCTGAAAGTTCCCCGATTCTTCTTATAACGTAACAGGAAATTAGTCGATAAAGTAGAGTAAAATGAGTTCTCTGAAGAGAGCAAGGCTCGAAGAAGATAAAAAAAACTTACTTTTACTGTAATTTACTGCTAAAATGTAGAGGTTAATGCTCAGCCTCTAAGTTAGATCAGACTTTTACAGGGGGAAAGGTTCGACCTCTTTCGACCATGGCTCAGGCCAAAATTTAAAAGTGAGGAGGCCCTCGGCCTCCTCGAGGAGGGCTCCGACCTCCTCGCTGAACGGTTGCTAAGACAGGAGTGATTGAATTTACAATACAACAATTAACAAGTCTAAATTTTAGGGAGTGCAGTTGAAGGGTAAGTTCCCCCCTTTAACTGGAGATGTAAACAATTCTTGGACGTTAAGCATAATTTAAACTCGTATCAGAATTTTGAAAGATTCCAAAATAAAACGAAAAAATAAATAAATAAAAAATAATAATAATATCGCCGAGTATATATTCCAAAATGGCGACATAATGTCGGAGCAGTACATTGAGTACAACCCAAGTACATCACTGAGTACATTGTAATTTTGGTTTATTACAATTATGATTATAATTACCAATTAATTCACATTCGCTTATCGTCAATTACAGTTTCATTAAAGTACATTAATTACATCATGTTAAATTATTACAGTTAATTACAATTAAACAGTTTACTATAATTTCGTAGTGTTTCATATTTATAGACAATTAGGATGTTAGTTAGAAGTATAACACAAAGTACGGGGCTCCAATAAACCTTAGCCCCCCCCCATGGCCTAAACCATTAGAGGTACAGTAAAACTAAACATACCTTACAGAAGAGAATTTAATCCTGCATTTAATGAGAAACAATTAAAACTTGGTGTTCCGCCATTGGCTTCCAAGACAGCCTGAATTCGCTTTGGGTAGCTTGCCAAAAGTGACGTGAATAGATCTTGATCGTTACTCAAATTTGCTAAAACAGTTTCAATGTGTTGCGTCATTGTATCCTTCGAAAATCGATTTGCTGTAGGTTCTTGAAACAAGACATTCAACCTTGTCCTTTATAACTGATCCAATGTGTTCACAGACGTTCAGGTCAGGAGAATTTCCTGGCCATTCTTCATTTCCAAAGAAATCGATCTCATGGTTCCGCAACAACTGTTGAGTGGCTAATGCCTTGAAGCAGGGGGCCTTATCGTGCAGAAGTGTGACCTGATCGACATCCATAACATTGTTTGGGTTTCTTAGAAAAGGAATGACATGCTGGGATAGAATAATATCACGCAAATACTGTCCATCCCAACTCTGACCATTTGGCTTCAGCACCCACATGAGCTTCTTTGCAGTGAACAAAATAAACACACCAACACAGTCTGGACTTTTTAATAATTCCCGATAATGTTCATTGTCATCGATTTCATCTGGTGTTGTGGCCCACACTCGATCATTTTGGTAGTTACGCCGACGTGTTACGTAAACAAAAAATTCATCGGAGACAGCTAAATGCATGAAATCATCCACATCCCAATCTTCAAGATAATGGGCAAACCACATTCTGTCATCGATGTTAAGTTGAGTTTTTCTTGGCTTTGGAAGTTCATGCCAAGGCTTTAAACCTTGCCTATGACGGTACAGTCGAATGATCTCACCACTAACGATCTTTCCTCTCAACACTTCGATCTCTCTAGAAAGTTTAGCACAGCTGTTTTTCCGCTTACGCGTACCGCTTTCAATGATGTCCTTTGTTTCCTGAGAGAGTGGATGAATGTGAAATGGATACAACCAAATCTGGGCGCTCAAATTTGCCAAAGTTTTATTCCAATTTCTTTAACGAAGTCCTCACTTCTTCGCAACTTTTTGGCAACCCATGAACGTGTTATAAAGGTGGCTCCAGCATCACGAGTTTCCTGAAATGTTATTGCTCGTATGCGATCTATCACACGTTGCCTCTCCGAATCACCAATTAATTGAGAGAGCCATTGTACAGGGTGTACATAAAGTCAGGATCTATTTTCGTGAAGCACTTGGAAATTATATCGAATTCAATCATAAAATGATAAAGTGGTAACATTTATTAAATAATTAAGAGTAGGATTCGACGTGACGCCCATCAGTATCTCTGCGCAGCTCAAATCGTTCCGCAGCATTTCTAAACACATTCTGGAGCATTTGCGGGGTTATGTTATCTGCAGCAGTTCGTATACGTGTACGTAAGTTTTCAAGACTCGTAATCTTCGTCTGATAGACGTGCGACTCGATAAAGCCCCATGCAAAGAAATCTAAAGGGGTTAAATCTGGTCATCTCGCAACACAAGGTCTGTTGCTTCCGCGTCCGATCCAGCGAATTGGAAAATGTCCATTTAGATAATCCTGAACAATTTTGGCATAGTGACAAGGAGCACCATCATGTTGATTCTAAGGGATAGGATTCGTGTCATAACATGACGTAATGAGAATCTATAAATAGATCCAGAAATTGTTTAAACTTCATTCTTATCGTCGGTGTTGCATCGGAGTGACGTGTATTATTTACTGTTCAAGATGTATCGAAGAAGGAAGTTTGTTCCTCGAAAAAGGAAGTACGTTCCTCGGAGGAAACCTAAATGGCGTTCAAAGGAGAAGATAGTTACAGCTTCAATGAAACTTGTTTATTTATCTAAAAATAATTTTGGTGTTAATAGTGATGGGTTTTATACCTTGAGTTTGGATTTTCTAACTAATGAGTCTAAATCTACCATTTTAAAATTTAATTATTATCAAGTAACGGGTGTATCTTTTCATAGTATTCCAGAAATGAATATGTCTGGATATGTGATTAATTTTGAAGATTCAATAGGTCGTAAGAAGGGGGGTAGGGAAAGATTGGAGGGACCTAATGTAGGGATATCTCCATCTCCATATTTAATTGCTCCAAATTGTGTTTTGTTTGAACCTAATCTTGACTCGTCTCATAGTGCAGAGCAAGTAATGCATCATCCAAGAACAAAGTGGTTCTCACCTTTTAAAGAGTTTAGAATGTATCGTAGATTGAAACAGGTCTGTCAGTTAGGTGATGCAGTAACTGCCCAATTCCCTAATACTTTAATTAAAATATCTACAAATGATTTATCTAAACCATTAGGTCGTATTTATGTTGGTAAATATACCCCTGAAGGATCTCAAAAAATGAGTATGCATTTACATATGTTAATCGTATTGTATTTTATGTTAAGCTGTATGGTATAAAACAATAAAGAAATAAAAGAACTAAAAATTTCATTTCCCATTGACACATGACGTCAAATAAAAAAAAAAAAAAAAATATTTATATCCAACCTTGAAACAATTTTTTCTAGTATTACCTATGAAAAAATTTTCTCTCATTCTGTATCCGGGTTGGTATATTAATGCCTGACGTCATGCGCCACAGCGTGACGTCACACAGTTCTTTGTTCTAAGATGCATCCTGCTCATCAATGGAGCTTTGTTTAATCGTCTTGATTTCTATATTTAGACCATGTAGCCATTAATTAGACCATTTAGCCATTAATCTTTTGGCAGCCTCGCAGAGTTAGCATGTCGGCAAAACTGTATTGATTACGGGTGCGAAGCAAAGTTGGACATTTAACTATTGAAAGCAGAGTCAAGTATCCATGCACAGTTCGTATACGTGTACGTAAGTTTTCAAGACTCGTAATCTTCGTCTGATAGACGTGCGACTCGATAAAGCCCCATGCAAAGAAATCTAACGGGGTTAAATCTGGTCATCTCGCAACACAAGGTCTGTTGCTTCCGCGTCCGATCCAGCGATTTGGAAAACGTCCATTTAGATAATCCTGAACAATTTTGGCATAGTGACAAGGAGCACCATCATGTTGATAGACGACGGGGATAGGATTGTTAGTACCGTCGTCTATCAACATGATATATAACAATAATGTTTTATAAATTAGAAACAAGCAAGAGAGGAGATTTCATATTCAGATGCCCGCTTTTGGCGTCGTCATCGGAATTCGAACACTTGAGTCAGCATGAATGGTATCTTGCGAGAGGTTAAATAATTTAATAAAGAAAAAAATAAAAAGAATACATGTGGCCGTATTTACATGTACGTAATCATGACTTTCAGCTGACATGTACACTAGGGTGGATCGATTTTACATTGTTTTCGATTTCCATATTCTAATAGAGACAAAAACTTGCGCATGCATGAGAAAATAGCCTCTGCAAATTCTTAGCTTAATAGGTAATCATCTTCTGCCCCCGGCAGAGCGATGAAAATCATATTTTAGTAGTCAAAAACGTATTTTTCTTATAATTTTTAAAATATTTCAATATGCATCAAAATTATTCCTAATAACTATAAAGTCGATGAAAAAGACCTCATATGATCGTTTTTCCAAGCGCGTTGTCCTACGTTAATATCTTTTTCCCCCGGCAACAACGTCAAATGTTGAAAAAATAGGTAATTTATATACATATTTTCAGATCGGCTCTTTGTCTTAAATAATGCATTTATATATTTCCCATAGCATTTATATCGTTGCTTAGGCATGAATTAACACACGCAAAATTTTATGACTCTAGAGTAATATCTTCTGTCCCCGAGAAAAGTCTAAATGTGGATTATAATTACGTTAATGCGATGTTATAAGTACTAAGTACAGCTCCTCGCTTGCTAATTTTATAAAATTAGCAACCCAGAACTCACCACGAGGAGGTGGCTGTACGTCGAGTTCCACCCTATCCAGCCCCAACCACCCTTCCTTTGGCTGCATGTCGATTTACATAGGGGAATCTTTCTTAGAATCAAATCGTGGAATTTTTGTTCTGGAGTGAAGACGGGAGCGGATGAATCCGTCCCTCTCTTCTATTCCACTTACACTGGCAGAGGCTTCGGTTACTAATTTGATGTGTCTCTCGACCGCTTGAGTATGACAAGGGAATAGTGGGATCAGTCCATCAGGCTGGTCTCCCGTCTCAACAAACTCTTTTATTCGGGTATCAGGTATTGTTTTTGTAACGGGGGGTTCGGTCACCTCAGCCGTTTGCCAGTTGATCATTTCGTAATAGTTTTGACTATCGTAGAGCAGCTCAGGCATGACGAAGGCTCGAATTTCCCCCGCTAGTGATTGTTTTGATTGTGCTTTTAATATTCTTCTCCATCCCAATTCTCTTATGTGTTGCTCATCGGCATGTAGCATGGAGATCAAAATATTTTCTGGGTGAGCAAAGAAAGAATTTCTACGGAGGACTTTGTTGGCGATTGTCTTAGATCTTTGAGGCATGGTCTGAGAGAGACGCATCATTTCGAAAAAATGTTTTGCGCCCTCAGTGAAACTGGAGTTTTTCTTTATCTTAAACCAAATTGGTGCGTAAACTGTCATAATGAATCGCACAATTTCGTTGAAGGTGCTGGAGGGTTCACTGGTTGAAACATAGAGGCGCAGAAATCTATTTGCTGTTGTCAGCCACCTGGAATGCGCCATCTTACCTGGATTTCGAGCCGCGAGAGCTGAAGAGCAGCTACCGCTCGACACTGCTCTGTAGATGCCTAACAAATATTTTTGGTCAGTGCTCAACTCGGCATCATCTATGTCAATGTCGGGAGATGGAATGGCATCGAATTCTGTAATTGGAAGTTTTTCGCAGTCGTTCAGTTGTTTTCCAATTGGTCCAGTAAAGCCCATTGGCCCAGTTGTTTTGCCGTCCAAGTCTTGAATGAGGTGTCGCAGTGATAATTCATTACCGTGTAATAGGCATATGATCCACTGAACTGGCCTTTGTAGTTTCATTTCAATCATACGAATGGCTCCAGCCTTTCGACCCGTGTTCACTGCGGTACCATCACAGCCGATAGCCACAATGTCGTCCGTGCTAATATTGTTAGTCTGCTGCTGCTGCTGGCAGCACTCACCAGAGATGACCTTTAAACCCTAGCCTAGAGTCATAAAATTTTGCGTGTGTGTTATTTCATGCCTAAGCAACGATATAAATGCTATGGGAAATATATAAATGCATTATTTAAGACAAAGAGCCGATCTGAAAATATTTATAAATTACCTATTTTTTCAACATTTGACGTTGTTGCCGGGGCAAAAGATATTAACGTAGGACAACGCGCTTGGAAAAACGATCATATGAGGTCTTTTTCATCGACTTTATAGTTATTAGGAATAATTTTGATGCATATTGAAATATTTTAAAAATTATAAGAAAAATACGTTTTTGACTACTAAAATATGATTTTCATCGCTCTGCCGGGGGCAGATGATGATTATCTATTAAGCTAAGATTTTGCAGAGGCTATTTCCTCATGCATGCGCAAGTTTTTGTCTCTATTAGAATATGGAAATCGAAAAAAATGTAAAATCGATCCACCCTAAATTGTACACATATCGGTAATCACAAAATAAGTTGCGTACGTAATAGAGACACACGAGTAAACATGGACTGATAGGACATAAGTAGACAATAGGTAGGTCGATGCATGAATAATTAATACAATTAATAAAAGATAACGGTGAAGATAAGATATGGACGTATGGATGAATATGGTCGAATAATAATATGTTAAAGATTTTACCATACATTGAATACTAAAGATATGATCAGTATTCAAGGTATGGAAAATGTGAAGGGAATTAAGCTACTTTATGACGTCATAGTTATTCAAATTATGCCATCCGTCAATTCATAATTAATACGCCATAGTTATTTAATTCGTACGTACAGTACAAGTCATTATTGGGAGAATTTAGAGGAAACGAATTAGAGAAATACAGTAATGAAAGGTTTATAGCCATTGTACAAAGAGTGAGTGAAACTATTAATTAAATACATATACTTATACAGTAAATATTAAGGAATTGGGTACATTTGAGGAAAAATTAAGTAAATGAATAAAGAAGTACAACCAAGGGTTCCAATCATGCCACATGCAATGTGGATGCATAATCTAATAAAATTTAGGGGTGAGGGTTAGATGCAAGACAATAATAATTAATTATTATGAAGTCTATCATAAATGGAGATATGGGTAATATTGTGATGGAAATGTTAAACGATCTAAAGTCTAAACCGTCGATTGTCTTGTTTGTACTTTAAGGGAATGAAATTAAGGGACATTTGCTTCTCACAGCGAACCTCCAATGACACAAACGTGGATACGGCTCAACCATAGAAATGGTAGGTCGCATGGTTGTGACTGCAAAAATAGAAAACAAATCAAAAATATATTCAAACTTCATCTTTATACGAATTTGGTTATGTAAATATGAATATTTGAATATAAAGATTATATAAATATACGGATTAGGTAAACAACGATTATATGAATATAAATATATAAGAAAGAATCATACGAATGAATATAAAAATATATGAACATAGAAATTATTCATTGTTTATTTTTACATATATAGGGGACCATTCTGAGTTCAATCCCATATGAGACCTTTTATGTTACACAGAGACCGTGCATGGAGCAAGGAACTCTTCTAGGATAATTAAATCCACTATAGTTCGAATAAGTAATGGTAAATGACAAATACTATAGTTTTTCTTTTTCATGATGTTAGCCTGACGTGGGCAACGGGTCACTCGCAGAGAGGCCCCAAAATATGCTTCCCTCACCATCTATCTGCAAAGCAGATAGGATCCAGCTTACCCGAGTTACCCGTTTTCTTTGATGTATTCAATCCGACGTGAATGCAACGAGTTCTTGGGTATATTGAGTTCTGAATACAGCAGGATAGTATAGTAGCTGTACAACCTAGATCCTGTCCCAAAGCTGGATCCTATCTGCTTCCAGATAGCTGGCGAGAAGCTATATTTTGCGGCCTCTTTGAGAGTGACCCGTTGCCCACGTCGGCTAACATCATGAAAAAGAAAAAACTATCGTATTTGTCATGTACCATTACTTATTCGAACTACAGTGGATTTAATTTTCCCAGAAGAGTTCCTTGTTCCGCACAATCTTTTTGTAACATATTATACAGGTGGGTAAAAAAAGTTACCCCTTAGAGGTAAACTGTCATATCAAAAAAGTAAGGGGACTAGAGCTCCCAAACTTCATAGATGCTACCTTAGCATGTTCGTCTTAATTGAGAAATTGCTCGATGTGTCCCCCTTCCTGCTCAACGCAGGCCTCCAACGTGGACGCCACTGATCAATACACCTGTTTACATATCGTTGAGACACATTCTCCAAGCTGAGCAGAATTCTTTCGCGTAGTTGTTCTCAAGGATGTGACAGTTTGGCGTGCTATGTGAGCAGGGGCTTCATCTTGTTGGAAAAGTGTATCTTTCACCACTATTCGTCGAATATCAGTTAGATAGAGTGAAAGATACTTTCCAAGATGATGGAGCCCCCGCTCACAGAGCACGCCAAACTGTCACATTCCTTGAGAACGAAACACCGGATTTTATCAAACCCAATATGTGGCCGGCTAGTAGCCCCGATCTTTCACCACTAGATTATGGTGTTTGGAAGCCCGAAGTCCGAAGTTTACATCCCTGGTACCAATATGACATAGATGAACTACGCGAAAGAATTCTGCTCGGCTGGGAGGTGTCTCAACGATATGTAAACAGGTGTTATCGATCAGTGGTGTCCACGTTTGGAGGGCCTGCGTTGAGCACTAAGGGGGACAACACATCGAGCAACTCAATTAAGATGAACAACATGCTAAGGTAAGCATCTATGAAGTTTGGAGCTCTAGTTCCCTTACTTTTTTTAATATGACAGTTTACCTCTAAGGGGTCACTTTTTTTACCCACCATATATATATATATACTGGTCAAAAAAAAGAACGCAATTAGCTTGCATATGGTGTAAAATTTAAGTTGTTAGTGGTATTATCACAGTTTCAAGATTATGGTTAAATGTTTGTTCAAATCTTTTAAAGCCACTTAGTGCATGTTTTTAAACCTGACTAATCCCGGCTAAGACGCCATTTTGTTACAAACAATAAACAGAGATTAAATTGAATGTATTCTTTATGAAGACATGCATTTTTCTTTGACTTCACAGAATACACACTGCCCGTTGAGGAAACCAAACTTTTCCCGCGATTGAGGCATGCCACGACTCTCAGATCAACAGAGGTCGTGCCTTGGGCATGTTGGATGCAGGCATGTCTGCTGTCCAAGTTGCACAACGAATGCATGTGCATCCCAGCACAATCTCTAGGCTTGTTAGACGGTACAATGCCACAGGAAGTGTTCAGGACCTGCCAAGACGTGGGCGACCTCGTGTGATGACCCAACGCCAGGATCGCCACATTGTACTGCAGCACCTGCGTCATCGGCAGCGGAATGCTCGTCAGACAGCCAGAGACACCTGGTATCCACAACAACAGAATTAGTGACCAGACCGTCAGAAACCGACTCCGTAATGCAGGACTCCGATTCCGCAGGCCTTACAGAGGTCCTTTTCTCACTGATGCAAGAAGGCAACGACGCCTGCAATGGGCCTATCAGCACCGTGACCTATCGTGGGCCTATCAGCTCTGACTGCCCAGCGCTACAGGGATGAGATTCTTCACCCACATGTTCTTCCCTTCATGAGGCAACATCCAGAATTGGTGCTCCTGCAACAGGACAATGCCAGACCTCATGCAGCCAGGATAGTGCAGGCGTACCTGCAGGGACAACAGGTGCAGACCTTACCATGGCCAGCCTTCAGCCCAGACATGTCACCGATAGAGCACGCATGGGATGAACTTGAACGGCGAGTTCGCAGACGTCGCATCAGCCGCAGAACATCAGGGAACTGACCAATGCAATTATTGAAGAGTGGAGGGCCATCCCTGTTGCTTTCCTGCAGAGACTGTTGAGGTCGATGAGGCCAGACTCCAAGCCTGCATTGTGGCTAGGGGTGGCCATACGCGTTATTGACTGTTTGTTATGTTAAAGAATCATTTACTATATACTGAGTCCTCATGTTTATTAATAAATCTCAAAAATTGCGTTTCTTTTTTGACCAGTATATATATATATATATATATAATATATATATATATATATATATATATTATATTATATATATATTATATATGACTTATATCGGCTATTGATTGATGGCGGGCGTGGAAAACGCAGTTTAATAATAAACAGGAACACCAGAGAAAAAATAAACATCTTTCAAGGTTTAATCAGTACCAACGTTTCGGAATGTACTAATTCCATCTTCAGAGCTAAAACAATAAAAGGCCAATTCACATACAAAATACAAATTGCAATTATAAGTTGCTTAATAACAATTTAAAGTAACAAAGTTAAAATTATAAAAAGTAGCTAAGAAAATGTAAAAGCATTAAAACTAAAAGGTAAATAGATGAAATAAACGAGTACCTTAACTAAAACATAGCAGATCTACCGATGATTCATCAGAATTGAGGTTGGGGTTATTTTTATATCAGCAATCAAGTTCGTGTTATTCGTGAATACCAGATCTAGGCAGTTATTTTTTCTGGTATTTTCTGTTATCTCCGGTGTCAGCATAAACTCGTTTGTGAGAGCCATCAACATTTTTGTTTGCTTGTGGTCTTCTCTTGTGCCCCCCTTGTCCTGGTGTATATATGTATATTCCTATCCACCTTTTTGTATTTTATAAATGGGAAGTTAAAGTCTCCGCAGGTCATTATATTGGGGGATGGAAGGTTTATGGCCTTCATTAGCTTTCTGATATCAATGGCCTCCGAGGATTTTTCGGTTGGGGTGTTTGGAGGTCTATAGATGACTATCAGTATCACGTTTAGTTTTTCTATTTTCACTGCTAGGAGTTCCACAAAGCTGTTTGATTTACTTATTATCGTCTCAATCATATGACCTTCATGTACATATATATTACAGCCACCTTTACGTCTCGTTCTATCCGCTCTTAATAAGTTGAAGCCCTCTATATTTATCTTTCTTATCAATTCAATGTTCGCAGTTTTAACAATTTCCTTGGCAATCCTTAAGATGAGTTTCTGTAAGGCATGCAATGTCCGTCCTTGTTTCGTCCATAAATCCTTTCAGGTACGAAACTTTGTTGAGTGATTGGTTTGGTCTTATTCCTTGAATATTAGCCAGGACAATATAAGTTATATGTTCTTTGTTTTTCGTTGCCCCTTGTACATTTCAAGTTCGTTTTCCTTCGGTTTCGCTTGTTTTGTTGCCTTATGGTCTTCCGAGAGAGATCTGTTTCCGCCTACCTGTTCTGGTAGCTTCTTGCCCGGAAGCGGCTTGGCTCGGGAGTTTCCAGCAGTGTCAACTGCATGCGTTGGATGACATTTAGCAGCCGTATCGTGTCTGCGATGTTGAAAAACATTTTTTGTTCGCTTATTGTGTTCCTATTGTTATTCCTAATGTCATTTAAACTTTGTCCTTTGTTCTTTGGGTTGGTCGGGAGATGTTGATAGTAGCATTTTTTACTGTATTTGTAGGTTCCATATTTTGCGTAAGTCCTGCAGATGTTCGGGTGGTAGAATTTGCATCTGTCCCCAAATTTACAATGACCATTATTATAGAAGAAATCGCATATTGGGGGATGTTCATATATATATATATATATATATATATATATATATATATACAGGGCGTCCCAGAAAAATGTATACACACTTTAAATAATTATAAAGGCATTGTTTATTAAAATACATTTCATTTTCAAAATGTAATAGAATCTACAGACATTATTTAATTGTTTTGTCAACGCCTGTTTTCAAACTGACGTCCGTTCTGGTCCAGGCACTGCTGATAACGCGAAGCAATGGAATCGCAAACATCACGAAACATTTCGTTTGGTATTTGTGTGCATTCTCGTTCAATGGCTGCTCTCAATTCAGCGACTGTTGCAGGTTTTATAGCGTAGACTTTGTCTTTTAAGTATCCCCATAAAAAAAAGTCTAGTGGTGTGAGGTCTGGTGAACGCGGAGGGTATTCTACGAAACCCCTTCGTCCAGTCCACATCCACATCGTGCCAAGTACCACTCGCAATACTCCACTCTTCGGTCCGGATCATCTTCATTAATAGCATGGACTAATATTGGAATGTAACTTTTCCATTGACAGCGCTTCAAAATGCGTTGGACAGACGATTCTGAAATTCCTACCTCACGACTCGCTTGCCGCACAGATTTTCTTGGACTTTGGTGATACGTTTCCAGTACTCTTTCTTGCTTTGTGGGGCTTGTCGATGTCCGTGGTCTTCCGGAACGCTTCTTGTGGACATTCTGAACAGTTCCATCGGCTTCAAACTTATCTCTAATTCGAGTGATGGTAAGTCGCGTTGGTGGATCTGTTTGAAACTCCCTCCTAAACTGTCTTTGCACTTCAACTGCGTTTTCACACTTCCAGTAGCATTTTAGAATGAATTTCCTTTGTTCAAAGCTTAGTCTGACTGCCATTATTAATTCTAATGGGTTTAACTTGGAAAGAAAGAAACATCAATTGAGCTATCAGCTGTTAAAGTGTGTATACATTTTTTTGGGACGCCCTGTATATATATATACACACACACATTGTCCTCTTTTAAATCTGCAGTTATCTTTTATATAATATCTGCATATAATTCCTTCCCCATATTTACTAAGGACCTTTGTTTTTTGCTCCCTATTGAGGAACAGTTCCGCTCCGTTTTCTTGATTGCCCTCTTGTCTTTTCCTATTTGTGCTATCTGTGTTAATTTCCTTTATTGTCCTTATACAGGGTGTCCCAGAATTAACTATCTATTTCAATGAAATCGGACAAATTTTTAAAACACACTTTTATTTATGTTTATCATGTTTAATGTGTGTTAAAAATGTATAAATTTCTAAATTTTTTTCATAATTTTATTTTCATAATTTTTTCATTATCTGGTCCAATGAAAGACCGTCTGAAGTCATAGAATGGCAGAGAGACTCTCCAAAAGTTAACGTGTGGCTTGGAATGACCAAATCCAAAATTTATGGTGCTCCATCTTGTTGAAACACAACATTCTCAAGAATGCCATCATCAAGAAGCTGTGGTTCGAGAAACTGCTGAAGCAAATCAAGGTAGACGGTACCTGTTACAGTTGCCTCCGCAAAGAAGAATGGGCCATAAATTTTGGATTTGGTCATTCCAAGCCACACGTTAACTTTTGGAGAGTCTCTTTGCCATTCTATGACTTCAGACGGTCTTTCATTGGACCAGATAATGAAAAAATTATGAAAATAAAATTATGAAAAAAATTTAGAAATTTATACATTTTTAACACATATTAAACATGATAAACATAAATAAAAGTGTGTTTTTAAAAAATTTGTCCGATTTCATTGAAATATAGTTAATTCTGGGACACCCTGTACTATCTGTTGTCTGTATACTCTCTTTCGCCTGCATGTTTTCGGCCTCGTTGTGTAACGGTATTTGATTTTTTTTCTACTTCGTCTTTCTTCGTTTCTTCCATTTTCCTCTGTTCTTTATTCCCACTTTCCTCTTTCATTTTCTTCTCTTAGTCTCTTTCTGCTTTAAATAACATAAAATAATTTATTATAAATGAGTTTATATATAATATATATATATACTCCATAAACCATACATTTACACCATGTGCTGTACTCTATCTTACCTGCCCCCATGCATCCTGCACACTTCAGTACTGGTGATTTGCACTATATATACAGGGTGTCCCGTAAGTCTGGAACCATAGGGCAAAATAATAATAACGCCGAAGAGACTTTTGGGGACTGTGGACGGTGAATGTCCTCGGAGGTCCACTGCGTGTTTTATCTCCGATGGATCCCGTTTCCCTGAACTTTGCTACAAGTTTGCCGGACACAGTTCTGTGTTATCGACGCGCGGTCCGGATGCGATCTTAAATTCCTCAACGACCTCCCTCTGACTCCGATTTCCTACGAGCAGAATTACCTGGATGCGTTCTTCCTTACTCAAAGACATCATGGGCACTTGCATAAACGAAAAAACATGAATTACTTATTTTATCCTATGGTTCCAGACTTATGGGACACCCTGTATGTATATATATATATATATATATATATATTATATATATATATATATATATATATATATATATACACTATTTCATTTTTTTTAATGTACTGATGCGCATATTTTATTGTATCTGTACTTTGTTTAATGTAGTTTTGCTACTTGAGTACACAATATAATCCAACTCTTCTGTTTTGTTGTGCAGACAGGTTTATTTTAATGTAGGCTTGATTACAATTTGAATATAGACACCGGGAAAAAAAAATCTTCGCCTCACAACCCTTGCACACCAATGAGTGCGGTTCATGGAATTATACATGATAATTACACGAGGTTCACTCAATAAATTCGCAGAATTTATTGACAGTTTGAATGGAACAATTCCGCGAATTTACTGACTGGACCTCGTGTAATAAATAAAATAATATACAGTATATACAGTATATATATATATGATTGGCAATAAGCGTTTTGTCCCAGTGATGGAAAAATGTAATAAATTTTGCGAATGTGTGAACCTTTTTTTGACTTTAATATTCTAAAATTGGATGAGTAAGAATTCTGAAGCTAGAGTGTCGCGTATACACATACTTCTTTGAATTCTTTTTACAGTAAAACGATTCATAAAAGGAGTCTCATTCGCAACACCCGTTTTGTATCAGATTATTGCGTACATGGGATTATTTGCATCGCGAGATACAATGTCGTGAGATACAATCTCCAAAATGGAGGAGAGACATTCAAAGGTTTGATAGTAATGCTGTTAGTTTGTTACCTATTCGGACGGAGTACATAGGAATGTAAAACACACACACACACACACACACACACACGAACAAATCTTGCATAATTTCACTTAGAAATCTAATCTAAACTAATCACTCGCGGTTTGGTGATATTTGACTTAGAGAAATTGTGAAATCGTTCACGCTACATATGAAATAAGAGTACAACATGCGAGTTACTGAAAAATAAATCGTTGAATGGCATTTTGGAGGTGTTTAGTGATGTTAACTACTCATATTTTGATTGTGATGTATCGTATGTCTCGCAGTGAAGGGAGTCGAGATTCTCGAGGTCCCCGGTGACCCCAACGATGGGGACGACGAACAAAGTGGTAACGTGGCCGATAATTATGAACAAAATCAGAACCGAGTGTTTAAGTCTCAAAACGAAGTAACCGAGTTTCACGCACAATAGTAAATGTGAATGTCACGCAAAATGGTAACGTGTCTATGGTTCGCGTAGGATGGTAGCGTGGATAACGTCTCGTCTCAACTCGAAACTAATCCCAAAGTACCATATATAATTTCCTATAAACTTTGAACTTCGTGTTGGCTTCGTATTGAAGACGTTAGTAATTTGAAGGGTGAGGTGAGGAACATAGTTTCTAGTATAGGTAGCTTATCGGGAAGGTTAGACAGAGTTGAGGAAGTGGTTAAGGTTGGTCCGAGATTAGTAGACGGGGAAGGATTTAGAGAAGTTAAGGGTGGAGCTTAGGCTACGTACAATAGGTGATAGGAATCCCCCCTATCGAGGTTTCGAATCCTTTTCTCCCAGTTGGATAGGGATGTGGACGAGGGGGAAACTATTTTAATTGGGGACTCCTTGGTGCGTCATATGGATAAGGAGTTCGTTGAACGGAACCCAACCAAGAGGAGGAGGGTCTGTCTACCAGGGACCAGGGTTGACAAAATCAGAGACAAAGTAGATAGGATTGATGTTACCTCCCGTCACTCGGTGTTGCTGACGATGGTAGGGGGCAACGACTCGTATAGGCCCGATACGAGAGTGCCTGACCTTTTGGAGAGATAGGTATAGGGGTTAATTAGGTCCCTGAAGGCAAGGTCAGATAGGTCTTTAGTTCTAGGTATTACCCCAAGGCACGGTTTGGGTCTTAGGATAACGTCAAAAACAATATTTTTGAGTACTAAACTAGAAGAGATTTGTGCTCAGGAAAATGTACCCTTCGTAAAGCTATGGTCAGAATTTAGTGATCCTAGCCTTTTTATAAAAGATAAGGTGCATTTCAATGAAATAGGGAATGCTCGGCTAGGTAGGTTAATCGATGAGAACGTTCGAAAGCTGTATAGGTCGAAGCCTTCTTTAAACGTTGTGGGTCCGGGAAACGCTGGCCCGAAGTGAAAAATAGTTTAAAACGCCGATCCGTGGTAAAAAATAACTTAAACGTCTTTTATTGTAACGCACGTAGTATTAGAAATAAATTGAACGAATTTAAGGCGATAATTCTGGGAACTAAGATATAGTTGTAACAACCATAACGTGGTTAAATACCGTGACTCGGGACTTGTTGGGGGAACTTGATATAGCGGGTTTTAAACTTTTTACTAATGATAGGTTACATAGAATTGGTGGCGGCATTTTGCTGTACATTCGTAATTCTCTTAGGGCTATCGAAGTTAAGATAGATTTTCTGGCAGCAATTAATGCGATATGCGTTGAAGTTAGGGCGCGTAGTATTAGCTTTGATTTTGTTGGTTACAGACTTCCCGTTCAACCCCTCGATACCGATACTAGATTTTACTCGTTTCTTGGTAACTTTATTAATAATCGGAATAGTATAATTCTCGGATACTTTAACTGCCCCAATGTTAATTACGAGACTTTTACTGGTAATGATGAGGTTTTGAGACTGATTGAGTTCATGGAAGATAATTTTTTACGACAGATGGTTACCGAACCAACACGCGGTGACAATATCTTAGACGTGGTGATGAACGACGATAATATAGTCGAAAGTTTAGAAGTAGGTGAGAGTTTGGGATGTAGCGATCACCAAATTATTAGGTTTAAGCTTTTTATAGAAAACAGTAAGGATAGTAACGTAATAGAAGTCCCCGATTTTCGTAGGGCTAATTTTGATAGTTTTGCGGACAGGATGAGAGTAGTGGACTGGGATAATTTATTTATGGGTAATGACGCAAATTTTCATTGGGAGGCGTTTAAAGAAAGTTTTATGAATATCGAAAGGGAGTTTATTCCTCGTAGGCCCAAGCGCGCTAGAAATCATGGTTGGCCCAAGTGGTGGACTAGGGAAATAGGCGAGTTCATGAACGAGCGTAACAGAGTGTATAGACTTAATAAGCGCAATGGTACGGTAGCTAACTTTAATAGATATATCGAGCTTAGACGTTTGGTTAAAAGATCTGTTAGGAATGCTAAGCGTAATTTAGAGATACTTAATAGCTGCGGATAGTAAACATAATCCAAAAAAGTTTTTTGAATACGTCAATAATCGTAAACCGATAAAAGATAACATAGGCCTTCCAGTGGACGTTAACGGCGCTTTGGCTCCCGACGCTCAGGCGATGGCGGGTATTTTTAACAACTTTTTTGCGACAGTTTTTACCGTAGAAGACGTAAATAATGTCCCCAACATGGACGTTATCGTTCCATTTAGTAGCGAGACTATTTTGAATGAAATAAATGTTTACGAGGGTGAGATTGCGCATTATATCGATAAGCTAAAAATGAGCAAGACTCCAGGCCCTGACGCGCTTTATCGCAGACATTTGAAAGACGTTATCGTAGGCCCCTTAACAAAAAATTTTAATAAGTCACTGGAAGCGGGGATTATTCCTGAAGACTTCAAATTAGCTAACGTTACGCCTATTTTTAAAAAAGGCGACCGCACAGTAGCTAGCAATTATAAGCCTATTAGCATAACGTCAATTGTCGGTAAACTTTTAGAATCCTTAGTTAGGGATCGTATCGTCGATCACTTAGGAAGTCGCGATTTGATTAATAGTAGTCAGCATGGGTTTCGACGCCATAGATCTTGTTTAACTAATTTGTTAGTTTTATAATGAAATATTGCGCGAATACGATAGGCATAGAGCGGCTGACGTTATTTATTTAGACTTTAAAAAAACGTTCGATACAGTTCCGCATAGAAGATTAATTGCGATACGCGGTCAGGTAGCTAACTGGTTAGAGGAATGGCTTCGTGCTAGGAACCAGAGGGTCGTTGTTAATGGTAGTGAATCGGGGTGGTTGGATGTAGGTAGCGGTGTCCCACAGGGTTCAGTGTTAGGCCCATTGCTATTCGTAATCTACATTAACGACATTGATGTAGGCTTGACCAGTAACGTGTCAAAATTCGCGGACGATACTAAAATAGTTGTTAACGTGGACGATAGAAATAGGCTCCAAGACGATGTAAATAGGATTATGGAGTGGACGGATAAGTGGCAGATGCAATTTAACGTAGACAAATGTAAAGTTTGGCATATAGGTTCTCGTAACAATAATTACACGTACACGATGGACAATAGACAGTTAGCGAGCGTTGACGAAGAAGTAGATTTAGGGGTACGAGTATCTAAGGATTTAAAAGTTAGGAACCAGTGCCTGGAGTCTTGCGAAAAAGCTAATTGGATGTTAGGGCTGTTAGGCTTCATAGCGCGTAATTTCGAATTTAAGTCGAAGATTATAATATTGCCCCTTTACAAGTCCCTAGTCAGGCCTCATTTACAATATACCGTTCAGTTTTGGTGCCCGTATTTGCGTGAAGATATTGATAGGTTGGAAAGGGTTTAGCGTCGCGCCACGAAACTAATTTCGTCATTGTGCAACAAGTCTTTCGAAGATAGGATTAAAGAGTTAGACTTGCATCCACTCGAAACTAGGAGATTAAGGAGGGAGCTTATTGAAGTTCTCAAAATCATTAATAAAATTAATAACATAAATTTTGACAAACTGTTCACTTTCGATAATAGCAATACTCGTAATGGATTTAAGTTGCGTGGCAGACGATTCATTACTAACATCGCTAAAAACTTTTTTACGTTTAAAGTAATTGATAAACGGAATAATCTTCCCGAGTCCGTCTGTCGTGAACTCTACCAGCGTTAATATGTTTAAAAACCATTTAGATAGGCATTTTAAAAATATTAACGTTTAAAATAATAATAAAAATTAGCAACAGGAACTCTGGGGGTAATGGTCGAGGATGCGTCTGTTGACGATTCATGCCAGCTTGTAACATGCCAGCGTGTGATAGGCCAGCAATAAAATAATTATATAAAAAAAAAAAAATTAGACTAACAAACGGGAGCAATTGAAGAATAGGGACCCCAGCCTTCTTTAGTTAGCTTTATAAGGCTAACTAACGAAAATATCATGACCTAACCTAACCAATCGTTAAGGAAGTACAGTTAACCTAACGATTGGTTAGGTTAGGTCGTGATATTTTCGTTAGTTAGCCTTATAAGTCTAACTAAAGAAGGCTGGAGTCCCTATTCTTCAATAGCTCCCACAAACGTAGGTGTAGCTCGTAGCGTAAACTAACTCACTTTTTGTAATACTCTTCCTCCTTTTTTTGTTTTTCCTTTTCTTATCCTCTCTTTACTTGCATGTCTGTAGTTTGCATGGTATGACAGTGAGTTAAGACTGTTTGCATGGTTTGTAAGCGTTCTTATTTTACCTCTTTTCATCTTTCACCCCTTTCCTATTCTCTTCGACTATTTTTCCGACTTGTCGGCAGTGGCCGGCTGATGATGATGGGGAGTCTTTCTCTCTTTTTCTGAATTGAATGTTAACCCACGAGTGATAGGTTTTGCTACTTACTTAACCCCTTATTCTCCTCTTAACCCCCTACTCTTTCCTTTCTCTCGGGCTAACTTTAGAGTGGATCTTAGGGTCTTCGTTAGCCTTAGCTTCTGTAGATCTGTAGGTTCGAGAACAATTTAATCATTCTGTCAAATACTAAGCGTCACTGTCACTTGAAAATTAAATTTACTGCAGAGTCTTCCTTAGTATCACTACGAGGGTAGGCCTACACAGACCTATGTAGATGAGTCACTGTTAAAAACAGAGAAAAGAACACGCAAAAACGTTTCCAAATTTTACTCATAATTTCACATATTAAATTAAACTTTGATTATACGTTATATAATCACCAAAAATAGTCAAGGGCAAGCAGGAAAATGGCTTTGCTCTCGGTGAAATTAAATTGATTTTAAACTAATTTTATGATGGAAATTAGCTTCACGTTTTAACGGCCTACGTTAAAATAAAAATTTATCAAAATAATAATAATAAAGTTTATGAAGTATGAATGCGCCGAATCGGATTGCCAAGAACCGTCTTAATCCTCACTCAACTTAAAGGTATTATCAAGGTCATGAGCGCATTTGAGACAGTATTCTATTTTTTTGAGGGGTATCTGGAGTTGTACAATTACACTTACGCCACCAAAAACCAACCGCAGTCACATTTGCTTCCTTTTCATCTAACTCACTTAGCAACTCGGTAAAATACTCTAATTCTCTCGTATACAATATTGGCTCATCTTACACTACCACAGTGCCATTATCATCATTCATATTTCCAGTCATCCCACCAGACTGAACTTTGCATTTCCTCACTTATTTCCAGAATAACTTTGTTTTCCCACATACTACTCGTTCATCTTCCTTCCCAAGTCGTCATTTACTCTCTTATTCACCTTTTATCACTCGTTTAACATACTCCTCCTCGCATTCTTTGTACGTCGTCTCTTTTCATCACTGCTAGTATGCGTTTGTAACAGTCTTTCCTAGTCTCTCTTTTCTTTCACTGTATTCTTCACTTTATCGTTCCACTATTCAATCGCCCTTTTTTTCCATTATATACACACACCCACATAATTAATAAATATAATTATTGTTAATTACATGAAATAATTTTTATAATAGTCATGGGCGGCGTCATACGAGAGGCGACGTACAACTTAAAGTAAAATTCTAATAACCACGGGTCGCTACATCATCCAAATGCGGAGGAGGGTCACCCATCCAGCTACTGAATAAACCTAACGTCGCTTAACTTTGCTGATCTAACCGGAAACGGTGTTGGGACGTGGACAAGGCATAAAATCCTCAATGGATTTTCAAACTTCGGAGAGATTGTTTCAAATATTTAAACATATGCACGTATCCTATGTGCGTATTTCATATATCCCATACGCATATGTCCTATATTTTCACATTACTTCACACACACACATATATATATATATATATATATATATATATATATATATATATATATATTTTTTTTTTTTGTTTCAAAGAATGACCGCTCATGGCCACCAAAAGAAAGGTGGATAGCAGAGCGAACACAGAACGAAGAGTATGGAACAACTAACGGAAATGAACAATAGACGGGGGGGAGGAGGAGGAGGTGGGGGAAAAGCAAAAAGATCATAGTGGGGTCACAGCCGGTAAAGAAGTCGGGAGCGAAAGAGGAAGGAGAACAACCCGGTTATCGAAAAGTAGGAACCTTCAGACAGAAGAGCGCCAAGCCTATCACAAAGCCCAACGTTCTCCAAAAAGGGAAAATACTCTGCGCGCAGCGCAGAGTAAAGCGGACACTCCACCAGAAGGTGGGCAACTGTAAGGAGGACGTCACAATTGGGACATCGGGGCACCCGATCCCCGGCCATCAAATAGCCATGGGTCAGGTGGGTGTGGCCAATACGGAGGCGGGCCAGAGCCACCTCCTTATGGCGCGACCGATGGAAGGAAGAGGCCCAACATCCCAACTTGGGTTTAATCTTGCAAAGTTTGTTGTCCGTAGCGCCATCCCAGCGACTCTGCCACCGGGAGCGCAAAAACCTACGGAAGCCAGGGATATAATCAGAAAAAGGGAGGGACACAGGTGAAACCTGCAGTCGGCACGCGGAACGGGCAGCTCGATCGGCAGCCTCATTTCCAGCCACGTTAACATGTGCTGGGACCCAGCAAAATACCACCTCCTTGCCACCGAAAGCGACAAGAGTATGGTACAGTAGCTGGATTCGTCGGACCAGCGGGTGGACAGAGTCAAAACACTCCAGGCCATCCAGGGCACTGCGGGAATCCGAATGGATGACGAACGACCCATCCGGATGCTCCCGCACCACCTCCAGAGCGCTCAGAATGGCATAGAGCTCCGCCGTAAAAACGGAAGCCTCATCAGGGAGACGGGTACATCGGGGAGCAAGGACAGACGACTGGGGAACAGCCGCGGATCCAACGCCCCCCGACGACCTCGAACCATCCGTGAAGATCGCAACACATGCAGAGTGACACGCCGCATGCTGAAGGAAAAGAGACCGAAGCAAGGCAGAGTCCGACTCGGTCTTGCGAACGGGGCGCAACGCCCTACAGCACGCAACAGGGGTGCTCTCCCAAGGTGCAACACCACTGAAAGAGACCGGTATAACGGATGGAGGGGGAGTGCCCATACCATCGAGGAGGGAGGTCACCGTGTCGGTGAAATACCAACCCCCATCCCGGCAGAACGCCCTCTCAACCACCTGGAACAGAGGAGAGGTGGGAAGACGGAGGATCCGGAGATAGTGTTTAGCAACGAGGAACGACCTCCGATCCTCCAAGGGAGGGATGTCGCACTCCACCTGCAGACTATCAACCGGAGAGGAGCGGAAGGCGCCAGATGACATGCGCAGTCCTCTAGAGAGGACCGGATCCAGTATCCGAAGGGCCGTGCGGGAGGCGGAGCCATACACCACACTCCCATAGTCTAATTTGGACTGTACCAGGGACACGTACAAACGGAGGAGCGTCCGCCTATCCGCGCCCCATGTAGTATGCGACAGATGCCCCAGCAAATCCAGGGTACGTCTCGCGGACTCGCGCAGCCGGCGAAGGTGGGGAACCCAGCTCAAACGGCTGTCGAAAACCATACCCAAGAAGAGTACTGATGAAACGAGGGCCAGAGGCTGACCCCCGAGTGTAAGGTTAAAGGCCGGGATGGCGCCGGATCCCCGTCTCCTCGACGGAAGGAAGGCCACACACGAAGTCTTCGGAGAAGACAACGTAAGGCCCACCGACGACGCCCAGCGTTCAACCCGATTGACCGCGAGTTGGACTTGCCTCTCCACGAGGGGGGGACTCGTCCCCGCGGCATAGACAGCCAGATCATCTGCATAGATGGAACAGCGCACCGAGGGCGGAAGAGCTCCCGGTAGCGCAGACATAACTAGGTTGAAGCATGAGACGCTCAACACACACCCCTGGGGCACCCCCTCCTCCTGAACATACAGGGCAGATAGGGCCGCCCCATTACGGACGCGGAAAGTGCGACGGCAGAGGAAGTTGCGAAGAAACGTGGGCAAAAAGCCCACAAAACCAAGAGACTTCAAACGGTCCATGACCACTCCCCGACGGGTCGTGTCATAGGCCTTTTGGACGTCAAAAAAGACGGCCAGAACAAGATTCCGGCGGGAAAATGCCTCCCGTACATCATGGCCAAGGAGGAGAAGGGGGTCCAGAGTACCCCGAAATCGACGAAAACCATACTGGGTCGGGGGGCATAACCCAAGCGACTCCAGTGTAAAGGAAAGTCGGACGGCCACCATCTTTTCGAGGAGCTTGCATAAGCAGCTCGTCAAAGCAATAGGCCGATAGCTCGCCACCTCCGCCGGATCCTTCCCCGGCTTAGGTATCGGGACCACAATCGCCTCCCTCCAACGGGAAGGGAACGACCCCTCAACCCACATCCGGTTGAAAAGATCCAGCAAGAAGTGCAGGGCCATCGGGTGCAGATTCCGAAGAAAGTCATACGGAATGTCATCAGGGCCAGGAGCGGAAGAACGACGGGTTGCCAAAGCAGCCCGAAGTTCCCGCATCGGAAAGAGATGGTTATAGGGCTCGTTCCCAGGGGGCGGGAACGTGACCTCCGATAAAGGGCGATTCGCAGCCGAAGGCGAACGGGAAACCGCAGCAAAAGCACCGGCCAGCCGATCAGCCACAGCAGCAGGATCCGAAAGGAAGCCGTCCCCGTCCCGAAGGACAGGGCGACTAGCAGGGACCGGCCTCCCCTCGATACTACGTACCTTCCGCCACACAGCAGCAGAAGGGGTAGATGAGGAGATGCCGGACACAAAAGCACGCCAAGAGGCCCGACGGGCCAACTTGAGAGTCCGGCGGGCGAAAGCCTTCGCCCGCCGCATCTCAATCAAGTGGCCCGCGCGCCGGGTGCGGTGGAAGCGGCGCGTTGCCCTCTTCCTCTCGCACACCGCCTGGTGACATGCTGGAGTCCACCACGGGACGCTACGAGTCCGCGGGTTACCGGAAGAACGAGGAATACAGTCTTCCGCGACGCCCATCACCACCCGCTCGAAGAACTCCAAGCTCTCATCCACCGAGCCAAAGCTCAACACCGAACGGACAATGACGGAACGAGCTCTGAAAGATGGCCAGTCAGCCCGCGCAAGGCACCACCTCGGTCGAGACGAAACGCCCGGCTGCGGACCGACCGGCTCAAGACAGACTGGGTAATGATCACTGCCATAAGAGTCCCCCAACACCTTCCACGAAAAATCGAGTAAGGCATCGAGGGACACCAAGGAGAGATCAATACAGGTAAATGAACCCGTGGGTTCGTGGAAGTAAGTAGGTTCACCGGAATTGAGACACGCAAAGGAAAGTTCCTCCATTAAGGAGAGTAAAATCCCAGCAACATTAGTCGACCGAACATCTCCCCAAGCCGGGTCGCGACTGTTAAAGTCCCCGAGGAGGAGAAACGGTCGGGGTAGTTGCAGCACCAATTCGCGAACCGCGTCGCGAGAAGGAGGGTCATGAGGAGGAATATAAACCGAGCAGGCAGTGTACTGGCGATCTAAAAAGAGCCGCACAGCCACAGCCTGCAAGGAAGTGCGAAGAGGCACACCACGCGATGGTAACGAATGATGCACGTAAATCGCCGCACCCCGCCGGCGTGTGCGCTCATCCGGGGTGCAAGGGAAACCAACATATCCAGAGAGACGAGGGAGTCCCCGCGCAGCCAGGATAGTCTCCTGGAGACAAACACAGAAGGCCGCTCGCTCTCCAGCAGGGAGGCAAGGTTCTCCCAGTTAGCTAAAAGCCCCCTACAGTTCCAATGCAGATGGAACTGTAAGGGGAAGCGGCATTATAAGAGGCAGAGAAAACAGCGAAATAGCCACGGACCAAGCTGAGCAGCAAACTCAACGGTCCGTAACCAGGGACGGAATCGGTTTCCCCGACTCACCCAGAACTGGGGGGGTAGGGGCCACCGACTCCGCATCTGCTGCACCCGTAGTAGGACGAGAAGTGGAGAGTAGAACAGGGAGGTCAGAGGGGGGCTCTCCCGGCGGGGGGAGAGACGACGAGTCGGGCCCAGCCGAAACCCCCAACTCCCCACAAGAGGGGGACCGGGGGGAACCAGCTGTTCGAGGGCTCGTCAAACCAGACAAGCACTGACGGGGGGGAGAGGAAAGGTCGACCACAAGTGGGAGAGGTAGATCCAGGGGAGAGACCCGACCACTCTCAGCAGGAGCCGGAGAGAGAGAGACTCCATGAAGGAGGGCCAGGCCCCTCTCGACCGGGTCTATCATGGGAACAGAGTCAGTAATCGAGGGTGTCATGGGGCAATGCACCTCGACCGACACCCGGACACTGGTCGGGGCACCGGGAGGTGACGCCCCACCAGCGCTCCGTATAGGGGGGGGGGGAAGTCCCGAGCGGATCAGGAACAGAGCGCCGCTTCCCCTCCGGTGAAGACGGGGAAGAAGGGGAAGCAAGGCGAGCAGCAATCAGGGTCGGGTCGGAAGGACTCCGACCACGGCGACGCTTCCCCCTCTCCTTCGGGGCATCCCCCTCCCCACCCGAGAGACGAGTAGGCAAGGATCCAGACCCCAAGGCCGGAGGGGAGAAGGGGCACTTGTAGGCAGGGAAGCAGATGTGATGTCAGAAAGTGAGACAGAGGAACAAGAAGGACCCGCGGCGCCAGGAGGACCACCAACCCCCGGGACTTCCAGGGGGGCACCACTCCAGTAGACGCCGGGGTAGCACGGGAGGGGCCCGAGGGCCGCCAGGGCCAAGAGCCGCAGCGTAGGACAACCCCCGCCGCGGCTCCCGGTCACGGATCTTATCGCGCGCCTCCCGCGCACTAAGGAATTCGGTAGTCCTTAAGGACCGCACCTCAAATTCAAACTTGAAAACGGGACAGTCCCGGGAAGAGGAAGGGTGGGCCCCCGAACAGTTTGAGCAACGCGGGGGCTTCGTGCACGGGGTAGGGTGCGCAGGCCCACCGCAGCGGACACATAGCTTACCCTCACGGCGGCACGCAGAGCTAACATGGCCGAACCGGTTGCAGCCAAAGCAGCGAACCGGGTCAGGCACATATGGTCGCACCGAAAACTCACACGACCGGCGATCACCCATGCCCCAGAACACCTGGGCCGGAGGCACAAGGGAGTCAAAGGTCAGGAGCAGACGAGCGGACGGGGTAAGAGCACCATCCCGGCGCGACGAAAAGCGGAAGACCTTCGTTACCCCTGGGGGGCAAGATCCTCCTGCAACTCGCCAACCGGGATTGACAGCAGACGGGAAGCGAAAATGGTGCCTTGACAGCTATTCAATTGCGGATGGGGAGTCACAGAAACTCTGCAACCCAAGACATCCTGCAACTGTAGAAGGGACCCAGTCACCCCCGAAGAACGGGACTTCAAAAGAAGAGACCCATCCCTCAGAGGGCGGATATCATAACGACAGGGAACCCCTATCGTCTTAAGGCGCTGAAACACCCGTTCCGAGTTGCCCGGAAGGGAGCCAGCGGAAGGGCGGAGAACAAGGAACCTGTCCACTGGACAGAAATTGACAGCAGAGACAGGTCCATGTGTAACGGTAACCGAGAGTGGGCGAGAGAACAAGGGCCGCGAAGACCCCGCCCTACGGCCACCACGAGTCCGGCCACGAGAGCCAGACACCGCAGAGGACGAGAGGGGGCCATACGGCTTGAGGGTCAATCCAGCGGAGGCAGAGGCCGCTGAACGACCAGAAGTAGTAGTCTGATCCAAATCCAAGGGCGGGCCAGAGTCGTCAACAAGAGGGAGTGAAGTTTAGTAATAGAACCCATAAACAGTATTTTTACAAAAAACGGCAGCCTCGGACCCAAGGCGATGCACCAGCCGCCGCTGCATCCTTCAAAGCGCAGGCCCCAACGTCCCGGGTAGCCCGCCCCCCAACCTAACTGTCGTTTTAAAAACAGCCGATTGGCACTACGGAGATTTGTCCGTTCAGGGCCAAGCAAAGACCCAATCCAGACGCAGCAGCGGTCCGGGCGCCCAAACCGTCCCCGGAGCACGGCTCAGCCACGGAGCGATGCCCCCCGCGGGTGCACCTGATGACCCCAAGACTGCAAATACAAACAGAGGGGGGGGGGATACTACGATTGACAGAGGCACAGGACCGAGTCAAGACCAAAGAAATTCCGGGAGAAACGGAAAAAGGGGGGGGGGGAACGCAACTAGGTAACTCTTCGCCCACACCCCGCGAGGAGTTGAGGAAACCTCAACAACCCACGAGGTGTACGAGCCCCCTCGGCCCGGCAAGCCGGAGTACCTAATCGAGGGTGTATATATATATATATATATAATATATATATATATATATATATATATATATATATTATATATATATATACAGGGTGTCCGAGAATTATCTGTACAATTTTTGGCTGTTATTAAAAGTCAACCATGAAGCGTAAAATTCCAGTGTTGTCCCATTTTACAGAGAATATCATTAAGTTTTTTCTGATACCAAGTTTTGACAAGTTTTTTAGAAATTCCAGTGTGTCCGAACATTATCTGTACAATTTCATCTTTTAATAAAATTCTTGATAACACGTAAAATTCTTAAACAAGATTATTTAGAATCTGTATTTTCAAAAGTTTCTTTTATTAAAGTAACGTTGTTACAAACATTCGATATGTGCACCATTAGTGATTCGCAAAACATCCAATCGATACTCCAAATGTTGCCATGTACGCTGCAGCATATCCACATCAATTCGCTCAATAGCAGCTGTGATTCTTGCTTTTAAATCATCAATGTCTGTCACCCGCGTACATTTCTAAAAAACTTGTCAAAACTTGGTATCAGAAAAAACTTAATGATATTCTCTGTAAAATGGGACAACACTGGAATTTCTACACTTCATGGTTGACTTTTAATAACAGCCAAAAATTGTACAGATAATTCTCGGACACCCGGTATATATATATATTTTAACTGCAAACAACACACAGTATAATTAATGTAAAGAACGACGCTTGTGTAGAAGAACGTTCCGCACAAGATGATGAGGGAGAACGAACAAATGAAAAATGAGGTAACCACCCGGGAATCGAACCCAGGATCTTCCGATTGCCGGTTAGATATGCTATCCACTACACCATGGGCCTCGATTAATCAGAAGTCGTAATTCTCCTACATACGAGCAGAAACCAATGCCCTGAGGGGGCACCTTCGCATGCCGTACATATATATACATTTTAACTGCAAACAACACAGTATAATTAATGTAAAGAACGACGCTTGTGTAGAAGAACGTTCCGCACAAGATGAGGAGGGAGATTAATCAAGGCCCATGGTGTGGTGGATAGCATATCTGACCGGCAATCGGAAGATCCAGGGTTCGATTCCCCGGTGGTTACCTCATTTTTCATTTGTTCGTTCTCCCTCATCATCTTGTGCGGAACGTTCTTCTACACAAGCGTCGTTCTTTACATTAATTATACTGTGTTGTTTGCAGTTAAAATGTATATATATATATGTACGGCATGCGAAGGTGCCCCCTCAGGGTATTGGTTTCTGCTCGTATGTAGGAGAATTACGACTTCTGACTAATCGAGGCCCATGGTGTAGTGGATAGCATATCTAACCGGCAATCGGAAGATCCTGGGTTCGATTCCCGGGTGGTTACCTCATTTTTCATTTGTTCGTTCTCCCTCCTCATCTTGTGCGGAACGTTCTTCTACACAAGCGTCGTTCTTTACATATATATATATATATATATATATATATATATATGTGTGTGTGTATATATGTTTAAATTAGTTTTGCTTTGATCAAATCTGTATATTAAACTTAACAAAAGAGCAAATAAATAACATTGAAATAGTAAATATAATATATGTACGAGTGTTTTGCAATGTGTCTACAGTTTATTTATTGTAAAATATATTTTAACAAGGTATTAGCATCTGTACGTACGATTTTTCCCATTTATAAAACCAACCGAGCTGGAATGGAAGAGAGTATATAGGATTAATTAATATTATGGAATGAAATAGGATAATTCCATATGATAGACCCATTTATACTCCGATCGGAGTAAAGACTGATATATATATATATATATATATATATATATATATATATATATATATATATATATACACACACACACACACAGTATATATACAGACACGAACAATTCAAGCGAAAGCAAAACCAAGGTTTACCACCGTTTATAGTCTGTTCGCTTCTTTTTTTTTTATTAATTTTGTATAAGTAATAATCAGAGAGGAGATTAAATTAATTATTTTTAAAGCTTTGATGTAAAAATGTAGCTAGGAAAAGTCCGAGTTAAAAGCAGCGAGGGAGATAACGGCATTCCATACTACACTTTTCAAAAGCTTTATCCCACCTTAATTATGAGCAAAATGCTCTGCGCGTACACACTTCGGAGTGAATGTGTATATTTCATCCAGTATGTGTACGCTTTGGAGCAAATATATACCGGGTGTCCGAGAATTATCTGTACAAGTTTTGGCTGTTATTAAAAGTCAACCATGAAGTGTAGAAATTCCAGTGTTGTCCCATTTTACAGAGAAACTCTAAGTTTTTTCTGATAAGTTTTGACAAGTTTTTTCTTTTTTGTACGCGGGTGACAGACATTGATGATTTAAAAGCAAGAATCACAGCTGCTATTGAGCGAATTGATGTGGATATGCTGCAGCGTACATGGCAACATTTGGATTATCGATTGGATGTTTTGCGAATCACTGATGGTGCACATATCGAATGTTTGTAACAGCGTTACTTTAATAAAAGAAACTTTTGAAAATACAAATTCTAAATAATCTTGTTTAAGAATTTTACGTGTGTTATCAAGAACTTTATTAAAAGATGAAATTGTGCAGATAATTTTCGGACACACTGGAATTTCTAAAAAACTTGTCAAAACTTGGTATCAGAAAAAACTTAATGAAATTCTCTGTAAAATGGGACAACACTGGAATTTCTACACTTCATGGTTGACTTTTAATAACAGCCAAAACTTGTACAGATAATTCTCGGACACCCTGTATATACTGTTGAAGCGGCGTTTTTCATACACTTCCCAGCGAATGTATCAAATTTGTGTTGGTATACACTTCCTGTGTAACTGTGTGCATCATGTGTCAAAATGTACAAATTTTATGATTGTATAAACTTTGTGTGTGTGTGTGTGTGTGTGCACACACAAGCGTGTACAGCTCCATGTACACTAATTTCCATACTTTGCCTATCTGTACACGCTACAATTAATTCTCATTTTTGTAGTTTCCAACTAGTAATTAACAAAATTTATTAATGCGCTTGTGATTAGTTTCCCACTTCCCGCTTTGTATCGTTCAAACGCCGTTTTATATCATGGTTATCCCATTTTTATATGGTTCGTTTCATTTAATGTCGTTCTTCTGTCATTTTCATTCGTGTTTTTTATTATTTAAAAACAAATCTATTGATATGATTCTTTTCCAATGACATGGAGTATCTAATTAAATTTAAAAGTAAGCTATTTTTCATAGGACAATATCAATAACTTATTTCGTGGGGGGGGGGGGGGGGGGGTGGAATGTCAGGAAATTATAATAGCAGTAGTATCTGGCACTGTTTGCTTGTGTGGTATCTTTGAAGAGGAATTGGAAAGATAGATAATTATTTGAAACCAAAGATACTTCACGTTTTAGTTATCTTTAATCGATACTTTTTCTTTAATATACGCTGAATTATACTTAGCGCAAGATAAAGGAACTTTACGTCATTTAAACTATTATCACACTCCGAATGGTCGCTCATCCACTTCTTCACATCTCCCTCTACGTATATATAACCTTCGAATCATTGTAGATTACCTCCGCATTATCGCATCACTGCACTCGCATTTTCTCGCCGTTTTGAGATTTTGGATGCTCATCGCACGTCTGGAGTAAGATCACGGCTTAGTAGTATGGGCGCACAAAGGGAGAGAGCAGGAATGTTGCAATGTTGACCAACGTTGCAAGATGAGGGGTATGCAACAAGGGGAATGTTGCAAGGGGTTATGGAACAAGGGGAGGGGGTTATGCAACAAAATGCTGCAAAAGGGGGAACGGTTATGCAACAAGGTAATGCTGCAAAGGGGGAGGGAGGGGGCTTCGGGGGAGAAGGGAGGATGACCCCCCGAAAGGGGTAACCTTAACCTAAGAGGGAAAGGAGGAGGAGGGGTGTTCGCCTGGCTCCAAGCCAGACGCATAATGAGAGTTCATCTGAGCGCCCGCTGTCTTATAAGGTGTAAATCCGCCAGTTGGCTTAGAAGGCGTAAATGGCTTGTTCAGGTGTCCATTATTAGCGGGGTTGTTGCCAGATTCCGCTATTTATTTAATTAAAGCATATATTATTAACAGTTGGCTTAGAAATCCGTCAGTCGGTTTAGAAGGCGTAACCAGCCACTTGGTAGACACATAATTAAATAATATCGTCTACATATACAACTAAAAGAATTAAAACACCATTACATCATTCTGCTTATTTAGAGGAATTATTGGAATCAGTTTCATGAAATATATAGAAAATAAATATACAATCCTATACAAACGAGGAATACATGCAATAAAAAATAATAATAGTATAAGAAGTACGAACGAGGAATATATATATCAAAAAATGAAATAAAAAAATATAATACAAAATGATGGAGTATAACCATTAATATAGCAGTACAGGAGAAATATATATATACATACAGGGTGGTGCAAAAGTCTGGACCCATAGGCGGTTTATATGGAAAAAAAGTGTGGCCTGCAGGAAGTTTATTATGAAATGAAATTTAATTAACCATACACCAGTGACTAAATTATGTTAAATTTAACGTTCTAGTTCAGAATTTACAATAAGTGTTCGAATTGATGTCCATCTTCCAAACACTTTTCTACTCGGTTGAAACAAGACCTTTGCACATTTGTAAGCATAGTAATATTCGTTCTTATGGCTTCAATTTCTGTTGTGATGTTATCCTTTAGCGCTTGTATTGTTCTTGGTTTGTTAACGTAAACCACTGATTTAAGGTGTCCCCATAAGAAATAATCCAAAGGAGTCAAGTCTGGAGATCTGGGTGGCCATTCAATTGGCCCACGTCGTCCAATCCATTTCCCTGGAAATGTTTCATCTAAAAATTTGCGAATGACCTTTGCGAAATGTGGCGGAGCCCCATCCTGCTGAAACCACATAACTCCGATTTTGTAATGGTATTTCGTATAATCGAGGCATAAGGAAATTTGTTAACAAGTTATGGTATGATTCACCCGTTACAGTGTCTGGGAAGAAATATGGACCAATTATCGTACCTCCCCACATAGCAGCCCATACCATAACTCTTGGCCTGTATTGCACGTGTCCTTCCTCAACCCAATGTGGATTTTCAGTTGCCCAAAAGCGTGCATTATGTCTGTTAATCGAACCGTTTAAGTAAAAAATTGCTTCGTCACTGAATATATGCTATGCTTTTCCAACTGTCTATGCTGCATAAACCACTGACAGTACTCCATACGACGATCTCGGTCATCCCCATGTAGTTCCTGGACTAATCGTACTTTGTAAGGATGAAAATGATTGGTAGAGAGAATACGACCAATAGAACGCCTTGATACACCTGTTTCCTGCGATACTTTCCTTAATGACACGTGGGCTCCCTTCCACATGCCTGCATACCCGTGTAGATGTTTCGGGATCAGTTGAACTTCTTCGTCCACTACGTGTTCGATCGCAGATGCTTCCGTTTCTTTGAAACGAGCGAAAGTCTTGCTGACAGTTCTTTGTTGAATTGGGCCTATCGGGGTGCTTAGCATTAAAACTATCTGCGACTGAACGTGAGGTGGCTCCTCTTTTGCGTACAAAAGCACAAGCTCTATTCTTTCTGCTATTGTTAACCTCTCTGCCATAGGGTAACAATCTGAAAAATATTTAGTAAAATTATAAACAAAAATTAAATTATAAAAACTATTATAAAAATCGAAAGATATGTTTTATATAATAAATTGCCTATGGTCCAGACTTTTGCACCACCCTGTATATATACTTATGTTGTATATTTATTTATAATATATTTAATTATTTATCAAAATACATTCACTTTGTTCTACCGCGCAAAACACTAAACTCACACGTAATCGAGTCTATAGTCACAACATTATTGCTTTGCCCTACGCGATAAATACGGCCTAACATTACTTCACCGCTCAAGTTATAGGGATACCTATACTGTATGTAAATGGCCTTCATATCGTTCAATACTATTTTTGTGTCCACTTTACATACGATTGCAAGTTACCTTTAAATACGGCTAGAATACAATGAAAAGCACGCACAAAGAGGTCGTCGTTAGCCACATCATTATTATTAAATACAAGTTTATAAACACTCCTTTCCAATCGAGGGTTTATTCTTACCGACCTGAGCTTTTCAATCGTGAACTCTTCACACTGCATAGCGGCAGTTGAAATAATCTTCTCAGTCGTTACGACAGCTGCTCATTATATAAAGAAATAATTCTTCAGGGTGAACGGTGCAGGTGAGCTCTGCCCTGTACCCAGGGCCGGATTAACCATTAAGCAAAATAAGCCCGTGCTTAGGGCATCAAGGGAAGGGGGGCACCACAGAAATTTTCCATTGTCGGATTTACCATGGATTTATTATACTATTATAATCGCGGCTTATAGCCTATAAGCTGTTGAAAACTGAATTATATATATTCATATATAGTATTTATTTTTTTTCACTGTTTGAATTTGTAGTGAACAACAACCCTTTTGAGAGAATAAATATATTTCGTTGTAATCACACACTTTACGCTTTGCGTTATTATTTTGTTTATATCAAATCTTTGAGCGCCATATTAAAAATACATAGAGATTAAATATTTTCGTGTGCTATAGTAAATGTAAAAACAAGATTCAGTCAAGCTGAACTTTATAAAATAATTGTAGAAGACAATATTGAGTGTGCCTTCCCAAATGTAGAAATTGCCTTTCGTATATTTTTAACATTAATGGTCACAAATTGCTCAGCTGAGCGTTCATTTTCTCAGTTGAAGTATATTAAAAATACCAACAGAACAACTATGCAACAAGGCAGGCTGGATGCCTTATCTCTACTAAGTATAGAAGCAGATGTGTTACGTAAGATTAGTTTTGAGGATCTGATCAAAGACTTTGCAATTAAAAAGAGTAGGAGAAAACTTTTCAAATATAAATGAAGTGGAAGTATACAAAAATAAACATTATTTTCCATCTTACTGTAAGTTTTGTTTCATTTCAAAAAATAAAATTTTATTTTATGGTTTATTTTTGTTTATATTTTGAATTACATATATATGGGGCACCAAAATCTTTTAAGTGCTTAGGGCCTCTAAAGGTCTTAATCCGGCCCTGCCTGTACCGCTCAAGTGCTTTGTACCAAAGTTCCTGATATTTCATAGTCTAAACCTTTTAAATAAGCATCCAGCTCTAGACCATTCTCGCCTTGTTCAGTCCTACACTCGGTAAACCCATCGAGCAGAGCGGTGTATGCGTATTCAAGAACCGTATCAAAATAAAGCATATCTGTAATACGCGCGTCTAATATAGGCTTCAGCTTGCGGAATCCGACGATTTCAAACATTCTCGAGGAATCGGTTTCCCGTAGAGACAAGAAAGTTATTATCAAATGCATTCTTCCACATCAGTCGTATATCAATTCATGGCTGATCGTTATTTATACACAACGTACAAACAACGGCATATGAGGGGGGTATCACTAATCTGTTCTCTCGTACCTACACCTGCAGGAATTTTATAACAATCCTCACTCCACTTCTCAACTACCACGAAGATTCTATTCATCTCCTCAACACTTAAATAAACAACATTCCGTTTGTTTGTCTACAAGTCGTTTCCAGTACATAGTGGCACCGGTTTCACACCTGAACACGCGCAACGACTTCGTCACAGGCACATCGTACACGGCATTGAGAGTGCTTCTCAAAGGAAGTTCCATCGTATTCGAGGAGCGAACGTCCAGTCGGTTCAAGCTCTGAGATGACTATGAGCCACATGCGAACGGATCGGCTCGACGGGAGGAGTGAGTCACACCATAAGTTGATGAAACGTGTAGGCGTTCGAATACCATTGCATCTCATTGTACTGGGTAGATGTTTTGGGAAATTTTCCGATACATGAAGCAATGCTGGTTTTAATGTTTTATCACTCCCGCTCCCCAGAATACGCACCAGACATTTTTGCTTAGGGGGATTTTCACGAACTAAACACACTTTATTCACACCGCCACACTATTTGAGAGAAACATATGACCATATTTTTCCTTTTTGCTTAGCATACGATACTCATCTTTAAATTCTGTTAAATACTCACGCAGACCTTTAGCCACAACCTCACTACAAACCTCGCCATGATATATATTAATGTAGTGGTAAAAATACTTAAGATTCTCCATGATGACAAGATTTACATTCCCAGTCGCAGGGTAAGAGTACTCGGTATGATGCAACATGACATAACATCGCTTGTCGCACCACTCATCAACAAGACTCGCTAACCATATCCGTTGCTTTTCTTCTGCATGTGTTGTTTCTTCTACTTCACAGTATATATGACGCGTTCGGTGGAGAAGCGGCGAACGCCACAAAATTCGAAAAAATGAGTTTTTTGTCGTATAATTATCCTCTAAAACCTTTGCTTTACCTATGCAAAAAATTAGATGTTAGTCTGCACTCTTTCACGGTAAAATTTAGGTTTTAATGTATCAGAGAAATTCACTCCGCATCATTGCTTCACATTGAACACATCTATCTACTTTCTGGTCACTCGACAATGCCCTGTGATGCTCAATTTGGCCAAATTGAACAAAATAAAAAAATAATTACAGCAATATTATTTACACCAAAAAAGATTATGTTAGGCCATAACTACAGCCGTTTCGCAGCGCTTCCTAGTTGTAGAAATGAAACAGGCTGAATTTCTCGCTTTTGACGTCCTAAAAACGTGCATTGTCATTAGGAAATCAACAACTACTAAATTTACAGATGCAAGAAAGTTAATATTGACTTTCAACACAAGAAGGCTACGTAATATCTACTGCATACCGCAAACCCCAGATAATAGCCATACCGTCAGACTGCAGAAAAGGAAAAAATCCTACAGTGTCAGTTTATTCAATGTAGCCCAGCAGACACTGCAACCAAAGTATTCCCAATTGCTGCCAATAACTAAGGAAAAAATAAAAGATCTCAAAGAATTATCAGACCTAATGCCTGCAACTGCAGTGAACTATTATACAAGATTGTTAAAGGAACTGGAAGAAACCGAAACAGTTGAAGCAGGTAATACAACATTCGACGAAGAGGACCAAATAATGGATTACACCAGTTAACATCAGAAGCTATCAATAAATAATATTGTAAAATTTCTTGGCGTTTTATTATATCGACATATTACACAACAATATTTTACTCAAATATGTGTTCAAATTCAACAATTTCAATAAACCGGAAAAATACAAAGGTTTAAAGTTTACAAACTTTAACTGCATTTTGTGGCATAATTCGAAAATGTTGCGTTCGCCCCTTCTCCACCGAACGCGTCATATAAACATTTATAAAGTTTTGTCCTACAACATAGTTCAATACATCACTTGTACCACGAAATCCTGCAATGCTCTCGCCAGAATAGCCGTAGAGTATTTGTACCTCTTGTTCCTTCGCACGATTCAATGTAGCCTTAAAAGTATCAAAGGAGGGTGGAATAGGGAGCCATTCAGTAACCTTATCTTCACACTTTACCGAATACCACTTCATAAACGTCGAACACGCAATATTAAAGGTAGCCATTACTACTTTTCGTCTACGTGGGGAAATGCACGTCTGAGACCCAGGGCTTGCAGCGGTCAACTGAGCACGCAGGGAAGAGAGATGCTCAGATAGTAGCAGGAGTCACGTGACCGATCATACAGGTGGGCGGAGCTTAGAACTTTCGCCTGTACAAACGAACGCGCACACACACACACACACACAAATAAGAACGTGAAACGCTAATTGAAACACGATTTATTTAATAAACGAAATATTCAAGGTTATATATATATATATATAATATATATATATAATATATATATTTTACAAATATGTATAATAAATAAACATATCGTTAACACTTGGCATATCAAAGATTATGGTATCCAAAGGGTACGGTATCATAGGTATCAGGCACTTGGTAACGTTTCCTACAGGTGTTACGGCACACCTTCGTACCTAAGTTCCTTCACGCCCCCCCCGCTTGTGCCCAAAAATTGTGGGTCCCTATAGTTAGTTGGGATGGCTGGTCGCCCTCATCATCCAAACACTAGATCCTTCAACGAATCAAAGTTAACGACCCGCCGATTCGCCTGGTTGAGCTGATACCCTTAGCCTTCACGATATATTTCATATCCCCCACCCTCACCCGTACCCCATAAGTTTTTGGCCCTGAGACAAAAGAGTCGGCGTATGCGATGTCTCCATATTCATCCTTGATCTCATTAGTCAACTCTCTGAGGAATTCACCAATAGGAGGCATGTATGCACCCTCCCTCGCTGTGAATATCACACTATCTGTATCGGCGTACAAAACCCTCCGCCCAAGAGAATGAAGTAGGCCGTTGTGAAGCTGGCTACAGGTATGTTTGTAACCCGTGAGGTATCTGTGGCCAATTCGGTATTGTTGTACTTTATTATGCAAGTATTACCTACATTCACGATTGCATGACCTCTTTATCGGGAGCATTGGCATAATTCCAGACTTCACTATAACTTTGTGCCAAATGAACGTTCCCTTTGCCAGTATTCTGTGCAAATTTTCCCCAAAGACTGTTTCGACAACTTTGCACTAAAGCGCTTGCCAGGGTTCTTTATAATCCTTCACGGTCACGGTAACATTGAATATAAGGCGATTTTTCATCTTCGTATCAACTTGCGGATACTCTGATGCTTCTACCTTATCCTTAAAAAGTGTTTATATATGGCGTGAAAAGGTTGAGTAGCTTCTGAAACCTCCACACCTCATGTAAGGGGTCCCGCTTCTTAAGGTACCTAAGCGCCAAAATTAAAATTCGCCAGAAATCGCCTTCAAAGTTCAGCAATATTCTCGCAATAGTATCTGTTATTAATTGAGCTAGAACGTCCATTTTTGGCTAAATTAGAGTTCTAATTATGCTAATGAAGATATTGATGAGTTTTTGGAATAGATTTTCATATTTTATATATATTTTTTTTTATTTTTTGATTTCTTATTATGCCGAACTTTGGGTGAACTTTTGGCTGGCGATAGAGGTAAAAAAAGTAGTTCGCTTCATAAGGTTTTCAACCATACTTCTAGTGTCGTAAGGTCATTATAACCTAAACCACGCGATAGAGGAAGGGTGAAAATAGTGATATCCATCAAAAACACGTTTTCGCCTGTGGTGGCGCTTAGGTACCTTAAGACGCGCGACCCCTCATGTATCTTCAATATTCTGTAGCCATGGCAAACTGCTAGGTCCAGCTCTGGACTTCTATATACACCTTTGATCTTACGCTGGTTGGCTGTATGATTACATTCCCCATTGTTCTCTGCGCACTTCACGCACAAGGGAAACATGAGCATGTGATCGATAACGACGGGTAAGATCGGCATCCATAAATCGCGTAGGGGGAGCACATCTACGAAAGAAAGGCCGAAATAGCACCCGTTCAAATTTGTTGAGAACCTCGATGGTGGGCAGGTCAGGTCCTACTAGTTTCTCAGGTGCACCCACGGGGTACGGATTGTTCTTCATCACGTAGGGATAAAGAACAGAAGTCGTAGTAATGGAGTTTCACGCCCTCCGTAGGCGGAATGTATAGCTTGAAGGGATTTGTACGCCCTCCGAACAAGGTATCACCGCATTTGAGAGGATCCAGCACCATTGACCGTTTGATCGTGTTTATTTCTTCACGGTACTGTCCATCTGTTTCCATCCGTGCATCATACTCATGCTCCCACAAGATTTTGTGAGTGAACTGGGAACCTACAAATTCATCGCAGGTGCGGGTTTCCACGCAAGACTGTCGGCAGGAGATCTACCGTGGATATCCTACGATTCCACACTCAAGACGGGGGCATCCGTGCCACCAGCAACCGTTAAAGGAGTATACAGTCTTCTCACCAGTGGTACGGTTTTCACTTAGACCATCAACCCAAAAAACACGACCATTAACCTTAATGGGTACTTCCCCCGTGTTGCGGGCATGCTTTATGTATACACTTGTCTGCTGCTGTATGTGTATGAGCCAGTGAATAGACTTGTGCCCATAACTGCGGGGATTGTTTCTGTGAATAACGGCTAAGGTGTCTAGGCAAGAAGTTATTCTTGAACACCGTAAAACATAATGAGGCGATGGTGGTTGCGACTTTCAACGGATCGCATTTGAAACGGCCTATGTACATCCTTCTAAAGGCTTGGGAACATACTCTAAGCACGCGCACATCATTCACGCAATAACGCTCACATTCATCAGCTATATTATAAGGATTAGATTCATTAAAAGTGCTGTTGTATCGATCAAAATCGTCACGTTCATCTGCACTCATACATTCATAGTTAAAGTAATGTTTGGGTGGAGGTAGTTCTACGTAATTTAAAGTTTCGCTCGTGAGGAATGTGTAAGGGAAATATCCTTTTGAAACTTCGGCGGCTACACCCGCCTTGTGTAGCTTTGCTAATTTAGAAGGTGTGAATAATAAAGTGTCTCTTAAACTGTACATTACCTCTTATTTGCATCTGTATTAGTTTGTTGCCTCTTTTCAAGGGATCACCTGTAACTATCTCAGATGACTCGTGCTCAAGCAACTCCTTATAAAGGAACTGTGTGTCAAATTTTGCCCCAATATGGGCAAGAAATACACACATTTTTTTTAACTTATCCGCTAACTTGACAATATAGGACACAAAGAATGTCACAGGGCTATCGTGGGCATTCGTTTTAAAAACGTTTGTCCATTTACCACATTTGTGACACTCATCACACTCGATCTCCATACACTCATCACAGATAGTCTGGCTTACAAGTAAATGTGGAATAACCTCTTTGGTTTCAGCGTTCGTGTATGTTTCTATATCAGAGTACACAGTCATACAAGGGCTGTTTTTAGGCTTAGCGTCTTTCATATAACATACATGCTTTACTCCAACCGCCTTATATTTCTCATGGCATGTAGAACAGTGAATTTCATCACATTTATGCTTGAAATTCCCCCAATTATCCATCATATGAAACATACCACATTCACAGATTCTGTTTCCTGCACGTGCCAATTGATTTATGGAGCTCAAAACAGTTGTTATTGAAAAATGTGCGTCTACACACATCACGATCCCTCTTCTCAGCTTCAACTATACGGCTTTCACAATGCTCACATACCATGTGACAATCTTTACAGTGTTTCACTATATCATCCGCAAACTCGATACACCCCTTACACAAATCATGATGTCGTCCATATTTTCGACTTTTATCATAGCTCGCGTAAAGGTTCCTTATATTACGGATGGGGAGGTACGTTGTCCCTGACAGCCCTAAAATAAGTAGGGGTCTTGTACGATCTCTCACACAGCTTTTAAAAACATACACAGTCCTACGACGATCATCCATTCCAAATACAACTATACGAACATTTATTTCCTGTTCTACCCTTTTCAGCTCCTCAGGACCCATATTACAGTCTACAGCTAGTTTACGGGCACGCTCCACTACCGTAGGCAACCAAATTTTTTGGGTCCGTGTATTTAGCCGCAACCATGATCTACGTTTATATGCCGCCTATAAATAGCCTGAGAATTGAAGTTAAGAGTATAAAGTGTGGCACTATGACCCGCAACACAGAATACACGGTCAATATTTACCGTGAAGTTGTCCATATTGAAGGCTATACTACTTTGAGAGGCCTGCATTATACGGCCTAATATATACTCCATATCTTCAGCTGCCAAAGCGTCTGAATGGTCTTACTACCCAAAAATCATCTACATCTCCGTCATCTGACCCGAACCCGAATGACAGCCTCGTCCTGACTTCACGTTCGTCGCCGTTCTGAAGGGCAAACTCTACAATACGTTCAACTCTGCGCCGTACTCAGTGTTCAACACCATTGGTATACATGGATTTAGGATCAACCCTGACTATATACCGATTTCTAGTCAAGGCTCGGGTCGGGGTAGCGGTGCGCACCAACTCGAATGTTATACCATCCTCAACAGAATGAGAAGCTGCTGCGGCTGTGGAGGATGTAACCGGAATTGAACAGGAATAAAGGGGTATATTTGAGGAAGGTACTATTGTGGGGGTTGTGTCGTAAGACGTATTGGGTTGGGGCTCTATTACTGGGGGTCTAACAACCGGCGCAATCCTGGCGCGCTTTATACCTGACGTGGTGGGCTCTTCGTCATGCCTCCGCTTTGAATTGGCGCGTGCTACACGTATCGCTGATGTGGGCTCGGCAGTGGGGATGGAGTCTGTGATCACAACTACACTGTCGTCGGGGTCATCTGTAATATCGATGATGGGTTGCTGTACCTCATCGTCATTCACGGTTCTGTGGGAGAAGAGAAAAGCAAGACTGTAGAATATAAGGGTCATCACTTAAATATTTATTATATTTTGTAAATGACCCACTTAGGAGTGTGTCGTGTTAGAAATGGATTCTGAGAAAAATTCAGGTTCACGAGCTCATCCACATGTATTATATCTGGCCCTACAGTATGTGGTAAAAAACTGTTTATACTTAAAATCATTAAAGGAAAGGGAGAGATGTTCTCAAAATTTGCGCATAAAGTTATATGGTGCTATTCGACGTATCAATCAGTGTTCAACGAGTACCAAGATGATATTTTGTTCCCCAAAGGTGTATATGACGTTAATTCGTTAAAGGGAAATGAACATAGTCATTGTAATTGACGATCTCATGTTGGAGATGGCTAAAACGTTTGCCGAGACATTTACAGTATTCTCCCACCATCTTAACATAAGCGTGTTCTTCATCAATCAGAATCTATTTTTCAAAAATAGATACATGCGCGATGTGTCGTTAAATACGCAATATCTAGTCTTATTCGCGCAACGTAGAGATGTATCACAAATTGGGGTATGTTCCCGAATCAGCGTAAGGAGTTCTTTCTTGGAAGTTTAAAAGAAGCTACAAGCCTGCGTTACGGATATTTGCTCTGCGACCTTCATCCGCGAAACACGTTTAGGGTGCTTCTAAGAACGAATATATTTCTAAACGAGCCTGAAACGGTGTATATTCCAGAATGACAGAGGCTAAAGAAATACCATGAATTAATAAAAATCTACCACCGACTGCCCCGGGCAATGCAACAGATGTTTGCTAAAAATATCGACTCCGACTTTTTAAAATGCATCTGTGAAATCTGTCTTAACGTTATAAATTGCAGTGTCAATGAAACATCCTCAGAAGGCTCGCTTACGCCGTTACAAGAACATAATACGTGCACTCGCTCGTAAAAGTCAAACTGTGGGGAAGAAAAAATGAATTACTGTACAAAGAGGAGGGTCATTCCTCTCCATCTTATTTTCAGTTTTGGGTCCTTTACTGACTAGATTAATATAATGAAGAAAGTGGTAGTGATTCCACACGAGGTATATGCTTCACTGCAAAGTTCAAAGAATCCAGACACGATCTAGATCCCCGTAAAAGCAGGCTTAAAAGAATGGAAAGCGAATTGTTAACCCTATTAATCAGTTAAAAAACACCTGATCAGAAAAGAATTTTATACCAAGAAGCTCTGCAGAAATTTCTTCACTAGTACGAAAATTATAAGAATCCGACAGATTCCCGTGGTTATTAGGCACAGCACGGAGAACGATGGACATGGTGACAGGGACTGTCCGACGATAGAGCTGACCAATCAAAAATTAACGGGTCGACCACACAACATATCGAGCATGTAATAAAAAGCACCCTCCCACATTGAGGAATAAATGTTTAAGTCTTTATAATCTATTGAATGAGGATCCCAACATACAATGGACCGATACAGATGAGATCATTGTGGAAGGAGCAAAGGTACAGGGATCGAATATCGTAGACATCGTCTGTGATCTGTTGAGAAAGTGGGATAGGCCCTCACCATCAGGATGGAAGCATATTAAAGCAAGACTACAACAAATAAATGTCCGCAAAACAATGACAGAAAATCTGAACAGGTTAAAAGACTTGGAACATGCATCGCACGTGACACAATTGAAAACGCCATCACCCCCGGCGGTAGCACCTCTGAAGAGGAGAAAGAAGAGGATAAACAACGATTAACTCTACCCACGTGCCTTTAAGATACGCAAATGGCTAACATTAAGAAGACGCTATTATGATATTTCTAGCCCAGCCTCCTACGGAGGCGTAGATAGAATGTACAGAAGTGTTTACAATGATGGATTAGGGAAAAAAGATGTTGAGAGTTTTTTGTGGGAGCAGGACGCTTATACACTTCATGAGCCTGTGAGAAAAAGGTTTAAAACAGCCAAGACAGCGGCTTCCTCGATTGATTCTATTTGGCAAGCAGATTTAACAGACATTCAAAGATATTCTGTGTATAACGATGGTTACCGTTACATTCTATTCATAATAGATGTATGCTCTAGATATCTGTGGCTAGTTCCTCTGAAAAATAAATCACCTGAAACAATTGCTAAAGCCACCAAAACGTTGATTTATAGGCCGAGCTTTTCAGAACATGTTGAGTTTAATATCAGCTACTACACTACCAATTCTATACATAAGGCATCTTTAACTGAAAGAGTTCAACGTACCATAAAGGAACGCATGCACCGCTATTTTACAAATAAAGCACATACAGATTTCTAGACATTCTGGAATTATTGGCCTCATCCTACAACCGCTCACACCATCGCACGATTGGGGCAACACCTAACGAGATTTTAGAGAGGTGCGCGCACAGAGCCTGAAGTGAGAAGATATGGAACACCACCACCACCACACACTGCGCGTTTCAAAATCAATGGTTATGTAAGGCTGTCGCGTTCGGGAAATAAATTCGCGAAGGGATTTAAGCAAGGATGGGTACGCGAGATTTTTAAAGTTAGGGCTATGAAATCTAAAGACGCGATAATGTATTACGTAGAACATTTGAGTGGGGAAGAAATCGCAGGAAGCTTTTACCGCGAGGAGTTGCAGAAAGTGACATTTAATTTAGGAAAAAATGTTTAAAATTGAGAAAATTTTAGGAAGCAAAGGTTCAGGAGAGAGAAAAATGTACCTGGTGAAATGGCTAGGATATCCAGAAAGCTTCAACACCTATATAAAAGCTGATGCACTAATGAAGCTTAAATAGTATGCAACATGACGCCTAACTATTTCTACGTCACACTCCCGTCCTCGTTCCTCTCTGTACACCCTAACAACACCTTGGCCAACTTTGTAACAGAACTCCACGGATCCATTGAATTGGGTCGTGATACACGTATGAGGTAGGTATATCCGAAATTCAGCTGAATACCCTTTTTTAAGTATTGATTATAAAGAACCCGTTTTTATGATTCTTAAAGACTGTAATGAGTGTGAAAAAGCCGGGGTAACTCGAGATGGAAACCATGCGTACCGCCCTGACTGGGGATGCACGGTATTACAGTACAGAAGTAACACTAGGACTGGGTCACTATGGTGCGGTCGAGGATGTTGTATAGTTTAAAAAGCTCAAATCTTGCGGGCGATTTAGTATACGAAATCGTAAACAATGAACCCCATGAATGTACTGTGGCACTAAAATCGCAGGCTAACCGAAATATTAAAGTGTTCAAAATTATGACCGATGGACGATTTCGATCAGTCATCCAAAAAGATACATTTCACGAGGCATAACACTACTTGTCCAGCCTAATGTATCAGTTGAAATTGGAGAAAATGGTTGATGGCTATAAACCCCCAGACATGTGCTATATTTACAGCAATATAGTGGAGCACCAGTTTCTTGGGGATACCCAGGCACGCCTGCTGCGCATAGCGCACATCCCCAACCATAGAGGAAGGAGTTTGAGTATTACATATGACAGACCCGATTATGTGAATGTCGCAGCTAATCTAATAACCAATATCTCAATATATATAAGAAAGATTGAGGGAAAAAATTTCCCATTCGGTAACGGGAGCTTAAAAGTGAAGCTGCACTTTCGACGCACTGAGTTATAATGGACAGAAAGCCTTTCACAGTCTATCGAGGTATGAGATACCAGCGTGGTAGTGGACTTGGCTTCATTTTTTCAACCATACTACGTCCGGCTATCCCCTTGCTGAAGAGGGGTACCAGATACCTCGGGAGGAAAGCGTTACAATCAGGTCTTAACACAGCAGAAGACATATTGACTGAGGCTAAACCTAAAGAAGCTCTAAAAAGACACAATGTGTACACGGGACGAAATCGTCAAAGATGCAAGAGAAAAATGCGTGGTGGTGGGAAGAGGAGGGCTGTCCGGAAGAAGAGATTACCACCACGTGGCATTAAACGTAAAATATGAAAAAGGGAGTGTTCTAAGCGAATGAAACCTATGGTTGACCATTTTTTTAACTGATAAGATAAGGACATTGATCTCATGAATCATTGTTTGTTTACTACTTGTCCCTCTTTGACACCCCTCCAACTCAAGTTTCTATTGAACACAGTGACTTTATTACAATTAACCCTTTAAACAAATTAGTTCACCGAGTGCCTCTACAGAATTCGTGATACCCAGCACAGGCCGTTACTTTTTTGACCCAAGCTGTGTGCACATGTATGCTAAACTACGTATAGCCCATTCTGATGGGACGGACTGTGATGACATACTGTATATGCTGTATACCCTGAAACAAACTTTCTGCACTCCTCCTTCAACCAGTGTGACGTATATTTAAATCGGGTCAACATATCGGCAGGAACGGGGTACTACCACCTACGATCCTATCTGGAAAATGTGCTGAACTTTTCCAAAGAAGCGAAGGATACCTTTTTAAGTGCCGAGAGCTATTATCAAGCTAAAGACGAAAGTAGTGTAAATGACAAATTTAAAAATTCTAAAAAGATGTGTTTTGGACATCTGCATACAGACTTCACATTCCAGAAGTTGCTTGTGAATGGCGTGGGTATGAAAATAAAGCTCACCCGCACGAATCCTGAGATCTGTTGAAATATGGAAACTGATCAAGAAGAGGGAGCAAAACCCAATGTGATTCACATTATGGAGACATATCTCCGCGTACGGCGAGTGAAATTAAGTTCACCAAAACAGAAATTGAGAAAAATTTCCTACACGCCACAGTAAAATACCCCAAAATTCTCGAATTTAAAGGCACTCTCTTTATATTTTCCATTCACCGAAGCATAGTCCTGCATTCCGATTAATATCCATTTAGGTAGATTTCCCACGGCGATGTTTTCTATGTTTCGATGCCAACCCTGCTGGCAGTGCTGGCACCGTGTATAGTTTGATATGTGCTCTGTTAATTGCCTTAAAAATATAACTACGTTAATGGCATTGCGTTGGGCGGGGCTATGGATATGGATTATTCATCAGACGCTGTGTTCCCGCTTTGCGCGAGAGCATATAGTAATCTGGCTCATATTGCAGGTAATTGTGATGAGCTCGGGATTGGGGTAACGCAGAAAGAATTCATCGATCAATTTAACCTTTATCCGTTTGACATCACACCTGACTTATCTGCTAGTGTAAATACACACTTAAGTCCACAACAGAGTGGAAACATCTCAATCAGATTGCAATTCGCCAAGCCTATAGACACTCCTATAAGTGTACTAGTATACCTCGAGTCACAAGCCCTAACAGAAGTAGACAGATTTAGGAGCGTTGTCACTGACTTTTAAAATGGATGCGAATACACTTCAGAGAGTAATGAATAGTGAACGAATCACACGTTCCAAATTTATCGGTGTTTGCGAAAAATGAAACCTTGAAATTGCCAACTACGAGAGATTGCGGTAGCCTTATTGTGAACACATGTTATTGGTAGTAAAAGGATTCATAGGTTTGCACTCTATTTTAAAAATAGGGACCGCATGTACTATTTTGATTCACTCGGGACTCAACCCTGGAGTGACCCTGTATTGTAAAATTTCTCGATCAGATGCATATCCCCCGAAGTTGTATGGAATCCCTTCCGGCTACAAGGATATTTTAGTAATACTTGTGGGATGTACTGCCTTTCATTTCTCATGCATATGTCACTTGGTAAGGAAATTATAATTTTTTTTAAATTATTCGACCCGTGTCACACAACGAAACGACGAAATGGTATGCAGACAGATATAAACCGTTTTCCGATTGTGCGTACTCGTTGTATAGTATGATTTGTTCGTGTATATCTATATATATATATATATATATTATATATATATATATATATTTGTAACCAATAATGTTAGTTTGTATATTCTGTAGTTTAAGATGGTTATTGTACTAAAAACATGATTCTTTCACTTAATAAATTGATGAAAATACATTGTCTTCCCTAAAAAAAAAGATCGAAACAAAAAAAATACATTTCGTTAATGATGTAACAATCGCTGGGTTGAGTGATCGGTAAAATTTCTACCTCCGTATTCAGGTCCACGACATACGTTTCTTCAAAACGGAAAGATTGTATAGCATGTGTCAAATCCTCATCGGACCTTAAAGGAGAAAGAATATTAATTAGTTCATACTGAATCTTTTTTAATAAAAAACCAATTGTTTAAAACATATGCAGAGTATACATATAGTAAGAGTATTACAATGTGAAGATATTTTTGAACCGCTCAGATAAGTTCCTTTAAGAGAAAATGCCGAATAACATTTATTACGGAATTTATAAAATGATTTAAAACATGCAAAAGATTGCTATACAAAAATTCAATGAATCAAAACAGGACTTTAGCATAATATTAATTGCAAACTAATCTATAATTGCGGGTACTTAAATGAAACATTTTTAATGTGATAAGATGAATTACTACAACCCTCCATACATATGATGAAATAATTCAGAACAGTGCCCTTTCTCCTAATGACAAGCACACTAAATAAATAACCAGTTCGCGAATAATTGGCTACAAAAAATAAAATTACAGGCACATAATTACTTACATTTCTACGGCTGTCCCTTGCGTCGGATCGTAAGGAGTGTCATTGCAAATATCAACGGTTTGCGTTGGAAATAATCCATCCCGGTCGGCTGCGTTAAAAAGATTAATTGTGGACACCGCTGCAATGCCTCTATCTTGATATAAATCCGGTAAACTGTAAAGTTCTTGATTCATGGTGGAGGGAGTTTATTCACTGGTGAAAATAACTACTGTGACCCAGCTGAAAATATTTCCTTTTATATGCATGATCCCCGAACACCACCCCAAAAGACTAATAGGCGGTTCGTAAGTTTGATGATTGGTTGTCAATGTAACTAGGCGGGGCTATGTTAAATTTGTGTACCAATCGTAACCGATATAACGGGTCCACGCTTTGGACGTCCGGATTGGTTGGCTAATGGTGTCTCTATCTTCGCTTCGTAGATTTAATGCTCACATCGTGTATTGCCACTTGCAATCTCTACCACGACAATATTTGCGCCCATACTATTCCCTGTTTTCCCATTTTAGAACCCACCCCTTTATGCAATATCCCTCACCCCTTTGCAACATTGATCAACATTTGCCACTTGCAATCTTTATCACGACAATATTTTGCATTATTATTATTATTTGCGGTCATGCTATTCGATCCTCAACTTTGGTTCAGGTATTCGGCTTGACTTTCTACTTGCCAATTCTCGCGTAGGAGTGTGTTTAAATTGTGTTTAGTTCGTGAAAATGAATTTCTGGTTGGGCTGGTAGATAAATGGGCGCCCTAGGTATCCTAGTGGTTAAGACGCTGGGGTGATCGGATGTTGAGAGATCGAGTCCGGATTGTGACATTGTAATTTCTTGGTACATACAATCCCCGATGAGCCGGGTGAGGTGGACAGTAAAAGAAGCCAACTCACCACTTGATCAACTCGAAAGGAGGTGCGATAAGCTTAATCTTCCTGGAATCATCGCAATAAAAATAATAATAATACTAATAATAATAATAATGATGATCCTTTCCATTTTTTTCATTTTATTTCATTTCATTTCAATAACAATGTAAAGTTTTAACACAAATTACACGCAAAGAAAAATAGTTCGGATTCAACGTTAAACTGTAGGTAAGGCGGGTGACAAGCTTGATCTTTGTCAAAATGAACAATTCGGGGAAAAGGAAAACCGATTTAGCTTATGTTACTACTGTAATTTGCACCACCATATATATATATATAATTGCATATGGAAATATGATAAGGAAATTCATTACTTAATCAAAGGCTAATTTAGCCTATAAATAATTTGGAAAACAATCACGTGAGGCTTATGTATATATTTAAGTTGTTTTTAACTTCAGTAATAAATAATAAGAATAACAATTATAATATTTTAACTGGAGTGAGACGGAGACCGGTTAGACGAGATGTGGATTGACCCACATTCCAGTGTGGCCGTTTTGCGGTTTTGAAGTAGCCTGCGGAAAAACACTTGTGAACCTTACGCTTACCTGCCTCCAATCCTTCTCGTCTCAACATAATGTGAAAATGAATGATATTCTATGAGAATAATTATAATTGTTTATTATCAAATTTAATATACGGTTTAGTATATCTACATATTATTAAACCTATTTTCATATGGGAAATTTAATATAAATGTGTACATATAAATTTCTCAAGTCGAAAGAAGAAAAAAATTAAGATGAAAAAAAAAATGTACGAAATTGTGAAGACACATCTTGTGTGTATTATAATATATATATATATATATACATATATACAGAGGAATGACAAAAGTAAATAGACATTTTCGTTTGCTTTAGAGTAAATCATTGTACTGACATGTGCTTTTATATGCTAAAGGCAACCGTTCTAAAGTACAAGATGTCAAGTAGCATTGTTTTTGAACCACCTTAGATCTACAGTTTAGACGAGAAATCCATAACATGGTACGGATTCCATCACTAATTTTTTTTTCATTTTATTCGTGTTGCAAATAGTAAGAAAAATGCGTGGTGATGGATGCTTGCTTGCTTTCATATGGGGAGTTGGCTAAAATTTGGGAACTGAACAAAGAAACGAAGTTCATTAAAATTTTATCGTTTAATATAAATATATATATAGACTTCTCATTTAATTATTTTATCAATTACGTTAATTTCGCTGAAATTTATTTATTTATAAAAAATATAGGTGTAAGAAAGTACTTTCAAAAGTAAATAGAGACAGTATACATTCTAAGGTGTTAGAATAAATGAAAGCGTGTCATGTCTTTCGAATTATAGGTAAATTGAATATTATTCTTAGAGAATATGTTATTGGAATAATGTAAAATATAAAGAGTCCTGTGTATTTCTTTTACTAGTAAGATGAACGATTTCTTTTGCTAAGTATTTCTTTTATTGTTAATATTGGGAATCGTTTAAATAATTTGCTCTCTTGCTGAGCAAATTTAAGGAGAAAGTCATTCTTGCCTTAAATAAGTGGAAATTCGTCTGAATAAGTTAAAATAAATGGCGCAACCTGGCAACTCGCCCTAGTAAGGTACACCTGAACATAATTAAATTAAAAAACATTATTTGGCAACTCATCTAAATAAATAAATATATAGTGCTCTCTGGTAACCCCTCCATATATAAATAAGTGGTATCTGGCAACTCACGACCCTCTATATAACAGCTGCTTGGCCCATGGACGCTCATAATGCGTCTGTCTGGAGCCATGCGAACACCCCTCTCCTTCTTAGGTTAAGACTTAGGTTAGGTTTCCCTTTGTGGGGTGAGGACATCCGACCTTCTCCCCCAAAGACCACCACCCTCCTTTCTCCCTCTCTTAGGTTAAGGTTACCCCTTTGGGGGAGGTCATCCCTTCTCCCCGCTTTGCAGCATTGATTTGTTGCATAACCCCTCCCCCCTCTGCAGTATTGATTTGTTGCATAACCTCTTGCAACATTCCCCTCCTTGTTGCATAGCCCTTTGCAACAGCCCCTCCCCTTTGCATTGCAACATTCCTGCACTCCCTTTTTGCGTCCATACTACTCGGCTTGGCGTCTTGTGCGGTGCCTGACTCTCCATCCACCTTTTTCTTCGCCCCAGATGTTAGTCCTTTGTCAACTGTTGACCGTGTAAAACCATGTTTCACTCAGCTTGCATTATGTACATTCTCGTCCACAATTATGTCCATGTCAAGTCTAAGTACACTGTAGTCTTTTATATTATAATGGACCTTCGCATCATCGTACACCTCGACCGCCCTATTAGTGCGGTGATTCGCGAGTTTATATATATATATATATATATATATATACACACACACACACACACACAGTACTGTGCAAAAGTCCGAGATCACCCAACATTTTAGCATACAATCAGAGATGTGGATTCAGTAAAGTAATTTTTATCAAATATAAACCATTCTTTGTTGAAATAAGATCCAAAATATGTACAGAGTAGTCAGAAAAAACCTTCACACGTTTAAAATGTTACTTGAACAATATGCAAGTTATACAAGTGAATTATAACTCATTTGAAAGATACCTTTACTATTTTATTGATGTATAATAATTCTGCTTTGCAAGTTAGATAACAATGTTACAGCTCACTCCAAAAGAGAGAGCAGAACTGGTGAAGCTGTACTATGAGCATGGCAAGTCCCTGACAAGGGCACAACATGAATACAAACAATTGCAAGACAGCTCCAACAAGGCACACACTACTGCATTTGTTGCTACAACAAATGAAAAAGTTGGACGAATTTGGAGGTCCCTTCAGCGAAGTCCACGAAAATCGTCACGTCGACTGTCTGCCGAACTTGGTATCACTAGAGGTTCTGTGTTGCAAATGTTACACAATGATCTTAAGTTGTATCCCTTTTTTATCTTTCTGGCCACGTAAACAAGGAAAATCTCTGAATTGTGAGTAGCCACATGAAACTGAGGAGCGTCATGTCTGTGTGGTGTGCTAGAGGATATGGATGCGTCATCGGCCCATCCTTTTTTGAAGGATGAAAATGATGAAACTGTGACCGTCAATGCTACCCGTTATTTTAAGATGCTCAGAAGGAAGTACTGGCCAGCAATTCAGAGACGTAATAATATCAATCAAAACGATCTCTGATTCATGCATAATGGTGCTCCTCCTCACACAGCCAACATGGTACTGGACTGACAGAGAGAGAAGCTGCAGGACAGGATCCTATCGTGACGCATGTAGCGAGAATGGCCATCACACAGTCCTGACCTGAACCCGTGCTTCTTCCTCTAGGGTTATCTTAAGAATGAGGTGTACAAAAGTCCAAAGCCCAAGAATTTAGACACCCTCAAAGCTAACATTCAGCGAGAAGCGAGACGAATCCAGCGACACACAATTATAGCTGTAGTGGACAACTTCCTCACCAGATTGCAGTGGGTGCGAGAGCAGAGAGGGCGCTGGATTGAGCATATCATGCACTTCAAGATTTTTATGATTGTACAGAAATGTTTAAATTAACACAAAAGTCTGTAATTTCAAATTATGATTTTATTTTCTCTCGATACTCGTTCGTTTCTGAAATACATGTTCTTAAAGTTGTGAAGGTGTTTTTGACCACTCGGTATATCACTGAAGGAACGTCGCTACAAATATAATACCTTAACGTATCTCAGCCAAATTTTGGGAAGGAGTGCTCAACTTCCTGTCAGGTTTTATGTTGTTCAGTGCATGTTGAACTTCACAATCAGGTTTTTTTAATACACTCATCAATATTTTCGTGTAAACATATGGAAACAAACCTTTAAATGTTGATACAAGCCAATAATTTACTCTGAAATATTAGGCCCAATTTTCTTGCTGATGAACTTCAGTACAATGTTTTTCCACTTCGTTATGAAATAGGGTTTAACCTTGGTTTTTTGCTTCCGCCCGAATTATTCATTCTGACGAAGATCAAACTTGTCACTCCACCTTAGACCTACAGTTTAACGTGGCATCCGAATCACGCCCCACCAGCAGCCCAGCGTTTTAACCACTCTACCCAGGGTACCCATTTATCTACCAACCAATTTTTTGTTTAGTGTCGAAGGATGAACAGCTGGGTTTTGCTGCGCACCGCCTGCCGTCACCGGGTCTCGATCCCGGGGCCGATGGATTCGTAGTCAGCGATGCTAACCACTACTACACCATCGAGGCGCATACTGTAATAATGTTTCACAAAGAAGGCTACAGTCGGTGGGAAATTTGTGAAAACAAACCAAGGATTTTCAAACAGGCGTTCAAGACTTAATGAAACGTATACAGAAACTGGCACAACTGATATCATCATAATCTGTTGTTGAACATCTGAGGATTAGATCATTAGGTGGCAGACGTAAATCCAGCAGCTACCTTGCGGCAGAACTGCAGGAAACTACGAGGGTCAAGTTGACTCATCCCCAATCAGACACAAATGGCATCAGGAAAGGCTAAAATATGGTTAAAATTCGTTTTTACTGCAACGCATTAAAGGAAACAAAGACATTAACATTTACTAAAACTCGCTACAACACACTTTTTAACTCTTTCAACCATTAAAACTTTATATGTATACCCTCTTTTGGGGGCTTGCAAGGAGGGCAGAGGGAGTATCCTATATGAACGTCTACATTAACGTGACTTCATTTTCACTAGTTATTTTATAACACACACACACACACCACACACACACACACACACACACCTCTCCTCGTAAGCGAGGTACTGACTTTTTAAAAATCCATATAAATAAAAAGCTAATTAACAAAACCTAACCTTAGCACCATTGAATCGAGAAGGGCGTGATAAGTGTTTTGGGCGCACTTGAGGGCCCGAAGGATGTTAATTTAGCCTAGCCAAACTTAACCTCTTAACGACTGAATTTTTTGTAGGGTTAAGTTATGAATGCGTGTATTGGAAACGGTACAAATTCGACCCAGTCGTCCTAAAGAGGTTAACCTAACCTAACCTAACCTAACCTAACCAGGACTAAACTATCTCTTTCCGGACGATTAAAATGTTTCTCGACTTTTTATTTAACTCACAAAAAATTACTCTACCTTATCTGTGAAGTACCACACACTCGACCTCACTTGTGGTCAGTTGCTTACACACACACACACACACACACACAACAAATAGCTCCACTCCCTTTTAGCCCTCACCTAACCACTTAACCCTCCAAAGTGGGTTCGTCGGGCTCATTCACTCGAATCGGTAATTTTTAACTTAGACAAAATAACGTAATGACAGTAAGTCCAATTTTGTGTAATGGTTAAACATTATATATGTCCGAATTATAACCAGTAAGTAAAAACAAAATAAAAGGTTAATTAACTAAATGAAACTAATAAAAAACTAAATCTAAACTAAACAAAATTAAAAAAAGAAAAAATCTTCAGAATTATTCTTGTAATAATTAGTGCTAATCATTAGGACCTCTCCTATAATTGGTTCTACCTATTTATGTTCACCTTTGTAACGAGCTGGGCTAATGACTTGCACAGTATATATATATATATATATATATATATATATTAATATATATATATATATATATATATATATATAAGAATACGGCAACTGTAAAAAGGTGTCCCAGAGGAAGTTTTCTCCCTTCGTTACTGGGACAGACACGTCCGGAACAAGTTTCTTTCCACTACACACCATCCAGGAAATCAAAAAATTTCCCTTCAAGTCCAGCTTTTGAGCGTAGAGATATTTTTTTTGTTTCCTGAATGGTGTAGTAGTGAGATACGTGCTTGGGACGTTAGGATGTGTCAATTTGGGAGGTGAAAATTAATTTTTGCCAATTCCTTCACTGAGGGGTTTTAAAAATGTTTTTGGATGTGAAGAATTCAAATCTGCTATTATTTTTGTGATTGCTCAACACTTAGCTTGGTAAATCTACGTTTGATTAAAAAGCACATAAATTGCTCTCGGAAAACAACATTTATTAATTTTAGCTTCTCAAAATGTCAGGTAATGCTATAAAAATTTTAGTTTCTCTGCATAAAACATATCCTAGTAATCATAAAACATATCCTTGTAATCATAAAACAACATTAGAAAGTAATGACATCAGTAAAAAAAATATTTAAACAACAAGTTTCATCAAGTCTTGCTTTGATTCGTTCTTGGACATCAGCCGCCGACTTGCTTCTTGGCCTCTGATATAGCCCTCACGTTTCTCATGTGTATACACCCTGCCTGCTGCCTCTGTGACTTGTTTCACACACCTCTCTATTGACTGAGCATGACAGGGCCACTGTGGAACTTGCATAGGCTTGTCAAAGAACTTCTTTACTTCCGCTGTAGTCAGTTTACATGTCAAAGGAGGTTCAAATACCCCGTCAGGCCAGTCTGTCAGCTCCAACACGGAAGAAGCACTGGGGTTGATGGAAGGTGTCTTCCTGGGACGTACAGAAAGATCTCCAAGTGTGTCATCATCTCCACCCCTCATGTCAACAATCTTTTGGACACCAGCTCTCCTCTCCTCACTGTCATCTGAGCACAAGAGTGTCTGGATTATCATTTCGCTGAATGCATACCATGCTGAGCGCTTGATGGTTGGCAAAACAGCATCCACTACAGCCTTCTTTTGCAGCCTAACTAGCCGCAGCTGAAACAAGATGTGGCGTGGGCCTTCCACCCAAGAGTGTTTTACTTTGATGTTGAACCAACAGGGGTAGTACACACCAACAATGTATTCCACTATCAGTCTTAAGTTGTTGAGGGTTTTGCCTTTAAGGCCATGTTTTGAAACCCATATGCGACAAAGCCTGTTTGCTGTTGTCAACCACCTTGAATGGCTCACTGGACCAATTTCAAGAAGGGCCAGATCTGTGGGAAGTTCTCCTGTCCTTATGGCCTGTGTGATCCTATACCCGTACGCTTGATCAGTAGAGAGATCCTTTACGACAGTGTCACTCAGTGAAGTAAGAGGCTCTCCAATTGAGAGTTTGGTGAATGAAGGATCAATTTCAAGTTCGGTTGCAGTGTCTAGCATCTTGCCAATGTTACCTGTCCACTTGTTGTTAGACAAGGTCTTCCCATCCAGTGCTGTGATCAAGTGTCGCAGGGGTAACTCGTTAGTGTGGAGGGCACAAACCAACCAGATCAGCTTACGGCAAAGCTTGACCTTTACCCAATGCATGGAACCACCCTCCCAGCCAGTGTTAACATTTGTAGAATCACCTCCAATGGCCTGCAGGCTTTTATCAATGCCCTTCTTCTTCATGAAGTCTACAAGATTATCAGCAATAACCAGCAGGTTTTTTTCTCGTTGAGCCTTTCTCAGGAGTGAAGTGGTAGAGATATCTTCCACCTGGCTCACTGCACACAGAATAATGCTCTTCTTTGATGATGCTGGGGAACTGACGATCTGAATTGTCTGCTTTCAGCATAATTTTAGTTGTATCTTGACGGCCGTCAAAGAAGATGCAGTCAATTTCACCCTTCTTACAAAGATCATCAAATTCCTGATCCAGGGATCTCATAACTTTTTCTTGGGCCCTCTTGACTTTATTGTGATCAACTACAGGTCTCTTGTCTTCTTCAGTGATCAAGCCAGCATCCATAAAGGCAGCAGTGGTGATGGCAGCTGTGGCACGCAGGCCAACACCATATCTGATGCTATGCATAGCAACATTAGGTATTTCTAATGTGTTGTACTCTGGCTTTTTATTGGAAGTTGAAGACGTGCTTGGTATTTCTAATGTCACTTCATAACTTCCATCCTTTCCATCTTGAGCATCAGCTATTTGTTCTTCATTTTCATCATCAGAGAAAATTATTTCATTTGATGGCATTGAAACATCCTGCTTACTTGTCTGCTTATATTCAGCAAGCCTTCTTCTTTCGTCTTCTTGCCGCTTCTGCTTTTGACTTGTCTGTTGTGCTCAGGTTGATCTGGCAAGCCAATCTGATGTGGTCCAATAGAACCAGACTTGTCTCTCTGACCTTTAATGAAAGCAAGTTCCTTCACAGGGATCTTCATCTCCCTAGGGCATGTACAGTTAATGTGAGTTTCGTTTTTGCAACCAGCATCTGCAAGGCAGCCAAATTCAGAGCAGAGAACAATTTTACACTTGCAACTGAGGATGTCAAAAAGCTTGTCAAGTTTTGCAATGAAAGCCTCTTTGACATGTAGCTTTCCTCTCCCAAGAGATATGTTTTTTGGCCTGCTCCCAGCTCTCTTGGATCTTGTTTAAGATTGTGACTCGTGAATTTACAACGGGGGCTACAAAAAACTGTTTGCTCGTTCCCACTTTTCAAGCACTTTAGGGTAAATGTCCTTTGCAAGACTGGCTGCTGGGTAGTTTCTCACATCCTCACCACTTTGTTCTCTTAGCAGTAGCCCATATTTCAGAACGTCTCGCAGAGTTGGGAGTTCAGAGGGCAACAACTCTACCAGTTCCAATTAGGTTGCTCATATGTGTGAATGTCCCCAGTCTTGTCCTCCTTTTAGAAGCCATTGTAGGTCAATTCCCACTGGTTAGGATGGTAGCACTGACGGACAAGTAATCTTCAGCACACTGATGAATAGGTTTCAACCTGTGAAATAAGCAAAAACAGCAGTGCATTATATATACAGCTATATAATTATTAATATAATAATTATTATATAATTCCACAAAAAAGTCAAAAAAGTCACTATTTTTATGTAGCTTCTTACCAAGCAAAACTAAATTATATTAAATTAACAAAAATATCTTTAGAATTCCTAAGTCATGCTGCAACTTTTTAGCACCCCTCATATTTGGAATTTGAAAGTTGAAAAATTCGACACACCCTATTGGGACGTGGTCCACGATACGCGGGGACGAAACTTCCTCTGTGGTGGTGCTGCTGCTCTGTATTTTTAAAGCTTTATTTTTAATTTCATAATTAAAGAGCGATTTTGGTTTTCAAATGTATGTTAGTTAAGGGCCTCATGTCACTGAGTATATCATTTTAATTAAGGTATGTTTAAATGTAGGAATGAAGTCCGAACTGTGGTTTTTTGTCGGTTTAAACTTCGTAGTTTTCGCTGTTTCTAAGCTAAACTGATAATTTTGTATCTTAACTCCTTGAGAAGATATTGTTTCTTATTAAATTTCCTGTTGATCGATCCATTACGACTTTCTACGTGAATTTATTCTAATTACAGACTTGTTAAAAATGGGCTTACGATAGGTTATGAGCTCTCCAAAGCTAATTCCTCTCGTTCATTCTATCGCTACTCATTCTTTTTTTCATGCAGGAAGGAGGGGCCAAGGGCAAATGCCCGCAAAAGCTTCTTCTTCCATAGAAGAAGAAGATAGCCAAAATCAAGGTCCGGGGTTTTCGAGATGCCTAGATAGGATAGGTCATAGACAGGAGGAAAGATGGACTGAGGAAGATTGTTCCATAATTGACTGGGTGAGTAGATGAAAGACTGAAAATATCAATTGATCCTTGCATTAGATAGTTGGACAGAAAAGGAATGAGAAAGTGTAGAAAGTCTGGTACTGCGTGCTCTCCTTAAAGGAGGAGGCATGCAGTTAGAGAGTGTCTGGGGACACGATGCTTCCTAATCACTCCAGGCTCAGGGTTAATTTCCATTTTCCCATTCAGATCACCCATTACAATCACTATACGCGCTTCCACGCTTCCAGCCACATCACTCAACACATTTCTACGTGGCGCATATGCTACAAGTACCGCTATTCTCACTGTCCTAAACTTAAACTTAGCATACAGACATCTATCATTAATACATTCATACTCTAACGTATGTTCATGCCACTCATCTTTCATTACCAAAGCAATAATACCCCTCTTACTTCATCCTCCTCTCTTCATACCCGATTTTACCTTCCATTCCATTCCACATAATCGCCCCCATTCAATTCGTTTCGAGCTAACCAAGTAAGTCAAACCGTTTGTCGCAACAAATTTTGGCTATTCACATACCATTTGCATCCCATTTATACCCCTAACATTTCTCACTGCCAAACGAGCCCGGAAAATTTTTAGAGGGCAACATTAGCGGACACTAGTAGTATCCCCGCGTTTGGGGAGACAGACATGGATCAATCTGAAAATTTTCCCCTCACCATCCTTCATGACGCTCTCCCCAAACGCGGGGATACTACTCAGCCTATGATTCGCGAGAGTAGTGTAGCCGCGTTTAGGGAGACAGACGACAGTGAAGGACTTCAGCCTATGATTCGTGAGATGCACTCTCTCCTTTTGCGCCCATACCAACACCGACACCCTGCCGAAGTCGCTCGTAAGACCCTTTTTTTTTTTTTCCAGAGATGGAACCCCAGCCCGATCTCCAACCGTTACACAGGGATGGAAAGGATATAACCTCATTCCCCGGGGTCTTCGTACAGTCACTTTTACGAGAGGCACAAGGAAATTGGGAATAAATTCTTAACCCACTTCTTTCGTTCAAGGCAAAAGTAAAAAGTTTATTCATTCGGATTTTTCTCAGCCCTTTAAAAAAATTCTTTTTAATAAAAAAATATATCGGTGTATACTAAATTAATATATATATATTATACTGCGTGTTCTTTGCAGTTGAAATGTGTATATATAGGTGCGGCATGCGGGAGGTGCCCCCCTCGGGGCATTGTTTCTGCGCGTATGTAGGAGAATTACGACTTCTGATCGAGTGAGGACCATGGTGTAGTGGTTATCATATCTGACCGGCAATCGGAAGATCCCGGGTTCGATTCCCGGGTGGTTACCTCATTTTTTCATTTGTTCGTTCTCCCTCCTCATCTTGCGCGGAATGTTCTCCTATACAAGCGTCGTTCTTTACTTTAATTATACTGCGTGTTCTTTGCAGTTGAAAAAAAAAATATATATATATATATATATGTATGTTCCTGAAAAGGTTCAGTGCCTGATTAATGAGCTAAAGACAAGTTCTTCCCCAGGTATAGATGACCTATCGAATGCGAATTTAAGATATGCTAATGACGTCTTGAGTCTTCATATCTCATTATTGTTCTCAGTGAAGCTTGTTCAGTTATATTCTTGCAGTATTTTTGATGGTATATATATATATATATATATAATATATATATATTACACATCTTGTCAAATATAAATATGGGAACATTCTCTGTCCTGCGATAATTACAGGTCAGTTGTTGTTGCCTTCTGCTTTTCAAAATTACTTCAGAAATATTTGCTCCGCCGACTAAATGATTACAGTAAGCCCTCGTTATTCACGGGGGATAAGTTCCTGAAAACAATCGTGAATAGTGAAACATTGAGCCTATGCGAAAAAAGGGGGGACAGATGTACCGCGTTCAGAAATTCTTTACTACAGGGTGTCCACAAAGTCACGCATCAAGAAAATAAACAATCTATTTATTTCAAGATAAAGTCGGTTCCATCAGGCCAAATATGTTGAGGAACATTCAAAGAAACCTGATTTTTCGTTTACAAACACGTTTTGAGATTGGTGGGAATCATTTCGAACAAATACTGTAACTATCTTTATAAATAAATGTATTTTCCTATGATGCGTGACTTTATGGACACCCTGTATAATGTTACATTATATTCAATATTAATGCACCATTAAATAAAATTAAATAACAAATGTACCTATTCCGCTCCTTTAGACAGATATTTAATGCCTTTTCCATTTTTACTATAGTTTGTTCGAGTCACGAGCAACAAAAGACGCCTTTGCACTTTGAGGGACACTGGATGCTACACTTGCTCTATTTTTTTTTTTTTTTTTTTTTTTTTTTTTAATGGAACGTACCGTTACCTCGTTTACGCCATACGATCGGCCCAATGATGCTGCAGTTTCACCTTTAGCCATTCGGTCTAATAATTCAATTTTCTGGCTCAACGACATCACTTTCTTGGATCTTTTTGTATTTGATCCGCTCAATACTTTCTTTTCTTTTTGGGGCCATTTTAAAGGGCAATCACAACTGCAAAAAGAACTAAAATAAAAATAATGACTATTACATTAAGATAATAGGTAACAATAGATGATTATGATAATGGTGGGGGTATGGGTCGTTCCCGCAACACACTGCTATAGCAAACAGCTGTGTAGATGTGGTTGGCTTGAACCGTGAATAGGCGAAATTTGATACGTGAATAACGAGGGTTTACTGTATTTATGAACGTTTCTTATTCAGTTTGGTTTTAAGAGGGTCCATTCAACTTCTGTGTAGTTGCGTATTGAAAGAGACTGTATTTAAATACACTGACAGAAATTCAACTATTTATAGTTGTTCCCTGAATAAAAAAAAGCGTTTGATAGAGTGAATCAAAGTAGCCTATTTAAAAAGTTTGAAGACAGAAATTTTGGTACATTCGCCAAACTTTTACGGTTAGATTGGACAACGTATTGTCCCACTATTTTAGTTCTTCATACGGAGTTTGGCAGGGTTTCTCTCTCTTTTCCTTTGCTGTTTAAATGTGTATATTGATATATATTCAGTACTTCTTAATGTGATAAGAGAGAGATGTTTTTGTAAATAACTTAGTGTATGCCGACGACATAGTATCAATAAGCCAATCAGTTGAAGGTCAAGACCATCTTATAAAAAATTGCTAATTATATTCACAGAACCATAATATTAATTTTAATGTTATGCATTTCCATACCAAAAGCTCAGATCAAACAACTAATATTAATATCAAAATGAAATATAAAGCAATAGAGGAAGTACGAGAATTTAAGTATTTAGATCAAATTATCATCACCCCCTTCAATGACGATTCAATGATACGAAAACAATTACAATTTTGCGTGTTAAACCGAATATGATTGTTAGGAACTTCAGATTCTGCACAAGCGAAGCTGAAGACGCTTTTTCTTTTGGTCGGCCGCACACAGGATCGTCTTGCTATTTACGACTGACGACTCGAGTCGCGTGTGATTTTACTTTAACAGAATGGGAACCCCGCACACTGCAGCGACCACGACGCGATTCCCAAGAATAAGTTACTGTCAAGATGCATAAGCTACTGTCAAGAAGCTCAGCTTCTCAAATGTTGCTCACCACAGTCTTAGTCTTCCTTGCGGTTGTTGTTTTTGGTTAGCCGATCAGCCCACCCTGATCGAGCAAGCCGGCGGCATGCAGGTAACCGATCGCCCTCTCCGGAGTGGACCAGAGGTTCAGCGCACTAGTGATGTGTTGTGTTCCATGTTGTGCTAGAGCGGTACAGTCTGTCATAATGTGTTCAATTGTTTGTGGTGTGTCCTGGCATAGGTGGCAGGTGTCGTCTGTGGAGTTGGCTAGTCTGTGTTTATATGTCTGTAAGTTGGGGTGATGTCCACATCGGAATCATGCTAAGTTAACTCGATCCGATCTGCTCAGGCTGATCTCTGACCTGTTAATGGGTGGCGGCTTCGCACCTAGGACCGCATTCGGACCGAGTCGTGTCAGTGCTTTGTGGGTTAGGTGTGTGTGTGTGTTTTCTGTACTGTGTGATGTCTGTGGGGCGTGGTATGGAATGGAGTATTTGGTTATAATGTGTGTCTAGTGTTACCTTAATGGTGCGAGGTGTTGTTGGTGCATGATTGTACATGTAGTGGCAAGGGTGTTGTGGGTTAGTTGTCGCTGCTGCCATGAATTGTGTTCCCCTCATGTCTAAATGTTCCCTAACTTTCAGTATTTTTGTTTGTGTGTGCAGGTGTTCTATTGGTGGTGTTTGAGTGCATCCTGTAATGATATGAAGTGCTTTGTTTGGTATTGTCTGTAAGGTGTTTGTGTGTGTGTTTGAGATAATGGGTGCCCAGCATGGGCTAGCATAGTCCATAACTGAGCGAATATATTGTTTGTATATGAGTGATGTTGTTTCCTGCTGGTGTCCAAAGTTTATGCCTGTTAGTACCCTAAGCGTGTTAAGTCTTGACGTACATTTGTCTTTAATGTCCTGAATGTGGTTTGCGAAAGATAATGATGTGTTGTGTGACCCCAAGTATTTTGGTCCTGTGAGTGTGTAGAATGTTGGTGGTGTTTAGTGTAATCTGTGGAGCAGTGATGTAGTCGAGACCACCAAGTCCGAGACGAGACCGAGACCTGATCTTGTGAGACCAAGATCGAGACCGAGATCAAAGGTTCGAGATCGAGATCTACCTTCCGAGATCGAGACCCTTAAAATTCGAGACAGATCTAGACCAAGCTCATGCCCTTTCAATTTGTTTTACACTACTATGGAAATTAGACTATGTTAAGTATATTAATAAACTAATAACTACTTTCTCAGATGTAGTGTGTTGAATGCAAAAAGTGTAGCCTATAAATTAACAAGTGAATATATATATATACATACTTTTTATTTATTTACTTCTTTTATATCTGTTACAGAAGGTTTAATGAACGGACCCACTACCAAGTTTGACTTGTGCATTTATTTAAAGCATGATAGGTGCTCATTACACTTAAGGAACATCAGCATGCTCAGAAGATCAGCATTATTTTTGTGTGAAGCATTTTATTTTTTCAAATACATATTGGATGGGAGGATAATCGTTTTTATCACGCCACAGAGGTTGACACGCCGTTTGGCAACACTAAGTGGCCTTATAATATATACTTATATATAATATATATATAATTCTCTATTTAGTGTTTCCATTTTCAATAAAATTAATCTGACGGAGTCGGGGGGGCAAATTTTCTTGTAGCGCTAACCTAAAAAAAATCCAGACCCACACGCCCCCGCAAGACAAACGTGGCAACTCAAAACAGGGTGACTGATTAGTGAATACCTAGAGTCCCTTACTTTTACAAACCTTCATAAACATTCTGAATTGTGTCTGTTCAACCAAGCCACCATCATGAGTATGCCAATAACATGTATTTTTCATTACGGTCTCGAAAGGTCTCGGGGAGAAAAACCGAGACCGCGTCTGTCGAGACCGAGATCTAAATAGCGGAGACCGATCTCGAGACCTACATCACTGCTGTGGAGTTACTTGGTGTTCTTTTGTGTTGCTTGTTAGCAAGGTGATGGTTGATTTTGTGGGCGCTACTTCGAGTCTAGTCTATTGTGTGTGAGCCAGTCTTGTATACTGTTTATGTATGTTTGTAGGTTATTTGTAGCGGTGTCGATGTTGTGGGTGGATGTTAGTGATGTCATCTGCATATGATGATAAAGTAAGCTTGTTATCTCTGGGTGTTGGAATGTCATGGATGTATAAGTTGTACAGTGTTGGTGAGAGAACAGAGCCTTGAGGGACCCCGTTCGGAAAAAGCTTGTTTTTGGATGACTTGCCATTAAATGTGACATGTGAGTATCTTCCTGAAAGATAGTTGCTCAGCCACCTTTTGGTGTTATTGTGCATGTTTGTGTTGAGTATTTTGTTTATGAGAGGGAAGCGTGGGATAGCATCAAATGCTTTACTAACGTCTATTGTTGCTAATAGTGTACGTTGAGCTGGTCGTCTGGAGTTAATGCCATCCATGATGTGCTGCGTGAGGTTAGTGAGTAATGTCGTGGTTGAGTGGTGAGGTCTGAATCCATGTTGAGTAGGCGATAGTGGAATGTGTGGGTTGGTGATTTGTAAGATTAGTCTTTCTGTTACTTTGGAAGGTGTGCACTGTGCATAGTAAAGTAATGGGTCTATAGGAAACTGGTTCTGTTGGATTTTTGTTTGGTTTGAGTAGTGTAATAATTTTACCTTGTTTCCATATATCAGGAATAATACAGTGTTGGTATGAGTATGTGCTGATATTTGTGAGAGCTAGTATTCTCTGTGGGCCCAAGTGTTTAAGGTGTATGTTAGATGTGTTCTATGGTCCAGTAGCCTTCGAATTCTTAATGCTTTTGATGATCTTGGTGGTCTGGTCTGTATTGAAGGGTGTAATGGTCGTGTCGAGTCTGTAGGTTTTCTTGTGTCTGGCTGTTTGTCTGTCTGCGTGTTTCTGGTTGTTGTCTTTGTTTAAGTGACTTATCGTTGCGTAGTGATTAACTAGAGTGTTAGCTTGTTGTGTATATATTGTGATATTATTTTGGCTGCGACAGATAGCCGCGTGTGAGGTGTGAATGCCGCTGTTAGAGTGGGTAATGCTGTTTATAGTCTTGTATGGCCTGGATGTATCTGTGAAATGGTTTAGTGTTGTTATGAATTCCCTAAATGTTTCCTTGAGGTAATGAGATATGCTTAAAACAGTCTAAGGCAAAACATGTAAAGCTCCGATAATCCAATTGTCCAACCTATTCATCGCTCCTGCCATGTGTCTTCTAAACTACGACCTTCTTGGTATGAAAATATTCGTCTGCAGCTCCACTCAGCATCGTTATTGGTGTTTTCAGTACCTGTATTTTTTATTAGGAGTATTATTTTCAATCCCTCTTTTTCACATTTTATTATTACTAGCTGTACTGTGCAGGTTAGGTTTTCGTTCTGTCAATAAATTTTTCGTGTGTGTGTGTGTGTGTGTGTGTTGGAGACATTGGGAAGATTCAGTAAGAACCAGCACGGATTCCGATCAGGAAGATCATGCCTATCATAACTAATAGAGCACTATAACAATATTCTAAACGCACTTGAATTTGAAAGCAATGAAAACTACAATGTGATATTCATGAATTTTGCTAAAGCGTTTGGCAGATGTGATCATGGGATAATAGCACATAAAATGAAACATGGGAATAACAAAGTGCGAAAATGGATCTACAATTTCCTCACAAAACGTCAGCAGGTCGTAAAAATCCAAGATATATTATCATCAGAATCAGCAGTACGCAGCTCAGCAACACGAGGAGCAGTATTGGCCCCACTTCTATTCATTATCAAGCTAACATAGACAATGAAGTAACCAACAAAAGTATACTAACATCCTTTGCAGATGATGATACAAAGATCAGCAGAAAAATCAGTGATGCAAAGGAGGTGAAGGCCTTACAGAGTAACACGAACAGAATATACAAATAGTCAGAAGACAACATGAAATTTGACACCGAGAAATTTCAGCTCTTGAAATATGGTAGAAATGAGGAACTTAGACAGCATATTATGTCCCAGATAGACACGAAATTCAGAGAAACAAGAACGCAATAGATTTGAGAGTTATAATGACCGACGATGCGTAGTTTGAGACACAAAATTACATAGCGATAAAAAAAAAAAAAAAAAAAAAGTTGCGACAGGTACTGAGAACCTTTGAAAGAAGTGACAAAAAAGTAATGATTCCCCTACTGAAAATACTGATCATACTAAAACCTGAATACTGCTCAGTCTTAACATCCCCATAAAAAAAGGAAAAAATTAATAAACTAGAAAAAATTCAAAGAAATTTCACAGCTAAAGAGTGATGGCTGCAAAGAACTCAACTACTGGGAAAAACCACGTAAACTAACTGTATTTCCTGGAAAGAAGAGGGAGGTATACCATAATTTACATATGGAAAATGATCGAAAAACTGGTACCAAGCCTCAAACTAAACCCAATTACCAGCCAAACAACACTGGAAAAAAGGAAAGGCAGAATGTGTAGTGTTCCTAAACTAAAGGCCCGCGAGGAACACCATCACTGAAGGAAAACAGCTTGGTTGTCAGGGGGCCAAGAATTTTAACCAGCTTCCAAAGGACCTCAGAAACGTTACAGGGGTCACAGTTGGTCTTCAAAAGAAGACGATGCTTGGCTCAGGACGGTACCAGATCTACAGAAGCTAAGGCTAACAAAGACCCTAAGATCCACTCGAAGGTTAGCCCGAGAGAAAGAAGAGAGTAGGAGGTTAAAAGAAGAGAATAGGGAGTTAAAGGAGGAGAATAAGGGGTTAAGTAAGTAGCAAAACCTATCATTCGTGGGTTAACATTCATTCAGAAAAAGAGAGAGAGAGAGAGAGAGCTCGCCATCATCATCCGCCGGCCACTGCCGACAAGTCGGAAAAATAGTCGAAGAGAATAGGAAACGGGTGAAAGATGAAAAGAAGTAAAATAAGAACGCTTACAAACCATGCAAACACAGTCCTAACTCAAAGAAACAGTCATACCATGCAAATGAACTAGATGAGCTGGGTGTATCTGGCTATGTGCGGTTGAGCGCGCAAGAGAGCAACTCGCTTCTCCACCAAGCCAGGTCTGGCGGCGGGGCCACCAGCTTGACCTTCGTATGAAGAGAGACCAACGCGCGGAGCTGCTGCGAGGTTACGTGGTATGATAATTCTCACAGATGGAATAACACGCATGAGCACGAGTGGTTTTTTGTACGAAGCGGAAATGCCCCTACCAGGATTCGAACCCGGGACCTCCTGAGAAGGGTTCCCATCTATGGGATCCAGGTGAGAGATGTGAATTAAATGCTACTGTTATCTCGAATACGAGGAACGGAGGAGGGCCAACATCGTAAAACACCTCTGGACGCAAAATGTTAAGGTTTCCTCGTTCGTTTAAATATACGACACGTCGTATTAATTTCTATCTCCGTTGCACTGTAATGGTAGCGCTCGCGACTCCTAATCAGGAGGTTCCGGTTCGAATCCTGTCCTGGTGGGGTCATTTTTATTTAATAAAAAAAAATATAAGAAATAAAATTTGCAGGTTTTTTAACAACATAATTTTGAAAATAATTTCGTTATTTAATTTTTAATGTAAAATAGTGTAAGAGCGATTTCAATTCAATTCCGCGCAGGCTGAAAATGCCGGAAGCCCAACACTATATATACCTACACTGTGAAGTGATACCCTAATAGTCGTGCCACAGTGAAATAATATATAGTCCTGGAATACTAATAAAAATCTAGGATCAAATGTACATTACGATTGTGTATTCACTTCTCGAGTGTAATCTAGGATTAACTGTACAGTACATTACTTGTGATTGTTAATGTCTAATGTTGATTTCTTTGTATAGTATTGGTAAAATACCTTCAATAATGAATTTGTATTTGTTATATCGATAATAACAATAATTTAAGATTAATACATACTATAATTAATAATTATGTTATGATTTTTTTTATTATACGTAAATCATGAATGTTTTATTTTTAATTAAAAGCCCAGTAAAGCCTAAAGCTCGCGGGTCAAATTAAATAAAAATAGTCCAGTTTCACAATTATTTATGTCATTATATATTGTAGAAGTACAGTATTTATTTTATTAATAATAAAGTTTATTCAATTCACTATATAAGTTTTTTGGAAGTGCTTTTGCCGTAGTTATCTCCTTTAATCGTTCGAGAAAATCATAATTTCTTGCGTTTTGTGTTTGCTACCAATTCTTTTTATTGTTTTCTTGCTTTAGGAAACTAATCCAAGGTTTAGGGGAACTAGCTCTTATCATTATATATAGTCGTAAACTTAGGCCGCCGCGCGCAGGATCGTCTCGCGACTCACGACTAACGACTCATTTCGCGCGTGATTTTACATTTCCAGAACCAGAATCGCGTCGCGGTCGCTGTAGTGTGCAAGGTTCCCATTCTGTCTGTAAAATTACACGCGATTCGAGTCGTCACGACCCAAGACGCGAGTCGAGAGTTGCACGACGATCCCGCGTGCGGCCGGCATTTTGTAAAAAGTCGCGATCGCCCGTATATCGGTGAGTAACGCCGTTTTCTCGTAAGCGACGTAAAGACATTGAGGTCGGGTGTTCGAATCTCGATGATGGTGGTGAATAATAATACTGAAAGTAGGACGCGTTCGTGTAACCTGAGCGCTGTGCCACTTTGTAGCCCTCCTAACTTTTTTCAGACTGTTTGAAGTATTGAGGTACTCGAGCTTAATTTATAGAAAAATACTATAAGACTAATTATATTTTGCATTTACTGAAAGTATTATAATGTAAGATTTGAATAGATTTTTTATAATGTTACAGGTATGTAGTCTAGTATCTTGGGACCTTTTATGTAGTGTGTGTGTGTGTGTGTGTGTGTGTGTGTGTGTGTGTGTGTGTGAGAAACATTTCCAAACTCGTTCGATTCAGCTGTCTTCACAGTTTTCTAGTTTATTGTTTTTGTTCCTGTACTAATGTCGCGCGGGATGCGCGGGCCACTGCCCGCTGGCGACTTTTAGGATGAATGCACTTTGGACAATCCAACGAAGGTGGTCCTTGTTGGTTAAGCTCGGCCTTAGCCGTAGAGCATCCGAGTAACGATAATGTGACACCCCGTTGAGAGAATAGAGTGCCTTCTCGGAAGGATATAAATTACAAGTTTTCCTTTTTGTCAGTCCTTTATTTTTTCACAAGGGGAAAAAAATCACTTTTAAACTATTACTGAATTTCTTTTACAATACAGAGTAATTAGAAAAATCAAATCCTTTTCACTATACTTTGTTTAGAGAGTTATTAACGAACAAATGCTTGCTTAAAAAAAAAAAACTAAGGGGCCCAGCCGAACCGGCTGGCCCAAGGGTGAAACACTGACTGCTTCCCGAAGGCCGAGAGAGGGACTTTCTCAAGGCGTTTCCTTTTGTCCTGCAGAAATTCCCATGGTGCCACGTTTTACAAAAGATTATTAAACTGCAAAATCCTACCCTAATAATGATATAAGCAAAAGAATTTATATAATTCGGTATTAGCAAGAGAATATATGTAATCGTAGTTTTACACTTAACTTCTTTATGTGATTTATTTTAGCCGAAAAGAACATTTAGAATTTAGGAATCTCTGTTTAAGATTACAGAAGTGACAACACTGTTTTCGTTCGGGTTAGAGAGAGACCAGATGGTCCACTGGGGCATCGAGGTAATTTATACAAACATTAAGAATTTAACGGATTCATATTTTAATTTATACGAGCAGAATAATATCTTTTAAAGGATTAATACTGTAATTTATACAAACAGAATGATATTTTTAAATTTTAACAGAAATTTATTTTTTCTGTGGAAACCCTTTTCCACATTATTATTAAAGAATTTACCATACAGTGAATACGAAAGATATCCACATACTAAACACGTGATTCAGTATTCAAGGTATAGAAATCGTGAAGGAAGTTGTTACTTTATGACGTCATAGTTATTTGCTTTGTATGTACAGTATAAGTCATTATTGGGAGAATTAGGGGAGACGAATCGGAGAAATTAAGGGACATTCGCTTCTCACAGCGAACTTCTAATGGCACAAACATGGATACGGCTCAACCGTAGAAATGGTCGGTCGCATGGTTGTGACACTAATACATAAAAGTAACCATCCATTTCTGTTTACCAGATTTCACCATAAATATATATATATATATATATATATATATATATATATATATATATATGATGAATAAAACCACGAAGGAAAGGAAACACAAAATGGTGCTCAAGCGCTTTCGTCTAATGACATCCTCAGGAACACTGAAGTACATAGAAGGGTAACAGCCTATATATAGGTTACAGAAAGAAAAAAAATAATAAATAACACATACATACATACACATATACATATACATACATATCTATATATACATATACACACATATATATATATATATATATATATATATATATATATATATATATATATATATATATCAGTGGCGACTCGTGGTATAAATGTATGGGGGTGCGATTTCATAAAATTTATAATTTTTAGAATTCTAGTACATAAACAATCACATGGTGCTTCCGTACGGTACTTATATGTCAAAAGAAGCCATAAATTTGTATTAAAAAAATATTTTAATAAAATATAAAAATAATTGTTGAATAAATTTGACTATAATAAATTTGACTATAATAATGTACCACTGTACGACAACACGGACTCACAATAGGCTAGTGCGAATCCAACTGCCGCTCACAAGAGTACTGTACTTGTATTAACATATGCGGCTATGCCAGACGTACAATTCTAGTTAATTACAAATAAGTAATAATTTTAATAAAATACATATAAATGGCTTGTATCATTATTACTGAAGTAACTATTAGTAAAAATAAAGTTATTATAAAAAAAATTCGCGATTGTACTTATATTTTCATTACAACAGTAAAATATAATTTATATTTACTTGAGCGAAAAATCTATCGCTCCATTTGGCTGCAATATTATTTTGTATTCAAACAGCGGTACGCTGTTTGAAGCTATGCTATAAGTTTAGAATATTATGTACTATATGAAGGCTTACTCAAAATGCCTCATGAATCATGATATGCCACATGAATTTTTAAATATATTTCAAGAATATTTATTTTAATATCTTAAAATTAATATATTTTTTATCTGTTAAATTAATATTTATCGTTTCAAGCAAGGGGGAGCGACCGCTCCATCGCTCCTATACGCCAGTCGCCACTGATATATATATATATACAATAAACAGAGAAGTAAAAATAAAAATTAAAAATTAAAGGATTAACAGTGAGGCGTACAGATTTGTAAGGAATAATATCGATTTTTAGCACAAGATCACATGGATTATAAAAATACAAATTTATATTGGAAAACTGCTCGGGTTTTTAACACTCTGCCTATGGTCAGGTTTCGATATATATAAAAATAAAATGCAAATTAAAAGTTAATAAGTAGCAGACAAGTTTACCAAAGATTTAGTGTTCTACCCTTCTTATCTAAATCTGTTTGGAAGGAATTCAAAATAACAGGATCGAGTTGAAAAAGACCTTTGCTTATGTTGAAGTTATTTGAAAGTTGGATAATGGCAGACTCAAGAATATTTCTATTAACAATGTTGCTAGAATGGAATAAAACAAGCATTATTCCAATCAATACAGTGGGCTAACTCTGACAAATGGACAAAAAGGGCACTGGACAACTGTCCTGTTCTAACGGAATATTGATGCTGTTTTATACGTGTGTGCAAATCCTTTCCCGTCTGACCTATGTAAAAGGAATCACATTGTTTACAACCAATTTTATAGATAATGCCTGAATTATTGGTAGGGCCCCCAATCCGAGAATCCTGGGGGTTGGCATCCCGTGGTTGCGGTACGTCGACGATATTTTGTGTATCTGGCCCATGAATCGTGACCTGGATAACTTCCTCCTTCAGTTAAATGATCAAGTCCCCTCCATTAAGTTTACTTTAGAAGTGGAACAAGACAATTCAATCCCATTTTTGGATGTGCGTGTACATAGGGAAAGCCCAGGTTTTAAGTTTAGTATCTATCGGAAAACAACAAACAATTTGTCCTACGTACACTTTTACTCGGGACATGACACCCCCCACTAAGGAGGCCATTTTTTCATCAATGTTTCTCCGCGCCCTTAGGATCGCCAGTCCGGAATACATCGATGCCGAATTGGAAAAAATCAACGGTATTGGAAGTGATTTGTGTTATCCATCTGCGTTTATGGAATCTTGTCTCAACAAGGCAAAGCGAACTTTCTACCGTGTCAATAATAACACTCGTACTTTGTCAAAAAATATTTTAGTACTTCCATTTTTCCCGGGCTTTTTAGGCATTGCTAATGTACTTAAACTTTTGGATATTAATGTAGTATTTTCATATAACAATATTGTGAAAAATATCATAGTAAAAAATAGCCCTACCAATAATTCAGGCATTATCTATAAAATTGGTTGTAAACAATGTGATTCCTTTTACATAGGTCAGACGGGAAAGGATTTGCACACACGTATAAAACAGCATCAATATTCCGTTAGAACAGGACAGTTGTCCAGTGCCCTTTTTGTCCATTTGTCAGAGTTAGCCCACTGTATTGATTGGAATAATGCTTGTTTATTCCATTCTAGCAACATTGTTAATAGAAATATTCTTGAGTCTGCCATTATCCAACTTTCAAATAACTTCAACATAAGCAAAGGTCTTTTTCAACTCGATCCTGTTATTTTGAATTCCTTCCAAACAGATTTAGATAAGAAGGGTAGAACACTAAATCTTTGGTAAACTTGTCTGCTACTTTATTAACTTTTAATTTGCATTTTATTTTTATATATATCGAAACCTGACCATAGGCAGAGTGTTAAAAACCCGGGCAGTTTTCCAATATAAATTTGTATTTTTATAATCCATTTGATCTTGTGCTAAAAATCGATATTATTCCTTACAAATCTGTACGCCTCACTGTTAATCTTTTAATTTTTAATTTTTATTTTACTTCTCTGTTTATTGCATATATATATATATATATATATATATATATATATACAGGGCGTCCCAAAAAAATGTATACACACTTTAAATACTTATAAAGGCAGTGTTTATTAATATACATTTCATTTTCAAAATGTAATAGAATCTACAGACATTATTTAATTGTTTTGTCAACGCCTGTTTTCAAACTGACTTCCGTTCTGGTCCAGGCACTGCTGATAACGCGAAGCAATGGAATCGCAAACATCACGAAACATTTCGTTTGGTATTTGTGTGCATTCTCGTTCAATGGCTGCTCTCAATTCAGCGACTGTTGCAGGTTTTATAGCGTAGACTTTGTCTTTTAAGTATCCCCATAAAAAAGGTCTAGTGGTGTGAGGTCTGGTGAACGCGGAGGGTATTCTACATCCACATCGTGCCAAGTACCACTCGCAATACTCCACTCTTCGGTCCGGATCATCATCTTCATTAATAGCATGGACTAATCTTGGAATGTAACTTTTCCATTGACAGCGCTTCAAAATGCGTTGGACAGACGATTCTGAAATTCCTACCTCACGACTCGCTTGCCGCACAGATTTTCTTGGACTTTGGTGATACGTTTCCAGTACTCTTTCTTGCTTTGTGGGGCTTGTCGATGTCCGTGGTCTTCTGGAACGTTTCTTGTGGACATTCTGAACAGTTCCATCGGCTTCAAACTTATCTCTAATTCGAGTGATGGTAAGTCGCGTTGGTGAATCTGTTTGAAACTCCCTCCTAAACTGTCTTTGCACTTCAACTGCGTTTTCACACTTCCAGTAGCATTTTAGAATGAATTTCCTTTGTTCAAAGCTTAGTCTGACTGCCATTATTAATTCTAATGGGTTTAACTTGGAAAGAAAGAAACATCAATTGAGCTATCAGCTGTTAAAGTGTGTATACATTTTTTTGGGACGCCCTGTGTATATATATATATATATATATATATATATATATATATATATATGTGTATGTATGTATATGTATATGTGTGTGTGTATGTGTGTATGTATGTTATTTATTTTTCTTTTTTTTTTCTTTCTGTAACCTATATATAGGCTGTTACCCTTTTATGTACTTCAGTGTTCCTGAGGATGTCATTAGACGAAAGCGCTTGAGCACCATTTTGTGTTTCCTTTCCTTCGTGGTTTTATTCATCATAAATATTTTTCACGTGTTACTTTCGTGAAATAATTTTCATATATATATATATATATATATATATATATTAGTGATGTAGCGGATGTCATTTTTTTCACATCCGCGGATGCGGATGAGGATGTTTGATTTCAACATCCGCGGATGCGGATGTCTACATTTTCGTTATTTTTTAGGATATATTCGAGATTTGTTGTGTTTAGCGTATATAATGTTATTATATAGAGAGAGCTGTAGCTATAATGTAGTATAATTGATTAATTGTACAATAATTGCTGTACTTTTCTCTGAACATATAAAATAATATCAAGCATCTAACTAATATAGAAATCAATTAGTGAATTCGTCTGTAAATAAATTCGTTATATTTTGTTGTTTCAGCCACAATTAGAAACCATAATTGTGTTACCAGGATGCGGGACGTGAACCCAACTCAAATGCACCCCACCGACCTCTTTCCCCAACCTCCACCCTTGTAGAAAGAGATCTTTAATTAGCTTGATAACTATTTATATTAAGTTTAAAGTTTTATTAGGCATATTTATAAATGAGTAATTAAAATAAAGTAAACTAAGATGTTCATCGTTTAATGTTCAAACTTAATTATAGGAAGGTTATGCTTAAGGAACATTAACTTTTCTGCTTTTTCTGCTGCCAGTCTGTTTCTCTTTTCATCATATATTAATCCAGCACTGCTAAATAATCTCTCGCTTGGTACGTTTGTTGGAGGACAGGCTAAATGTTTCCTTGCAAGTTTACTCAAGTATGGATAGATATTCTGCGTATTTTTCCACCAACTAATAGGATTGTCACATGCAGCCAGGCGTTTTTCTTGGTGATAGCTCTCGATCATTTTTACTACATCTTTTGACATCGCGTAGGTCTCGTCATTGCTGCTTGACTCAAGAAACTGAGAGACAGATTCTGTGATAGATTTGCTTGTTGAAGGTGTTGGTTCTGTCACTGAAACTTTTATTCTTTTGGTGGGTGGCGAAGCGACAGATTCAAGAGATTGAAGCTCTTCAACTGCTTTGCCAAGTGATGATTTAACTCGTTCTAATGTACTAGGTGAAAATAACTTAGCTTTGTAACGTGGATCTAAGTAGGTTGCAAGAGAGTAACTTCATACAAGAACAGCCTCTCGTCTTGTCGCTTGCATCACTTTTGCGCACAATGAACTAGTTCTATTAATATAGTAGAATTTGATAATTTCCGCTTATTAATGACGTTTTATCTCAACGGTCCACATCCGCACGACATCCGCAGTCCAAAGTGCGGATGCGGACGCGGATGCGAGAAAATGTGCGGATGCGGATGTGACCTACATCACTAATATATATATATATATAACACACATTCAACTGCAAAGAACACGCAGTATAAATAACAAAGAACGACGCTTGTAGAGGAGATATTCCGCGCAAGACGAGAGAGAGAACGAAACAAATATATATCAGTGTGTATATAATTTAATATGGCACCGTTCTCTAGCACTTATTCCTAATCTCCTGTCGCTGTTCGTTTCTTTACTTCATTCACGTTCGGAAAATTTTAATCTTGTCTATATATATATATATATATACACACACATTTTTTTTTTTATTTATTTATATTATATTCCATTTTGCTGGGATTTCTTGCCTTCAGAAATGATTAATATCCTGGATTTTCGTATCCGAGTTTTTTGGTGGGAGGTTAGGTTAGCCTCATCTCATCTCATCTAACCTAAAACAAATAAATTGGATGATATTGTATCCACGTTTATGCGTACGAGTTATTTGAATTTCGACTTTTTGTATTAAAGACCGTAACGCCAGTGAAATTCAGAAATTTAAAAAAAAAATTTAATGGACCCTTGTCTACCTCTTAACGAAAGTGTAAGTAATTAAAAAATTGAAAAATATATAATCATCACACACACACACATTATATTATATATATATATATATATATATATATTATATATTATATATATATATATATATACACACATGTATATATATATATATATATATATATATATATATATATATATATATACACACATGTATATATATATATATATATATATATATATATAATATATATATATATACATACATACATAGAGGGTGTCCCATAAGTCCGGCATCATAGGAAAAATAATAAAAAAGACAAAACAAAAGCTTTTATTTACAGAACGTGCTCAATATGTCCACCATTGTTTTCAGTACACAAATTCAGACGTGATACCCAGTCAGCAAGCACACACTGAATGATGTCAGGAGTAATGGTGTTACATGCCCCAATAATGCGCTGCCGCAAATGTTCAACACACCTAATTTTCTCTGCGTATACCAGCGCTTTCAAGTGGCTGCAGAGATAAAAATCTAGTGGCGTGAGATCCGGGCTTCTAGCTGGCCATTCCACAGGCCCTCGACGTCCTATCCAATGACCATGGAGTTGTTGGTACAGGTATTCCCTTGGGTGCTGTAATGCGCAGGAGCGCCGTCTTGCTAGAACCATGTTGGGAAATTTCCTTCGTTCAAGACACTGGGAAATGCTTCTTCCTTGAGCATACGAGGTAGGTGCCTCGAGTGACATGTTCATCGAAAAAGAGGAGGGGGCCTATGATGCGATCCTTCCAAATGCCACACCATACGATCACCCGAGATGCACCTTGTTCCTTTGAAGAGGTATACCAGTGAGGGTTGTTTTGAGACCAGTAGGGGTGTTCTGTCGATTTACCTCACCATTTCCAAAAAACAGCCTCGTCACTGAACAGAATGGTTGACGGGAAATTGGCATCCCGAGCATATTGTTCCGTAGCCCATTCACAAAATTCCATCCGCCGGTCGGGATCATCATCATCGCTTAATTTCTGTAGGAACTGAAGTTTATATGGATGCCATTTGTGAGCCTGAAGAATGCGATGGATGCTACTTTTCGACACTCCTGTCTCGGCGGACAATCGCCGAAGAGACTTATTGGGACTTCTGTTAAAATGAGCCAGGATAGCAGTCGCTGTATCATCGTCAGTGGACCTCCTTGAAGGTCCACTGTGTGGTTTATCTTCTATGGATCCTGTTTCCTTAAACTTTGCAACGAGTCTGCTAACACAACTCTGTGTTATTGGCTCGCTGTCTGGATGCAGTCTGTTAAATTCAGCAGCGGCCTCTCTTTGACTCCGATTTCCTATGAGTAGAATTATCTGGATTCGTTCTTCCTTGCTCACAGACATTATGGCCTGTAGAAAGAGAAAAATATGAATTATGGTTTGTAAAAATAGAAAAATATGAATTTCTCCTGTAATGTTGGACTTATGGGACACCCTGTATATATATATATAATATATATATATATATATATATATATATATATCGTTAAATGTGAAATTAATACTATAATTACTGTGTAAATAATATGTATTTACAAATTCAATTAATCAAAATATTTACAAGGGTTCTTTGTTTTTTTCACTGTATGAAATAAAAATAGTTGTATAAACGACTGATTTGCATATTAACTGTTTTTATGATTTCAACTTTAATTTTATGCGTGCATAAGAGCGAAATTCGGCCGAAACTGAATTTAATCAGTCAATCTTTTTTAAGTTCGTTGTAGTCCTTACGTCGTTAATGCGTAAAGGCTATATTACCCTTTAATGACGTACGCGTACACTTCTTGGTATATGAAAGGCTAAATCTCCCTCGTATCCATAACTTAACGTACTGTATTTCGGTATCAACTTCGCATATTGACCCTTTACCGCTTTTTATAATTCAAACAAAAAAGAAAAAAAACGCGGATTCGAAAAAATATACCTTAATGCTAATAGCCATAGAGGCGAAATTTCCTCGCGATAGATTTCACCTACATCAATGCTCGCGAACTTCGAACGAATTTGGCATTTATGCTAATAGGACGTAAGATCCATTGTAGGTAATTTTGCGTTGGGTTAAAAATTATCTCTCAAATAATACACCATTTTTTGACTTCTTAATTAAAATGAGAGAGAGCCCCACGAAATTAGTTTTTTTTTTTTTTTTTTTCGTAATTGTAATTTCAAAGCTTTGTTTGTTCTCAAAATTATCGTTAACAATACTTAAATATATTGCTATTAAATAATTATATTAGTGTTACGATTGTTCTTGGGCTAACCGGAAGAGGATTTTGGATTTTAATATTTGTTTGATGGCGATGATTACTTCTCATTTGGCGTCATTCCTATTCCCATTGGTGGTCCGAAAGTGGGAATGGTAGAAGTTGGAACCCAAATTTGGAAAGAAGTAGTTTCTCATTTGGGGAAAAAGTAGAGTGTGTGTGGCATAATTGCGTGCCGACGGGTATCTTATATATATATATATATATATATATATATATATATATATATAAATTTAACTTGGTGATAATGGGAATGAATCTATTTGATAATTTCCTTCTTTGAAATTCCCAGTTTGAGATACCTCATTCCCGCGTCACAGAGACTGGAATGGGAATGACTGAATGGAAATGTTTAGTGAGTTTGTTTGTTGTGAATGGAAATAGACAGATTACACTTCATTCCTCGCAATCAAGGAATTACACTCATTCCTGAAGTCGAGGGAATGTACATTATTTATCAAATACATTTTTAGACATCGATTTTTAAGTATAAATGTCTTCTGCGCATTTCAACTGCGCAGTCCAACACCACACCGGTCTAAACCGGTTTACGTTACGGTTCGAAAGGGTAACTTAACTGAAGAGAGATGATATAGACTCTTATCACAACGGCAAAATAATTGAAAAAAAGATGAACTTTTCCAAAACTTGTTAAAGGTGGACGCGACTTTCAGTATCCATTTTAGCGACAATTCAACCTAATCTAAAAAGACCTAACGTGACCTAACTTGACCTAAATTAATTTAATATACGTAATCCAAAGAAAATTCCAGTACTTGGCTTGAAGCCTACTGTTATTCATAAATAAAAACGGTACTTGTTCAAACAAGCACTGTGCCTTCCCTTTTCAAACTCGGTAGATCAAGCTTAATTCCCACGATTGTTTGCTTATATTCCACGATGACGTTGCAGTCTTTCCCGAAAGAGGGAAAATCCCGCTGGTTACATCAGATGATTAAAGACTAATACAAAGGAATTTATGCCTATAATGGGATGAGAGTCCTTTTTTTAGTTATGTTCGTTACATTGCATATGATACTAAACTACAACATAGACCCTATACTAAGTTATTGACTACCATTTTATTTGTAGGATGCTCAACTTCATGGATACCATATATATATATATATATATATATATATATACAGAGTGGTGCAAAAGTCTGGACCCATAGGCAATTTACTATATAAAAAATATCTTTCGATTTTTATAATAGTTTTTATAATTTAATTTTTGTTTATAATTTTACTAAATATTTTTTCAGATTGTTACCCTATGGCAGAGAAGTTAACAATAGCAGAAAGAATAGAGCTTGTGCTTTTGTACGCAAAAGGAGCCACCTCACGTTCAGTCGCAGATAATTTTAATGCTAAGCACCCCGATAGGCGACTTGACTCCTTTGGATTATTTCTTATGGGGACACCTTAAATCAGTGGTTTACGTTAACAAACCAAGAACAATACAAACGCTAAAGGATAACATCACAACAGAAATTGAAGCCATAAGAACGAATATTACTATGCTTACAAATGTGCAAAGGTCTTGTGTCAACCGAGTAGAAAAGTGTTTGGAAGAAGATGGACATCAGTTCGAACACTTATTGTAAATTCTGAACTAGAACGTTAAATTTAACATAATTTAGTCACTGGTGTATGGTTAATTAAATTTCATTTCATAATAAACTTCCTGCAGGCCACACTTTTTTTCCATATAAACCGCCTATGGGTCCAGACTTTTGCACCACCCTGTATATATATATATATATATATATATATATATATATATATAATATATATATATAATATATATAAAAATCATTATTATTATCAGAATCGGAAGTACGCAGCTCAGTACCACAAGGGACAGTACTGGCCCCACTCCTGTTCATTTTCATGCTAACAGACATAGAGTGGAGTAAACAGCAACAGTATAGTAACATCATTTGCGGACGATACAAAGATCAGCAGAAAAATCAGCGATGCAAACGAAGTGGAGGCCTTGCAGAGGGACACGAACAAAATATACAAATGGTCAGAAGACAACAACATGACATTTAACACCGAAAAATTTCAGCTCTTGAGATATGGTAGAAAAGAGGAACTTAAACAGACTGCATATTATGCTCCAGAAAACAGGAAATTCAGAGAAACACGAAAGCGATCGATCTGGGGGGTAATAATGACCGATGATGCGAAATTCGAAACACAAAATCAGATAACGATAAATAAAGCAAAAAGAGTCGCGGGACAGGTACTGAGAACGTTCAAAAGAAGGGACAGGTACTAAGAACGTTCAAAAGAAGGGACAGGACAGTAATGATTTTCCTTCTGAAAACACTGATTATATTATACCAAAACTTGAATACTGCTCAGTTTTGACGTCCCCATATAAAAAGGAAGAAACTAATAAACTAGACGAAACGCAGACACTTTCACAGCCAAGATTGATGGCTGCAAAGAACTCACTACTGGGAAAGACTACATAAACTAAATCTGTACTCCCTGGAAAGAAGAGAGAGGTACACCATAATCTACATATGGAAAATGATCGAAAAACTGGTACCAAACCTGAAACTAAACCCAATTACCATTCAAACAACGCTGGAAAATAGGAAAGGCAGAATGTGTAGTGTTTCCAAATTAAAGGCGCGAGAAGGGACCTCAACACTGAGGGAAACTAGCTTGGTTGTCAGGGGGCCAAGACTTTTTAACAAGCTTCCAAAGGACCTCAGAAACGTTACAGGGACCAAAGTTAAAGTCTTCAAGAGAAGACTAGATGCCTGGCTCAGGACGGTACCATATGAGCCGGTGTACCTGGGTATGTACGGTGGAGAGCGCAAGAAAGCAACTCGCTCCTCCACCAAGCTAGACCTAGAGGCGGGGCCACCAGCTTGAGAGAGACCAACGCACGGAACAGCAACGTGGTTATATATATATATATATATCACATATACAGTATATGTATGTATGTATGTATATGCCAGAGGGCCAGCTGCCATCAACCTCACATGAACGTCGCAAAGGGACAAACGCAGAATTGCCACTGACAATAACATTAAATAGTTTATCCAAGTTGAGAGAACTTCAGCGAAGTTAAGTTTGCACTAAAGCTTTTTAAAGGCTCTCTAAGAGTCTCTAGGAGGAGCTAGAAATATGTAAGAATGCTTTTTGAAAAGCCTTTTTGAAGCCTTTGTGGAGTCTTTTCGAGTTTTTTAAGTGCGCTGAACGAGCAATTAGATTGATACAACCTCTCCAGCGAATGGAGGTTTCAACCGGCAGTTATCGGTCGGTTTTTTCATTCGGCTAAAAACTGGTTTTGTCTGATCGGTTACTCTTCTGTTTTGATGGAAGCTCAGTATACGAAGAATAACAAGGGATGAATGAGTACCTAAATTATATATATATATATATATATATATATATATATACACTGACGGTCAAAATTATGGGGATACCTTTATACGAGAGTAACTCAACATATTTTGCCCAACCTTTTTTGTTCTTTCCAAGTTTCCTTGTAAGTTCCAAAATTTTGTACACAAGTAGTTACATACCTTTTTTACAAGTTTTTATTTTTCCACATAGTCTCCATCCTTTTCTACGGCTTTCCTCCACGTCGAAACAAGGGCTTTTATTCCTTGCTGGTAAAAGTCCGCTGGGTTCCGCTGGAGCCACCTCTTAACCTCCTGAACAACCTCATCGTCACTCTGAAACTTTCTTCCACGAATAGCATCCTTCATTGGCCCAAACAAATGGAAGTCTGAAGGTACCAAATCCGGGCTGTATGGAGGGTGAGTTAACACAGTCAAGCGCATTTTTGTGATGGCCCCTCTTGTTTGCAAACTGTTGTGTGGTGTTGCGTTATCGTGCAAAAGAAGGACGTCTTCCAGTTTTCTCTCCGGTCGAACTCGCTTTATACGTCTCTGGAGTCTCTGTAGGGTAGCAATATATGCCTCCGAGTTGATTGATTGTCTTTCTTCATAATGTCCCCCAGAATCACCCTTTCATGTCCCAGAAAATGGTGGCCATAACCTTTCCTGCAGAGGGAGCCATATTGAACTTTTTCTTGCGTCGGGAGTCTGCGTGATGCCACTCCATGGATTGGCGTTTTGCTTCAGGTTGAAAGTGGTGTACGCAAGTCTCATCCACAGTCACAGTTCGTGAAAGGAAGTCATCCCCTTCTGTCTCGTATCGAACCAACGACTCGGAAGCAATTTCTTTTCTTTGGGCTTTGTGATCTTCAGTCAGTTGGCGAGGAACAAATCGTGAACACAAATTTGAGTATCCCAGTTGCTGAATTATCGTATTCACACTTCCTTCACTAATTCCTAGCTCCAGTGATAGCCCCTTGTATGTGAGGCGCCGATTTGATCGAATGATGCTGTTAGCACGTTGCACAGTGTGAGATGTCACAGTCGATGCCGGGCGACCGCTGCGTGGTTCATCATCGAGGCTGGCTCTCCCTCTCTCCGATGATCTCACACGTTTAGACCAGCGTCCAACTGTGCTTCGATCAACATCATCATCTCCGTAAACATTTTGTAGACGTTTGTGAATATTTCCAACTGTTTCCTTCTCTGCGGTGAAGAACTCGATAACAGCTCTCTGTTTACGACGCACATCACTGTTAGACGCCATTTTCGAAACTGCGTTAACCATCGGTTTTATACAAGCGTTTAAAAGCGGTTTTATATAAGGAGGGGAGGTTCAAACTGGAAAAATCCGGTTATGTGAAGGGCAGAAAGTTCAAACCTACGGCCCATGGCCTATTATTTAGCTAAGAAAAAAGGGTGAGGCAAACTATATTGAGTGCCCCTAGTAATTCGATAAATTTTCATTGAGCGAGCTTCGATGGTTTAGAACAGAGGCCACCAACTAATTTTCTCCGAGGTCCGCGTGTTTCCGTAATTCTACTAAGGTCCGCTACCTACACTTTTATCATTATCATTTTTTAGTTATTTCTCTCCTACCTTTCTCTTGATAAAGTCTGTTTCATTCAGAAGAGTTCAAATAGGGATTCGTCAGTCCAAAGTACTGTCTTCTACTCTTATACTTTCCAACTCCTGTCTCTTTCTGGCTAGTCAAGTTTTTGTTTGTTTCTTCGCTTTAGCAGAAGTTTCCGTAATGCAACTCTTACCCTCAGACCAGCTTCCCTTAGGCCGCCTTTTCGTAGTATCCTTTGAGATGCTGCTTTTTGATTATGAATTGAAGTTAGCCCCAATTTCTGTTCTTGTGTAAAAACGATTAACTTTCTACTTCATAACGATCATCCTCTCTTCTTTCTCTTCCTTTTTCTGTTCCTCCTCCTCCTCCCATCTTTATTCATGATACTGCCTGTTTCTCGAAATCTGGTAATGGTCGTTCGCACTCCATTCTGCGAGACACTTAATTTTTTTATATTTCTCGGACCGAGTGGCCTTCTTTGCGAAGGGTAATGATATCTACACATGTATCATGGTTTATTTCCTTCTTTAGAGCCATCTGCTTATCTGGGAGTAGAGGCTACTCCTAAAACAACGTTAAAAATATTAAAAATATCCAGATTCATGCTATAAAATATGGAATAACTTGAAAACGATTACAAACTATTCCGCTCATTGCAAATACTGGCAATCCACCGCTATTCCAATAATTTAGCGTTGCATATCATTGTTCCCACAAATATTCAAAATGTCTAAACGTCATGATTGAACGAATTTCTAAAATGATGACATGACTTTAAGTGTAATTCCACACATACCATGTCATCGCTATTCGAAATTACAGTTTGCCGAGTTGGAGTTGGTGCCCCCATAATTTTGACTGTCAATATATATATATATATATATATATATATACACGTATGTGTGTGTGTGTGTGTGTGTGTGTGTGTGTGTGACCTCATAAAGGCGGCCACCTTTTTCACTGGCCCAACAAATTTACAAATTCAATTTGAACAATAGCTATAGTAGTAAAAATGAAGTTGACAAGGAGGGTAATTAGAGACTTAACTGAACATTTAAAAAGTTTACAGTAAACAGAAACAAACTGAGTGAAAGATTAATGCAGTTGTTGTTGTTGGTTAGCCGATCAGCCCACCCTGATCGAGCAAGCCGGCGGCACGCGGTAACCGATCGCCCTCTCCGGAGTGGACCAGAGGTTCAGCGCATTAGTGATGTGATGTGTTCGTTGTTGTGCTAGAGCGGTACAGTCTGTCATAATGTGTTCAATTGTTTGTGGTGTGTGTTGGTGCATGAGTGTACATGTAATGGCAGGGTGTTGTGGGTTATTGTCGCTGCTGCCATGAATTGTGTTACCCTCATGTTTAAATGTTCACTAATTTTCAGTATTTTTGTTTCTGTGTGCGGGTGTTCTATTGGTGTTTTTGAGTGCATCCAGTAATGATACGAAGTGCGTTGTTTTGTATTGTCTGTAAGGTGTTTGTGTGTGTTTGAGATAATGGGTGCCCAGCATGGGCTAGCATAGTCCATAACTGAGCGAATATATTGTTTGTATATGAGTGTTGTTGTTTTCTGCTGGTGTCCAAAGTTTGTGCCTGTTAGTATCCTAAGCGTGTTAAGTCTTGACGTACATTTATTTTTAATGTCCTGAATGTGGTTTGCAAAGATAATGATGTGTTGTATGTGACCCCAAGTATTTTGGTCCTGTGAGTGTGTGGAATGTTGGTGTTGATTAGTGTAATCTGTGGAGTTATCTGGTGGTGTTTTGTGTTGCTTGTAAGGAAGGTGATGGTTGATTTTGTGGGCGCTACTTTGAGTCTATCATGTGTGAGCCAGTCTTGTATACTGTTTTTGTATGTTTGTAGGTTATTTGTAGCGGTGTCGATGTTGTTGTGGGTGGATGTTAGAGTGATGTCATCTGCATATGATGATAAAGTAAGCTTGTTATACATGCATGATATTCCAACACCAATAGATAAGTTGAACAGTGTTGGTGAGAGAACAGAGCCTTGAGGGACCCCGTTCGGAAAAAGCTTGACTTGGATGACTTGCCATTAAATGTGACATGTGAGTATCTTCCTGAAAGATAGTTGCTCAGCCGCCTTTTGGTGTTATTGTGCATGTTTGTGTTGAGTATTTTGTTCATGAGAGGCAAGCGCGGGATAGCATCAAATGCTTTACTAATGTCTATTGTTGCTAATAGTGTACGTTGAGCTGGTCGTCTGGAGTTGATGCCATCCTTGATGTGCTGCGTGAGGTTAGTGAGTAATGTCGTGGTTGAGTGGTGAGGTCTGAATCCATGTTGAGTAGGCGATAGTGGTATGTGTGGGTTGGTGATTTGTAAGATTAGTCTTTCTTTTACTTTGGAAGATGTGCATAGTAAAGTAATGGGTCTATAGGAAACTGGTTCTGTTGGATTTTTGTTTGGTTTGAGTAGTGTAATAATTTTACCTTATTTCCATGTCAGGAATAATAGTGTTGGTATGAATATGTGGTGATGTTTGTGAGCCTTGTGGATCCAAGTGTTAAAGGTATATGTTAGATATGTTGTCTTGTCCAGTAGCCTTCGAATTCTTAAAGTTTTTGATGATCTTGGTGGTCTGGCCTGTATTGAAGGGTGTAATGGTCGTGTCGAGTCTGTAGGTTTTCTTGTGTCTGGCTGTTTGTCTGTCTGCGTGTTTCTGGTTGTTGTCTCTGTTTAGGTGGCTTATCATTGCCTAGTGATTAATTAGAATGTTAGCTTGTTGTGTATATGTTGTGATATTATTTTGGCTGCGACAGATAGCCGCGTGTGAGGTGTGAATGCCGCTGTTAGAGTGGGTAATGCTGTTTATAGTCTTGTATAGCCTGGATGTATCAGTGGAGTGGTATAGTGTTGTTAAGAATTCCCTAAATATTTGTTTGTTTGTTTATTTCTGTGTTGAGCTGTTGTATCTGCTGTTTTATGATGTTTGTGTGTTATGTTTGAGGTTACGTTGCCTTATGAGGTGGGCTAATTCTCTAGGGTAACTTGGGTTGTATTTCGTAATGTTGCTCTTGGGTATGTATTTGTTTGCATTATTGATGATCTGATTAAATGTCTTGAGTGTTGTATTGATGTTTATGATGGGTGTGCTGTTTAATGTGGTGAATTGTTCTGCAGTCTGTATTTTGAATTGTTCCCAATCAGCTTTCTTGTAATTTCTGTAAGTGTGCCTAATGCTGTTGGGGTAGAGTGTAGAACGTGTTGTAATGGTGATGGGCAGGTGGTCTGATGACAGTTGTTTTTCGGTTCTCTAGTGTGTGTGTGTGTGTGTGTGTGTGTGTGTTTGCTAGTGAGGGGGAACAGAACGTTATGTCTGGGGAGGAGTTTGAGTATCCTGCTTGATGTGGTATGTGTGTGTGTTGCTAGTGAGGGGGAACAGAACGTTATGTCTGGGGAGGAGTTTGAGTATCCTGCTTGATGTGGTATGTGTGTGTATGTTCTTCTGTATTGTTAAGAATGAAGAGGCTGTTTAGTTGTGTGGCTACTTTGGCGCCTCTGGTGTTGCTTTGGTTGTGCAGGTACCAACTAGTGTCTTTAGCGTTGAAGTCTCATCCTAAGATGACATTAGTGAGAGAGGCCAGATTGTGTAACTGTGGATTGTAATTGGCTGGCACCAGAAGTGAACTATCTGGTGGGATGTAAATGTTCATGAGTATGGTGTGTTTTGCGCGTGTTTGAATGTTAACCTTAATGCAGTAAGCAATCAATGCGTCCTCCATTATTATCAATGACCAATTGTAGCCTTGTGCGCCACTGGCGAAGTGCCGTAAAATGGTGTCTTGATCGAGCTCATTCCATATTGTTAAATCGCACTCTCGAAGTTGACTGATATCTTGAATATTTTGTCTGTAATCTTTGTCAACTAAAGGTTCCCATATGTAATAGTCAACTGGATTTAAATCTGGACTATTTGGTAGCCAATCTTCTTCTGTCGCGATGAAATCAAGACATTGTTCTTGAAAGTATGCAATTGTGTGCCGGGACCGATGAGATGGAGTGGCGTCTTGCTGAAAAACATAATTCTCGTCGTAACTTTCAATTTCAGGCAACATCTTATACTGAAGATATCGTCACAGTAATGTTTTCAATCAATTTTTACACCTTTATCGACGAAAACGATGGATGTTTCCCTAAACGAGAAACACGAACAGAAACACCATCAAAGTGATGATGATGATGATGTCTCTCAAAGGAGCCTGCATTTTGAATGTTTTTTTTTTGTCTTACATTAGCGTACACTCAATTGTTTTGCGTATTTCGAGGCCGTTCAATAGTGAAAAGGTTTTCATTCGTAAACCAAATGACAGACACGTTGTTACTTGATCTAAAACGGCAAAGCAATCGACGGCAACAATGTACACATTTTACTTTGAACTGTTCAGATATGCGATGCACTTGGAAGCGGTTAAATGTTTTTATCCGTACAAACCAATGTCTATTAGGATACTGTTTTACTATTTCGGCACAGAAACCTTTTTCCCTTGTGAAAAAGTTTGACACCAATTGTGTCTTCCTCAGTTAAACGTGTCACACCAACAACTCGAATAAAATACCAGAATTAACAAACTTACTTCGCCCGCTGCCAAATCAAACCTGATTGCCGCGATGGCAATACCGTCTAGGCCTACGTCAACTTCACTTATTAGCTTTCACTAGCCATATGGTTCGGTTAAATCTGTAATTATTCTCCTTGTCGACTTTATTTTTTACCAACAATTATTCAAGTTGAATTTGTAAAAAGACTACTCATCCCATTTAAATAAACTACCTTTAATTTTAAGAACAACTTATAAAGGGTTAAATATGATTTTTGCTTCATTTAATTATCTTTGAAATTGTGGCTTCCTGTTTACATCGTCTTACATCCGCTTTATAGTGGGTCTTACTTCTATATTCGTGTAAACTGGTCCTATTTTCGGTCGACTGAAGTGACACCATAAATCGTAAACATCTTTTGCTTTCCCTTTTCAGGGGAGCAATAAAATCATTTAAGCAAGGAATAATTTTAGAATGAAAGTTGGAGGATTTAATCAAAGGCTTTCCCGCTTCCCTTAGTATGGCTTCTATATCACTATAATACCTATCTGTAAGCTTAAAGTGAGAATCATTTGAATAGGATTTACTACAGACAAGTTGCAAAATTTCCAAATTATTAGACCTATCTTTGTTGTATTCTCTTCTGTATTTTAATACAGGACCAATCGACGCTATTATTCTTATCTATTGAATTATTATTATTATTATTATGTCGTGTGTATTGGTAAGGTTGGTAAAGTTAAATAGTATTTCTATAGGTGTATGAGTTGAAAGGTGGAAATCGTGCAAAATACAAAAACATTAGCAAATTGATCTTTTGTACTGTTACTATTGAAACAATGATCAATCCATATGGTGGTACCATTCATATCACCAACGTACGCAAAAGTATTAGTAGATTTACCAAATAATTCTATATCATTTACAACACTTACACGGCAGAGGCGCGCACGTTACCCAATTCTGCAAAAAAAAAAAAAAAAAAAAATTCCGAGTTTACATTAGTATTAAAATTCCCCATTATTATATATTGACAATATTTGGGCTTATCTGTTTGGGATTTAATTTTGTACAAAAAACTGATGTAATTATATTGCTGTTATTATTGGACAGTGAATATTAATTTACAGTTTAAAGGCATTCGTTGTTCAAATGTAATTCATTTCCTAACAACCTTACATTATCGCTTGTAGATATCATACGAGATATCGTATATTTTGTCATATTTTCGTATTAGAACCCAACTCTACTAAAGGGGCTCCCGTATAATAATAACTCGTTTGATTAGTCTACTGCTGAGGATGTATCATAGACAGTCATCATGAATGCTTAAGAGAAGTTTTGGTTACTGCTTACGTAAACAGTGTTCTTGCAGGACTATCAAATCTGCACTCCCATAAATTTTATAAACATCTACAATTGAATTTCTTATTGATCTTTTACGTTACACGAAACTATTCTCAGCGTGTTAACAACCGCCATGAACGATAAAAAAATAATTATTATCGATGATAATAATTCAGAATTATTATTCATGCCCCTATTATTACTGTTGCTATCTTCGACGCTACTAAATCTCGTGTTAAAGTGAATATATTCCTTCACACTAATGCCTTTGGGCCTCTGCCACTCATTATAACGAGTTAAGCTCCGTACTCGCTCCAATAATTACCACTTTAAGTGATTTATAATACGAGATCTGGTGTTTACTTTAGTAACTACTAAGTTGTTGTATTCACCAAACCCAACCGTCCACCATGCGTCCTACTTCACATTCTTCACTCGAGGGGTTTATATATAATAAAGTATCCATAAACCGCACAAATTGGCGCGCGTCAAAGTGAGAGTGCGGCTATATGAGAGACTTTTCCGGGCCTATATTAAGTTGTAATCAAGAAATAACAAAAACATAATGACTTACATTAAAATAAACGTGTCTACACGACGCAATAGAACAGATCGCTATATTGTTGTTACTCAAGTAGCAAAACCTTGAAACAAAGTATACTTACAATAAAGCATACGCATCAGTACATTAAAAAAGATGAAATATTGTACTGTATAAATGGCAAATTAGCCGCTGTTCTGGTGCTGTTCTGGTGTCACATGAATAATTTGACTAATCAGAACACGCTCTCGCACTCCCGTCCCGTTCCCAGCTTTGGTGGCCTGAGTGCTATGTTTCTTAGAGCATTGAGAGTTGTCAGTCCTCAATTTTTAGATTCCGAGTTATGCAATATCATGAATATTGGTACTAAATTATGTTATCCTCTTTCATTTTTAGATAACTGCTTTAGGAAAGCCAAGAATAAGTATTATAATAGTGCAACTGTAAAGGAATTTGAGCGTAAAAATATCCTCAGCCACCTTTACCATGTTAATTTTCAATATCTTCCGACTTTACTTAAAGCAATTGGTATCAATGTAGTCTTTAAGTATAATAATACTGTTAAATCACGCCTAATAAAGAATAGCCCGAATAATGTGGTTGGTTGTGTGTATTCGATCGGATGTACACAATGTAACTTAGGATATATAGGCCAAACGGGTAAAACATTAGATATTAGGGTAAAACAGCATAAATATACGTGTAGAACAGCAAATAATTCTAATGCATTGTTTAACCATATGTATAGATGTAATCATAGTATCAAGTGGGAAGTGCTAAAGCGCTCGTTAAAAACAGAGATATAAATTGAAAGGAATATTTCTAGAATGTGCATATCCATTTTAAAAATATTTCAATAACAGTGTGGAAATGTATAAATTCACAATATCCTGTTTAAAATTCATTTTTGCCTCTCTTTAACTCTTGTTATTATGTGTTTAATCTTTTGTTTTTCCGTCCCGCTGTATATACAGGGCGTCCCCAAAAATGTATACACACTTTAAATACTTATAAGGCAGTGTTTATTAAAATACATTTCATTTTCAAAATGTAATAGAATCTACAGACATTATTTAATTGTTTTCAACGCCTGTTTTCAAACTGACGTCCGTTCTGGTCCAGGCACTGCTGATAACGCGAAGCATGGGAATCGCAAACAATCACGAAACATTTCGTTTTGGTATTTGGTGCATTCTCGTTCAATGCTGCTCTCAATTCAGCGACGTTGCAGGTTTTATGCGTAGACTTTGTCTTTTAAGTATCCCCATAAAAAAAGTCTAGTGGTGTGAGGTCTGGTGAACGCGGAGGGTATTCTACGAAACCCCTTCGTCCAATCCACATCCACATCGTGCCACGTACCACTCGCAATACTCCACTCTTCGGTCCGGATCATCATCTTCATTAATAGCATGGACTAATCTTGGAATGTAACTTTTCCATTGACAGCGCTTCAAAATGCTTGGACAGACGATTCTGAATTCCTACCTCACGACTCGCTTGCCGCACAGATTTTCTTGGACTTTGGTGATACGTTTCCAGTACTCTTTCCTTGCTTTGTGGGGCTTGTCGATGTCCGTGGTCTTCCGGAACGCTTCTTGTGGACATTCTGAACAGTTCCATCGGCTTCAAACTTATCTCTAATTCGAGTGATGGTAAGTCGCGTTGGTGATCTGTTTGAAACTCCCTCCTAAACTGTCTTTGCACTTCAACTGCGTTTTCACACTTCCAGTAGCATTTTAGATGAATTTCCTTTGTTCAAAGCTTAGTCTGACTGCCATTATTAATTCTAATGGGTTTAACTTGGAAAGAAAGAAACATCAATTGAGCTATCAGCTGTTAAAGTGTGTGTACATTTTTTTTGGGACGCCCTGTATTTGGTCATCTCGCCTTCTCCTTCATTCCCCTGACGAAGTGTACTTCTGAATCCACGACGGACCTTGGAATCATTTTTCTTTTTCCTTGTAGGTTTGCATCATATATATATATATATATATATATATATATATATATATATATATATATATATATGTAGTGGCGCTGATAAGTATTCGTACAGAAATATTTCAGTTATATTCGTCCTTATCTTTGGTACCATGCATAGGATAGTTATGAAAAGTTAACCGTTCGTTTCCTAAAATTTAATAAATAAAAAAGTTTATTTAACTCCAACATAGACGTAATGTAAAACATTGAAGAATTCGAAGAAAATAATAAAAAAGTTAAAATGCAAAAGTTTTCGTACATTTACTTACAAATTATTTTATACTTTGTGTGTTCACCTTTCACTTGAATGGCTTCAAGGATTAGTTTTGGGTATTTTCTCCCAAGTTTCGACATTTTTCAGTAGAAATTTTAGCATATTCTCCTAAAGAAAATTGTTGCAATTCATTCAGATTCGAAGCGTTTCTCTTGCGGACACCTTTTCAAATCAAACCATAAATTCTTGATTAAATTGAGCTCTCGGCTTTGACTGGGCCACTCAAGAAGGTTGAAATTCTTTTGTTGAAGTCATTTCATGAACATATTTTTATGTTTTGGATCATTATATTCTTGCAGTACCCAATTGCGACCCATTCGCAACTCCCGAACTAAACGCAACACATTTTCTTCTAAAGTTTCCTGAAATTTCTTTGAATTCAAGATTCTGTTGATGACAACGAGCTTTCCTAAACCAGAAACACTTAATAAGGCTCACTGAATTGTGTGGCGATTACGATGCGACGGCAACTTAAATCGCAAGCCAGTCGCCACGACCTATATCCGCACATTGACATCATCCAACGAGACTCAGCTTCCACTAATTTCACATTAACACGATCTTCACTCGTATCTTCGCATGCATAAAAAAGACCAAGACCTTACCACTTCGCGACTCACTGACGACTGATCGCCTGACGACCGTCAGTATGGAGTTGCTTACGACGTACTTGTAATCCGATTCCAGAATCACGTCGCAGTCGCTCCCATTCTGTCAATGTAAAATCACGCGCGACTTGAGTTGTCACGACCCAAGTCGTCAATCGCAAGACGATCCTGTGCGCGGCCGGCCTAAATCATCCCCCCCCCCCCCCAAAAAGACCTACCACCACCATGTTTAACCGCCGGAAGGATGTTTATTTTCTCGAATGTAGTATTTGATTATCGTCAAATCTACCGTTGCTCGTTGTTGCCGAATTATTCAATTTCGTCTCGTTTCTCCACTGTGTCCAAAGAACTTTTTTTCAGAATCCATCATTTTGATGATTCTTGGCGTACTTTAAATGAACTTCTTTGTGTGTTTTTCGTAGCAGAGGTTTTATATTTGTGCAACTCTTCCATGTAAACCATTCTTTCTCAGTGTATGAATTACATGATGGATGGACATCAATCTTAGTCTTAATGTTTGGCAAATATCACCTCCAGTCAGTCACTCGAGAATTCGTAGCAGCCATTCTTTCAATCCGTCCAGCTGTACGTTCTGAAATCTTGCAAAGTCGGCCACACATTGGTAAAGTTTTGATTGTTCCAAAGTCCCTCAATTTCTTTAGAACTGCAGCAACCATCGAAAATGAAATTCGAAGTTCTTCGATCTTCCTATAACTCTTTCCAGACTCGTATGCAGCAATAACAGATCTCTTTTAAGATCTTTTAGACGGCTCTTTACCACGACAACCCATTGCTTACTAATGGCTTGTACAGTCATCCATCTTCCATGAAGATTCACAGAAAAAATTCTACAGTTTAAAATTGTCAACAGCCTCTAATCAATAAACAGCGACTACTGATAAATTTTTAAATTCTTCAAGCCTAAGGTGGACAAAGTATTAAATAATTTGTAAATAAATATACGAAAACTTTAGCATTTTAACTTTATTTTCCTCAAATTCTTTGATGTTTACATTACATGTTGGAATTGAACTGATTTTTTTTTTTATGTTAAATTTTTTCAAGCGACCGGTACACTTTTCATAACTATCCTACGTATGGTACAAGAGATAAGGGGGAATATAACCGAAATATTTCTTTGTACTAATATTATGAGTGCCACTATATATATATGTATATACGTTTTCCTGCCCAGTGTGACGGTTACACGTGTTCCGTTGGAAAGTCCGAATAAAAGTGATGTTACAATAAAAATCCTGAAGTTAATCCTTTTTAAGTAGTGCCAATTTTTGAGTGAATTTTCAGTGAACACAGTCGTATGCCTAGTTAACCCGTTAACGCCGAACGTTTTTGTAGGGTTAAGTCTAAATGCGTGTATTTAAAAGTACGTATTCGACCCAGTCGGCGTTAGAGGGTTCAGTGGTGAAATAGCGGCGTTTGTTGAAATAAAGCAAATAAGATTAAAACAACTTAATCTCTACAATCTATTCCGAGTGTTTTCTCTCGGAGGAAATCTAACTGCCCATCGAAAGGCAATATCCCTCAGATATCCCCCGCGGTACACTCCAGGGCACCAATCACTGAGAACCTACAGCGTGCCACATCCCCCTCCACGGAATAACGGAAAAACTTTCCCTCCCTCATTTCTAAAGGCGAGTCAAATACCTCGCTTAATAAATTACCATTTTGAGTTAATATTTCGAGCACAATCATTTACATACCATTAGAAACATGGCAATGGTAAATCAATTTATACAACCCTGTGGACTCTGTAAAAAAGAAACATGAATCAAAGTCGACTCGCTGCGATGTTTGCCAGACCTTAGTCGAATTTCAATGCCTGAAATGGAGCGACGAAGAAATCTCTTATAACGGACGCTAAACAAGTAAACGGAATCAAGTTCTTCTGCAAAAGCTGCATAATCGAAATAAACTCGTTTACGGTTTTTAAAGCAGAACGAGACTATGAGGAAAAGGCAAAAGAGGAGCTTATGAATAGTGAACAGAGAAAAGAAATAGAAGGAACGAAGATAGTACGAGAGGAAACTGCGAAAAACGAACAGGAAAAGAAAACAGCAAAAGCAGAAATAATAGATCCAAAGTTTTCAAACAAAGAGCATTAGCAGCAATGGGAAAAAATAAGTAGACAATAAAGAAACCATACTGAAACCACCAAAAACAAAGGCCCCAAGTAAAAATGGGGAGAAAATATATGTAAATACTATATGAAAGGAATATGCAGATATGAGGGAGGAGAATGTATTTACGAACACCCTCCTGTGTGCAACTACTACTACAATAATGGTCACTGCAAATTTGGTGAAAAATGCAAATTCTACCATCCGGACATTTGCAAGACCTACGCGACATATGGAACCTACCAGTACGGGAGAAAATGCTACTACCATCATCTCCCGACAAGTTCAAAGGACAAGTTTCAAATGACAACAACGAATGTGAGAAAAAATGTCATAAATAGCACACACAATTTTTTCATCTCGGACACAATACGGCTGCTAAGTCTTATACAGCACATGCAGCTGACACAGCTGGGAACCCTCGAGCCTGACCGCTACATGGCAAGAAGCTACCAGAACAGGTATGCGTGAACAGATCCATCTCTGAGGACCATAAGGCTACAAAACACGCGATATCAAAGGACAACGAACTTAAAATGCACAAGGGGCAATGCAAAACAAAGAACATAAACATTGTCCTAGCAAATATTCAAGGAATAAAACCGAACAATTCAATGAACAAAGTTTCGTACCTGAAAGGTTTTATGGACAAAACAAGGGCGGACATCGCATGCCTCACAGAAACACATCTTAAAGACTACCAAGGAAACTGCGATAACTGCGAACACTGTATCGATAAGAAAGAATTGCATATCGATGGATTCAACTTACTAAGAGCGGATAGAACAGCGAGACGTAAAGGTGGCTGTGCTATTTATACACACGAGAGGCATATGACAGACGGTAATAAGTAAATCCAACAGTTTCGTGGAAACCCTTGCAGTGAAAATAGTGAAACTAAACGTGGTACTGATAGTCATCTATAGACCTCCAAACTCTCGAAATGAAAAATTTTCGGATGCCATTGAGGATATCAGAACCCTAATAAAGTCCGTAAACTCTCCATCCCTTAATATAATACGCTGTGGCGATTTTAATTTCCAACATATAAAATACAAAAAGGTGGGTAGAAATATATTTATACAGCAAGATAAGGGGGGCACAAGAGAGGACCAGGAGCAAGCAAAAATGCTGATGGTTCTCACAAACGAGTTTATGCTGACGTAGGAGATAACAGAAAATATCAGGAAAAATAACTGTCTACATCTGGTATTCACAAATAACACTAATTTGATTGTGGATATAAAAATAACTCCAACTATTATCTCAGACCAAAATATAATAGTTATCAACAAATATGGCGATAACTTTAAAAGACAATACACATACGGAAGGAAAAAGCAAATTTGGGGCTTTTAACTTCAACTCAAAGACCATAAATGGGAAGAAATCAGATCACACATGGCCCAAATAGAGTGGAGAACAGTTTTCGAGAATAAAACAACTGAGGAAATGCTAACAACCTTGGAAGAAAAGACGCTGAGAATTTTGAAAAAATATGCTCCGAAAGCACAGCCAAAAGGAAAGAGGAACTGGCTAGAGAGGCAAAAGAGAAGAATATTCCGCAGAAGAGAGAGAGTAGCGACGAAGTTAGCTAATTGCAGAGACAACAATGCCAGGAAAGTAGTACAAGAAAAACTGGAGAGAATCGATTTGGAAATACAAACTCTGATAACGGATAAAGGACCATACAGAGAGGGAAGAAGAAAAGGCGGTAGAAGCAATAAAGGAAAATCCAAAATACTTCTCCAGCTATGCGAAAAGAAAACAAAAACGCGCGCTACAATCGGGCCCTTAAGGAAAGGAAATAATGAACTAACAGACGATCTAAAAGAAATATCTGAAACATTGAGAGCCCAGTATGAATCGGTCTTCAGTACCCCAAAAAGTGACAAAGCGATACCTGACATAGATGTATTCTTCAAAGAGAAGTTGCAAGGAGAATGTATAACAGACTTTGATTTTACCTCATATGATATAGCGAGAGCTATAGGACAAATAAAATCGCATTCAGCTGCAGATCCGGACAAATGGAACGCACTATTAATTAAAAACTGTAAAAATGAAATAGCTACACCCTTATACTGGATATGGAGAAGATCCCTAAACACTGGGGAAATACCGAGCTTCTTGAAAAGAGCAAACATCGTCCCTATATATAGAGGCGGGGATAGATTTCAATCAAAGAACTACACACACCAGTGTCCTTGACGTCCCATTCACCAAAATATTTGAAAGAATAGTTAGAGAAAATCTCTGACTTCTTGGAGACTGGAAAGATTCAACGAAAATCAACACGGATTCCGATCAGGAAGATCATGCCTATCACAACTTATAGAGCATTATAACAATGTCCTAGATGCAATCGAAGGCAATGAAAACTATGATGTCATATACACGGATTTTGCTAAAGCTTTCGACAAATGCGATCATGGTATAATAGTAATAGCACATAAAATGAAACATATGGGAATAACAGGCGAAGGGGGAAAATGGATTGACAAGTTCCTCAGAAAACGACTACAGGTCGTCAAAATTCAAGGTGTATCATCATCAGAATCAGAAGTACGCAGCTCAGTACCACAAGGTACAGTGCTGGCCCCACTCCTGTTCATTTATCTAACAGACATAGACAGTGGAGTAAACAGCAACAGTATAGTAACATCATTTGCGGACGATACAAAGATCAGCAGAAAAATCAGCGATGCAAACGAAGTGGAGGCCTTGCAGAGGGATACAAACAAAATATACAAATGGTCAGAAGACAACAATATGACATTTAACACTGAGAAATTTCAGCTCTTGAAATATGGTAGAAATGAGGAACTTAAAAAGACTGCATATTATGCTCCAGATTACAAGAAATTCGGAGAAGCACGAAAGCAGTCGACTTGGAGGTAATAAATGACTGATGATGCCAAATTCGAGACACAAAATAAGATAACAATAAACAAAGCAAAAAGAGTCGCGGGACAGGTACTAAGAACGTTCAAAAGGAGGGACAAGACAGTAATGATTCCCCTGCTGAGAAACTGATCATACCAAAACTTGATACTGCTCAGTTTTGACGTCCCCATATAAAAAGGAAGAAACTAATAAACTAGAAGAAACGCAGATACATTTCACAGCCAAGATTGATGGCTGCAAAGAACTCAACTACTGGGAAAGAATACGTAAACTAAATCTGTACTCCCTGGAAAGAAGAGAGAGGTATACCATAATCTACATATGGAAAATTATCGAAAAACTGGTACCAAAGCTAAAACTAAACCCAATTACCATCCAAACAACGCTGGAAAATAGGAAAGGCAGAATGTGTAGTGTTCCCAAATTAAAGGCCCGACAAGAAACCTCTTCAACTCTGAAGGAAAATAGCTTGGTTGTCAGGGGGCCAAGAATTTTCAACCAGCTTCCAAAGGACCTCAGAAACATTACGGGGGTTAAAGTTGGAGTCTTCAAGAGAAGACTGGATGCCTGGCTCAGGACGGTACCAGATGAACCGGGTGTACCTGGGTATATACGGTGGAGAGCGCAAGAGAGTAACTCGCTCCTCCACCAAGCCAGGACTAGAGGCGGGGCCACCAGCTTGACCTTCGTGTGAAGAAAGACCGACGCACGGAAGCCAAACAAGGTATATATATATATATATATATATATATTGTGTGTGTGTGGTGTGTAATTCTCTCTCTTTCTGACAGACAGAACGTCCATTAAGGTTTTAAATACAGAGTAAACCTCCCCTCATTCTCTCAATATCTCTTCTTGTAACTCTATAGAGTAACATCCATTAGCAATAATCACTTATTCTCATTGCTCCTTTTTAGATTATTTTGTGATTTTAATTATTTATTTCATTCGAAAATTGAATTTACTCAAAAGAAGCAAAAATTTGAGTCTTACTTCACGTTTGTTGAGAGAGAGAGAGAGAGAGAGAGAGAGAGAGAGAGAGAGAGAGAGAGAGAGAGAGAGAGAGAGAGAGAGAGAGAACCAATTACATCCACTACCTGCGTATGCAACCCAGCATCTATAACGCCCGCAATTTTCACTATGGACCTGCAAGTAGGCAGTGCCAGAGAATCAAAATTCCTACCTACAAATTGAGAATCAACGCCCATTGCCTAAGAGCAGACACTCGTAATGCCAGAATTTTTGAGAATGAGCCATAAGCACGGTGCAGTCCTATCGAAAAGCGAGAGCGGGACTACCGGAATCCATCTTCATACTGCATGACTTCCATTTTCGCTCCACTGTTACGTTCTTTGCAGAACGTGCCAAAGACCAGTCCTACCATGAGACAATAGCGCGACGCAAGCATTTCTCACCGTACGTGGGAGTACATGTTTGGGAGGTGGAGGTTGGTACCACCCCTGCAAAACACAGACACCCAACCCCAAAAAGACGGTTGCCTGTACTGTAACTTCCACCAGTGCCAGCTCTGGTGGACGTGCCAAATAAATCAAAGATGCAATAAAGCCACCTTTTATAATAATAATATTGCTATAAAGAAGAAAATTAGTTGAAAAAAATTATATTAATCTATTGCTCTATGAGTCTATATAGACAAGATGTTTTCCCTTTTGTTTAAAAAAAAATTATATATATATATATAAAACTGGGATTTTGTCTTTTTGTTTCAGTGTGACTCTATGCGTCGAGAGGAGAAGGTGTGCCAATTCCTTTCTCTCGAGACTTGTGAATTGGACCTAATATTCTCTCGAGAGTAAAACTGAACAAAGAATTAGTTTTGTTAACTTAGTATGTGTATATTTATGATGATTTAATGGATTATCTTATTGTTAATGGCCGCTAACGTACAGTAAAGACCTCTTAATCGCATTACCATTGTCTTCTCGAAGAATTCATTGGTGATAGCTTTCGAAAATACAAAGTACAGGAGATATATATATATAATATATGGACACTCAACAACAGAAGATTCACCAGTATTTAGGATAAACTCGGAGGAGGCGTTCATGTCCAAAAGTGTTTTTGATTCTCCAACAAGTAATTTCCTTAAATCTCGTTCAAAAAATAAACAAATTTTTCTTTGAATGAAAAGTAATACTTGCTTCCATCCATTAAACAAGGAAATAATGTAAATAATTGCCATTATCCGTAATTTTAACCTCCCAAACTTGTATATTGTAATGTTAAACAAAGAAAGTGTTTTATGGATTGAATGTAAACTTAAAATTTAGATTAACAAATAATGTTAACATAAACAAAACGCTAGTGTCTATTTAACATTTAATTAAGTGAAAATTTAACATCAATCATGAAAGTAAACAACTTTTTACTGATTTTGCTGAACCTGTGTCACTGGTCTGGTAAGAATTTTTTTGTTTATTTTTTTAGATAAGTTACTTAGGTACCTTAATTAAGTTAGTTTTCGGGTTGTTTAATTAACATAATTGAACAAATTATATGCAATTACATAACATTTTTTGTACGATTTTTTTTTTTTTTTAAACTAAGGTTGTATTTTAATTAGATTCGATTTTGGTTAGAGACTGACTTTCGTTGATTTAATTTTTATGTTTTAAGTTTCGTGCTTGAGGTTAATAATTTAATTACAAAATAATTACTAAAATAATTTAACTACTTTATTTATTAACAATAATTATTGCAGGGAAGAAAAAAACAACAAAGCAAAATTCGAATTCAAATGATCAGTAAGTTTCGTAATTCTGAGGTGCGTAAAACAAAGAAATTTAGTAATGTGGCATCTTGGCAACGTTGCGGTCACGTCGTAATACCGCTTCCCGTTAGATCAGCGTGGTTAATCGACGTTGGGTCTGCTTAGCAGTTGGATGGGTGACCGTCCTCCGCGTTCAGATGTAGCAACCCGTGGTTTGAATCCCACGTAAACTGTAGGTCCATTTTGCCATTACCGAAGTTTAAAAACCTCAAATATTATTATTATTATTATTATTTTATTATTATTTAGTAGTAGTATTGTGGCATTTCGGCAGTTGGATCTGAAACGACATGGTTGCTATGGTTACTTAGAGGACTTGGTAAGGGTCCCGAATGATATGGTTACTATGGTCACTTAGGAAATTTGATGAAGGTACCAAATGATATGGTTACTAGGTAACGTGGTAATAGTCATCAACGTACTTAGTAAATGTTCCAACTTTATTGTTATAATTTGGTTACATAAAGGACCTGGCAAGAGCTGCAATTGACACCATGGTTACCATGGTTACTAGAGGATCTAAATTTTTTTATTTAATTCTCAAAATTCGCAACAAAACATGGATTTGCAAACTAAAAAAACATTTTTAAAACTAATTTTTAACCTATTTTGACACTTTTGGCAATCTCTCGTATCATTTAATTTAAACTCAGTTTAACGAAAGGTTTTGTTCGGATCCTTCGTACACCATGACCCGATGTTGGTAAGAGGTTCATCTCTGAAACGTTTCCTGCGCGAGTCGGTCTACGAGTTTTGCGATTTTGCTTATACGAAGCATAGGAGAAAACTTCCATTATAGAATGCCAGTTCGTAGTCTGTTTCATGAATAGGAGGCGTCTATAATTAATGTTGCATAAAATTGTCTGGCATTAGCGAGAGTATAAAATCAATAAAGCGGACGTTGTACATTAAAAAGGTCTTGTTACGGCTGCTACTCTGCCAAAACCAAATTTTTTTTTTTGTGTGTGTGACAACCAATTATGTTTTTACGAATGGAGACCCATAGATTAACGTAGAATCCAAACACGCCCCCTAACGAACATTCGATAAAAGACTACTAAAATCGTTTTTTATTCTCTCTCTCTCTCTCTCTCATCTCTCTCTCTCTCTCTCTCTCTCTCTCTCTCTCTCTCTCTCTCTCTCTCTCGAGAATTTCATGATTTCATGTGAAAGACCCATTAATAATCTTTACATAAATTTTATTAATATTATTTAATTTGAGTCCTTATTTCCTTAATGAAGAATTAAGTTCTCTGATGGATGGGGACCAACACACCCTTTTCACAAATTATATATATATATATACACAGGGTGAACGCAAAATTCGGATCCATGTAATCCAGTGAGGTAGTGAATTTTCAAATTGCGGGCTGTGAAGCCGTTTATATCTGTCAATTCTGTCAAACTGTGAACACTGCGTCATATTATAATAGAGGTGTTGGCACTTTCCTTCCGTGTTCACTTCAGTTCCTCAATGGCGCATGTCAATATAATCTTTTCCTTACTTGCCCACATGGATAGGACGGCGTTCCCCCGTTCCCTCTTTAATTACCCCCCTCCCCCGTCCTCCAGATCTCTCGCCAATGGACTTTGGTTTACAAATTATGGTCATAACCACACTGTACTGTAGAAGAATTGAAAGTGAACATTCAAAAAGTGTGCCAACGTCTCTACTAGAATTTTACGCATTGACCGTAAGAGTTTAAGAGAATGAACATATAAAAATGGCTTCACGATGTGCATTTTGGACATTTGTTGAGTTACTAAATATTTCACATGGGATCAGGTTTGGAGTTTACCACACACACACACACACACACACACACTCACACACGCAATATTATATATATATATATATATATATATATATACATATATAACTGTAGTAGTTGTGTGCGCGCGCGCGCGCGCGCGTACGCAGAATTATATCTTTCCAGCACATTATTCAAAACATGTCCAAACGTTTCTTCAGAAAGAGCAGCGTTTTTGGTTTTTCTAGCAGTAGGAACTACCAAAATATAAAGGTATGCAGATTAATATAGACCATTCACGCTTCTCTGAAGTTTCATACACTGTTTTGGCATTGATAAAAAGATGTAAAAAAAAAAATTAAAGGAGTCGATAACACGATAAGTAAATTTAGAAAAAAAGATATCCATCAAAATTTTGAGATTCACACCGGAGGTCACTGGGTCAAAATGTGAAGTTGCATTTAGAATGTAAGTGCCTCGTGAGCTTGAAGTAAATGTTATGCTCTCGGTTGCTTTTTATCATAGTTTCTGCTCAAAATCCTTTTCCGTGAAATTTTGTCCGTTTATAATGCAAAATGGAGTGATAAAATGAAGCCAAACTTTGGGAATAACTTTTCGTATGTTATCATTCAATTAGCCTTTATTTAATCGTGTGATAGTGTCGAAATTAGGTTGAAATTTATATCTACGTATTATTTTCCTACAGTTAAAGTCAGAAGTTGCCTCAGAACACCGTAATTAATCTTCAAAAGTATTTATACGTGCCTCGGAATAGAATTATATATACTCGTGTGTGTATATATATATATATAATATTGGCGTAGTCATGGGGGTGGTTTGGGGTTAGAACCCCCAATGACCCTAGGAGTATAACAAAATAATAGCAAACATTTATTCAGGGTCCATTACGATGGCCCCCAATTACTTTTAAAATTGTTTGAATTACTTAATTAGTAAGTAGACGAAGCGATATAAATTCAGAGGCGCACATAGTTTGTATGCGCGTGTTTTACGCTTGATATTTACAGGGTGAATTTCGAAGACGCTAGTTTGCATACCGCGTATAAGTACAGAGTATACCAGAAACTACTTAGTTAACGTTGGAAACACTGTGTTAGCCATTTTAAGGTATTAGTGGCGTTCAACGACATAGACTAACATTTTGCAAATCTCCGCAAAGTTTTAATAAATACAGGGTGTACATAAAGTCAGGATCTATTTTTGTGAAGCACTTGGAAATTATATGGAATTCAATCATAAAATGATAAAGTGGTAACATTTATTAAATAATTAAGAGTAGGATTCGACGTGACGCCCATCAGTATCCCTGCACAGCTCAAATCGTTCCGCAGCATTTCTAAACATTCTGGAGCATTTGCGGGGTTATGTTATCTGCAGCAGTTGGTATACGTGTACGTAAGTTTTCAAGACTCCTAATCTTCGTCTGATAGACGTGCGATTTGATAAAGCCCCATGCAAAGAAATTTAAAGGGGTTAAATCTGGTGATCTCGCTGGCCAAGGTTTGTTGCTTCCGCGTCCGATCCAACGATTTGGAAAACGTCCATTTAGATAATCCTGAACAATTTTGGCATAGTGACAAGGAGCACCATCATGTTGATAGACGACGGTACTAACAATCTTATCCCCAATCAGCTGAGGTTCAAGGAATTGCTGCAACATGTCCAGATAAATAAGCCCCGTAACTGTAGCTTCAGCAAAGAAAAAAGGACCATAAACCTTAGATTTTGTTAAACCCATCCAGACATTAACTTTAGGCGAGTCTCTTTCCCAATTTTGGACGAAATCATTCGGTCTTTCATCTGCCCAAATTCGACAGTTATGGCGATTTACTTTTCCACACGTATGGAAAGTGGCTTCATCACTAAAGAGAATGTTGTCCATTAAATTATCACTCCAGATTTGTTCTACGAGATCAGCACACACAGCACTTCGTCGAGGGAAATCTTCCTCGTGTAAATCATGTAAAACCCGCAAATGATAGCTTTTCTTCCGCAAATTAACTTTCAGAATTTTGTGCACAGATGACGTCGGGAGGCCGAGTCTGTGTGATGCAGCACGAACGGACGTACGTGGCTCCTCAGTGATAATTCCGCGTACTGCATTCACGGTAAGATCTGACATACACGGTCGTCCTGATCTTGCTTCATCATTTACAGATCCCGTTCGTTTTAAATTTGTTCACCAATTTTCGTATTGTCTTGTCTATTGGCCCCGGCTTATGAAATCTCCTTCTAAACTTCTCCTGATGTCATTGTATTTCTTTCCCTCGATTCGCCAAATTACTATTGCCACACGCTCTTCTGTATTCATTCTAAGGGCTTCTGAAAAGAAAAATAGAAAAAAATAATTATTTCACAAAAATAGATCCTGACTTTATGTACACCCTGTATACATAATTATTGTAAGATATAAATGTGTGTTGTAGTGTGATGTGATCCGAGCTTGAATTTCGCGAACTTTGATTTTATTTAAGTGCGTAGTTGCTCTTGATTTTTCATACTCGCTACCTTACCAGTGTCGACCAGTTCCAGTGAAAGGTACGCAATCCTTTACTTATATAATGTTTGCATATATATATTTACTATTTGATATTTTAATATAATGTTACTATTTAGACGACTATTATAAAATGTTGCTATAGATAATATTAGTTATGATAATATTAAATATAAATGTGTAGAAAATATAGTTATGATAATACTAAATATATGTTAGGACAATGAAATATATTAAAATAATACATTTACGTAACGCAATTAAAACTCTGACTATTTTTGTCAGATCTTTTTCCCACTCTACGAAGACTTAAGACGTATTTACGAAATTCAATCTGGCAAGATCATCTAAATGGGCTAGCATTACTCAACATCCACCGAGATATTCATGTCAACGCAGAAGATATACTATCTCAGCAAAAAAAAAAAAAAAAAAACCCACATTGGCTCACTTCCTGCTTGGAGTAATTGTGCTCTATATAAGATATGCTGCTTGAATGTTTACGAATTGTTCGCTGTTTGAATGTGTATATATATATATATATATATATATATATATATATATCTATATATATATATATACAGGGTGATTCAAAAGTCAGGTTACATAGGGCTTTTGTTTCTTTGCAGGTAAATGAGTTATGAGATGTTATCGAAGGAGGAGCACATTGATGTGATATCCCTAGCTGGCTGCACAAGTGCATTGCCGTTAACGGTGGCCATATCGAACATGTGATATGACTATTCCCCTGTATCATTACATAATACAGTATTTCCCTATGTAACGACTTTTGAATCACCCTGTGGATATATATATATATATATATATTATATATATATATATATATGTTTACAAATCTCGACTCCTGTAGGTGCCTACTGCATCTGAGATGTAATGTATATGTACATATCATCATTGGTTTTGCATGCTTTTAATAGAAACATAATACATTGCAAAATGTATTATAATACATTATCGCAAAATGCGATCACTACGCAACAAAGTATTATTTGTCCAACATACACACGTGTAGTCTTTTTTTTAAATCCATATGCTGACTTAAAATGAGTAAATACATAACTTAAAATTTGTCGAATAATATTTCATTTGCAACCCCCCCCCCCAATTAGAATTTTCTGGCTACGCCGTTATATATATATATATATATATATATATATATATATATATATATATATATATAAATATTATACACCGTATATATATTCATTGGCAAGAGATAAATCCCGTAAAAGTACAATATTCACAAAGTAATAAAGGATACAACAAATTATTAACCAATAAATTTAATTAAACAATAAATTTCAAAACTAAATAATTTAGAAGTAAAAAAGGAAATAAAAATAATCCGCGTAATGAAACGAGTAATGATAAAATAATAGCTAAAGCCGATACTAAAAAATAAAAATAAAAATGTTGTGAAAATACCAATGTTGGTGTCAAGTGGAGCTATAGAAGACAAAGTAGGACTGATGAATAACTAGGACAGTTGGACTGTCTGAGTTTTGAATTCTTCGCGTTATTGAACACGTTACCTCATGGAGGCTCGAAACGTTGCGGTCAGCGAACATTTGTGAAACTAAACATCTTGGAAGTAATTTATGAAGCAGTCCAAAAGATGTTATAAAGTGACTTTAGGGTTCTGCGTGAACCTTGTTTTATAAAATATGAAAATATGAAAAAGAGTATCTTTAGCTTCGTTTTTACAGAATCTCAAATTCCTTATAATCATGTCTGCTTTCGCGAAGTAACTTCGATATTATTTCCTTATGCTTGAGTCGTCATTCAAGGAACTGGTATTAATTTGACCCAGATACTTAAATTCTTATACTTTTTCTGTTGGTTCGCCTCTCATTTTGAAAATATTTGCGTTTGGTTTGAGCTTTTAGGAAGGAATTGCGTAGCCTTAGTTTAAGAACATTCAAATTAATGTCATGTTTCTGTGAACATAATTCGCAAATTTTTATACAATGATCCAGACCTTTAACTGAAAGGTTTCTTAATACCATGTCATTGGCATAAACCAGTTATTTATCTTCATGTTATCGACACAGCATTCCACTCGTGCCTTATTAAGAGAAGTAATTAATCTATTAGTATACACATTAAGTGATAGAGGAGAGAGCAAAGAGCCTTGTCTAACTCCGCATGAGAAACCAAAACATTCGGACAATACTTTGCTCTATCTAACCATCAAATTTTGGGATTGGGATTCACTCTATCATATAGCTACTTTATATTCCAGAAACAACTCTTAAATAGTTGAATTATTGTTAGTATATTTAAATACAATCTCATTCAAAATATAAATATACAAATAAGTTGAATGGGACACTTTAAAATCAAACTGGAAGGAGACGTCCATAATCACTTAGTCGGCGTAGAAAAAGTTTCTCAATTAGCTTTGAGAAGCAGGAGGCAACAGCAATAAGCCTGTAGTTATCGCTGGATAGAATATAGTCAATATACCTACATATATTTATTTTTGACAAGAGGTGTGGATGTATACCCTCGAACTCTGCAGAAATATAACAATGAACAAGCATGGCTGAGAACAGTTATGAGATATGAAAATTCATAACAACATTAGCATACTTTAAATGTTCATTCGACACTCACTCACTCACTCACTCACTCTCGCGGAGAGAGGACTGCTCATACCGAAGGGAGGAGGCTAGTTGACTTTGCTGATGAGAACTTCCTCACTCAGTGGGTCAATGGGCCTACACGAGGCGAAAGCGTTCTAGACTTAGTATTCACGACCGAAGACAACCTCGTCACTGGCCTCACCGTTGACGAATCGTTAAGCGGAAGTGATCACGGTCTGATTATGTTCTGTGTCTGCGTCCCTCGGGTGAATCGTAGTAACTCGAGAAGCAGTAAGCTCGATCTACGGCGGGCGGACTTTGTTGGCTTCCGGGATAGCGTAGGTGAGATGGGGTTAGAGGTCGGCGGCGATGTTGAAGGAGTGTGGAGTGCATTCCGGGACCAGTTTATGGTGGTGCGGTCTGCTGCCATACCCTCAAAACCGGTCACCCATGCTTCAACGCAGCCTAAGTGGTTCAGTTGGGACATCGCTTCGGCTATCCGAAATAGGAAAGCCGCGTATAGGAAGGCAAAGGCCAATCGTTCCCATGAGAACACTGAGGCGTATGTCCGCCTGTGCAGGGAAGTGAAGGCGAAGGTTAGGCTAGCGAAACGTAACAAAGAACTCCTGGTGGCAAGCCTCTGCAAGACGAACCCTAAGGAATTGCTTCAGTTATGTTAATAGTAGAAAGCCCATTAGAAGCATGATAGACCCGTTAAACGACCCCAGCGGCGCGCTGCGGATGTCCGACGCAGACATCGCTAATGTGCTGAATGAGTACTTTGCGGGAGTGTTCACCAGGGAAAACACCCGCGTCATCCCCGAGCCAGGCGTCAGGCACGACGGTGCTCGCTTGGATAGTGTTCGGTGTACTGCGACAGACGTTGCCGATAGAATAGACAAATTGAACGCGTTTAAGGCTCCTGGGCCCGACCAGTTCCTCCCCAGAGTTTTGCGGGAAGTGCGCGACCAGGTGGCTCCCCACCTGGCTAGTCTTCAACAAATCGTTAGAGACGGGCCCATTAGTCTCACTTCGGTTGTACGGTTGTAGGAAAATTATTAGAGGGGATAATAGCGGATAGGATCGTTGACCATTTGGATTCCTACAAGCTGCTTGGGGACTCCCAACATGGGTTTGGATGGCATAGGTCGTGTCTCACCACCCTGCTCGAGTTTTTCCACGTCATGTTGAGTGAGTATGATAAGAGTAGGGCGACTGATATACTTTATCTCGACTTTCAGAACTCATACTTTTATCTATGGAGTGGTTTAGTGTTGTTATGAATTCCCTAAATGTTTGTTTGTTTTTCTTTGAGTTTGTTGTTTATTTCTGTGTTGAGCTGTTGTATCTGCTGTTTTATGGCTTCTGTGTGTGGTGTTTGTGTGTGATGTTTGTGTGTGATGTTTGAGGTTGTTACGTTGCCTTATGAGGTGGGCTATTTCTCTAGTGTAATTTGGGTTGTATTTCCTAATGTTGCCCTCGGGTATGTATTTGTTTGCATTATTGATGATCTGATTAAATGTCTTGAGTGTTGTATTGATGTTTATGATGGGTGTGCTGTTTAATGTGGTGAATTGTTCCTCAGTCTGTATTTTGAACTGTTCCCAATCAGCTTTCTTGTAATTTCTGTAAGTGTGCCTAAGGTTGTTGGGGGAAAAGTGTAGAACATGTTGTAATGATGATGGGCAGGTGGTCTGATGACAGTTGTTTTTCTGTTCTCCAGTGTGTGTGTTGCTAGTGAGGAGGAACAGAACGTTATGTCTCGGGAGGAGTTGTGAACAGTTCCTCTGTGGATCAGTACAAGAAAAGGTTAGACCGAATCTTGCACACTATTTGAGCGTGTATGAATTTTTCCGTGGCACCCGTTGCCATTGGTACCTCCTCGGTATGGGCCGCAAGGCCTTGTGAGGTACTTCTTGTCCTTGTAACTCCTTGTAACCTCTCTCACTCTCTCTCATATTACAGGTAATTTCAATTTTTATAAAGTTAATTTTATATTTACCTATTTCTACAAAAATGCCCTTCACAGTGTAACGAAAGCCATTCCATCATTATACAAAAACTTATACCTATTATCCTCCCTTTGAAGTATATACTGTAATTAGAATTTCATAAACTTCTCCTTTGTGACTTCGCAAGCAAGGCAAAACCAATCGCCGTTCGGCTTAAAAAAAAAAAAGGCTGCAGCTATTCACAAATATTTGCTCCTCATTCCATTCTTTTGACGGGGAAAAAAAATTGGCGAAGCTACATTTTGCGAAATGCCTTTGTCTCGTGTGCTTTAATGCAAATATCAAGCTCTCATTGATTTAAAATGTTTGGTTAAAGCATTTTCTTTTTTTATAATTTTATTTTTCTTCGCTTGCGCATAAAAAGATGTATTATTTAACGTACGTAGTAAAGCCCTTCATACTAACAAGTTACTCAGACTCGGGGGTTGAGTCGGAAAACCTCCCCACCCTGTTATCATAGGTGACTCGTGTAATGAGAACTCAGATACCTGCAATCTTCTATATTATAATAAGAGAGCTGTCCGTCTGTCTGTCCGTCCGTCACACTTTCAGAAATTGTGAGAAAAAATTGAGAAAAAAATTCAGAAATTGTATTACGGGCGGAAATGTGAAGCTCAAGATTTTCATGACTGTGTTCTTTTCTGTAGTTTAGCCTGTCTGTTTGTCTGTTTGTGAAATTTATCCCGGGCAGTAATGGGGGAAGGGTGGGGGTGGGGGTAATGGGGGATGGGTGGAGTAATGGGGAGGGGTGGGGGTAATGGGGGAGGGGGTTAGCCCCCAAGTTGCATGAATGGGGGTGAGGAGGTTTTGGGAGACACCAGATTCAGAAATGTTGACACAATGTGAAGCTCAAAATTTTCACGGCTGCGTTCTTTTCTGTAGTTTAGCCTGTCTAACCGTCAGCGAAGCGACGGGAACTGTACTCGTAATAATAATAATTAATAATAATAATAATAATCTGAAGATTGGAGATTGTAACGTAAGACGCAATTTTTTTTTTAACTCTCATCAGAAACCTTCAATTTACTTAAGTTGTTGTTGGAATAGGGTGGCCAGACGTCCGGCTTTAGGCGGACAGTCCGCCTTTTGAGCACTCTGTCCTTAGGGTGGCCATTTCCAAATTTCCAAAAAGGAGGACAATGCGTATGTGGCCTTACGTTAACATGTATATATAATATATAAGTTATATGTTAACGTACGGCCACATACGCAGTGTCCTCCTTTTTAAATGGCCACCCTATGTTGGAACCATTCGGTCTATATGATCCCGAGCCTAAAATCTTATAAAATGGTGTTATAAAAAAGTCTGTAATGAAAATCACTTGAATGAAACATCGCATTTGAAAAACTTTTATCAACTCACTCAATGTTTTGACCCCCATGATTCCGACGATGAGGGTTAACAAACAAAGGATACAATTTACATAGAATTTTACAATATTTTTCAGTGCAATTTAGATATTTTGTATGACTAATATATTTACAGTTTTGTAATCTGAATATATATTGTTCAATATAACATTAAATTGGTAATTTTATACATCCGTCTTTTTATACATCCGTCTTTTTATACATCCGTCTTTTTATTCATAAAAATTATTAGTTAAAACTATTAAAATAATTGTAATAATAATATTTAGAGAGGAGAGACAAAGTCAGTCGCTCTAACTCCCGTATTATTACTTATTCTTAGTATAATGGAGATTCGAACCCCCCATCTCAGTGCCTTCGATTCATTTTAGGGAAACTGTGTTACCCACTCACGGAACGTTGGCTAATTTTAACGTAGAACGTAGAAATGTTAATTAAACTGTTCCTATTTACTAATTAATTTAATTCTTAAGTTTTATGCTTTACTGGGCTCGCAGACTGATTAAAAGGTCATCATAACTACCTACGAATTGAAATGGTCTAAATCAGTGGTAGGCAACCTTTTTTGAAAGTGGGTTAATTTGATTTATTGGTAATTTGATAATGGGTCAGTGTTCAATATTTAAATGAAAATACACTATTTTCGGGACATTTTAAAATAAAAAACACTTAATATTTATTATTTTATATATACTGTAATTGACCCACGGGTCAGAGGTTACCGACCACGGGTGCGCCTCGATGGTGTAGTGGTTAGCGTCGCTGACTACGAATTCATCGGCCCCGGGTTCGAGACCCGACGGCAGCCGGCGCGCAGCAAAACCCAGCTGTTCATCCTTCCACACAATAAATAAAGTGGTTGGTAGATAAATGGGTACCCTGAGTGGCCTAGTGGTTAAAACGCTGGGCTGCTGATGGGGCGTGGTTCGGATTCCACGTTAAACTGTACGTCTAAGGTGGAGTGAAAAGCTTGACCTTCGTCAGAATGAACAACTCGGGCGGAAGCTAACCAAAGGTTAAAGGTGTATATATATATATATGAGGATTATTTCACGAAAGTAACACGTGAATAATATTTCTGATGAAAATAACTACAAAGGAAACAGAATGGTGTTCAAGGCTTTCGTTTAATGACATCCTCAGGAACGCTGAAATAAATAACAAGTTCGAGACTATATATAGGTCACAAAAAAATTGTAGGAGGAGCATACAGATTTATAAGGAAACACTACCAGAGTTTAGCACTTTGCCACATGTCCAAATCCGTTCTGAACGAATTCAAAACAACAGGATCAAGCGAAAAAAGGCCCTGGCTAATGTTGAAATTATTTGCAAGTTGAATAATAGCATACTCAAGAATATTTCTATTAACAATGTTGCTTGAGTGAAACAAAATTGAAGCATTATTTCAGTCAATACAGTGGGATAACTCTAACAAATGGACGAAAAGGGCACTGGACGACTGTCCCGTTCTAACGGAATATTGCTGCTGTTTTACACGCGTGTGCAAATCCTTTTCCCGTCTCTCCAATATAAAAGGAATCACATTGTTTACAATCAATTTTATAGATAATGCCTGAATTATTGGTAGGATTATTTTTTACTGATATTTTTCACAATATTGTCACATGAAAATAATACATTAATATTCAAAAGTTTAAGTATATTAGCAATGCCTAAAAATCCTGGGGAAAATGGAAGTGCTAAAATATTCTTCGATAAAGTGCGAGGGTTATTATTCACATGATAGAAAGTTCGTTTTGCCTTGTTAAGACAAGATTCCAAAAAGGCAGGTGGGAGACACAAATCACTTCCAATACCGTTGGTTTTTTCTAATTCGGCATCCATGTATTCCGGACTGGATTCTCGAAATGTAAATGATTTCGAAAAACTCCATATAAATATTGGAGAGGAGGGGTGACAAGGGATTGCCCATGGCCATCCCAAAAACCTATTGATAATATTCGCTGCTGAAAGTGAATTTACAGTCTTTAATGCAAAGTTTAATGAGTTCCAAAACGATGTGTGCAGGTAGTGGCAGGTCATACTTATGTAATTCTCGGAAGAGAAAGTGAAGCATATCGTCAATCGGCACTTCTGTAAACAAACAAACGTCAAACCTGATCAATCTATCGTTGGTTTCAGTGAGTATATTATTCAGTTTTTCAGTAAGATCCATGGAATTTTTTACATATGAATCAGAGATAGTTCCGAGAATGGGGGACAAGACTTTGACAAGCCATTTGGAGAGTTTATAGGTAATACAGTAATAGTTTTTCGAAATCACTTATATTCCGAGAATCCCTCGGGGTTGGCATCCCATGGTTACGGTACGTCGACAATATTTTGTGTATCTTGCCCATGAAGTGTGACCTGGATGACTTCCTCCTTCAGTTAAATAATCAAGTCCCCTCCATTAAGTTTACTTTAGAAGTGGAACAAAACGACTCAATCCTGTTTTTGGACGTGCGCGTACATAGGGAAAGCGCAGGTTTTAAGTTTAGTGTCTATCGGAAAAAACAAACAATTTGTCCTTCGTACACTTTTACTCCGGACATGACACCCCCATCAAGAAAGACATATTTTCTTCAATGTTTCTCCGCGCTCTTAGGATCGCCAGTCCGGAATACATGGATGTCGAATTAGAAAACAATCAACAGTATTGGAAGTGATTTGTGTTACCTACCTGCTTTTCTGGAATCTTGTCTTAACAAGGCAAAACGAACTTTCTATCGTGTGAATAATAACCCTCGCACTTTGTCGAAGAATATTTTAGTACTTCCATTTTTCCCAGGCTTTTTAGGCATTGCTAATATAATTAAACTTTTGAATATTAATGCAGTATTTTCATATAACAATATTGTGAAAAATATCATAGTAAAAAATAGTCCTACCAATAATTCAGGCATTATCTATAAAATTGGTTGTAAACAATGAGTCCTTTTACATTGGACAGACGGGAAAGGATTTGTACACACGTAAAACAGCATCAATATTCCGTTAGAACGGGAAAGTCGTCCATTGTCCTTTTCGTCCATTTGTCAGAGTTATCCCACTGTATTGATTGGAATAATGCTTCAATTTTGTTTCACTCAAGCAACATTGTTAATAGAAATATTCTTGAGTCTGCCATTATTCAACTTGCAAATAATTTTAACATTAGCCAGGGCCTTTTTTTCACTTGATCCTGTTGTTTTGAATTCGTTCAGAACGGATTTGGACAAGAGGGGCAAAAGTGCTACAACTCTGGTAGCTTTTTCTTATAAATTTGTATGCTGCTCCTACAATTTTTATTTTTTTTATTTTTTTTTTGTGACCTATAGTATATAGTCTCGAACTTATTTATTTCAGTGTTCCTGAGGATGTCATTAGACGAAAGCGCTTGATCACCATTTTGTTTCCTTTTTCCTTCGTGGTTATTTTCATATATATAGTGGCGATTTGGATTTATTTGTTATTTTAGTTATTTGTACTCGTTTCCTTTGCTTCACACTGATTCTGAATTCTATTTAATGCTATTGACAGCTTGGCCGAGGCCAAGAATGCAGAGCGCGTGGCGAAGGGCGACAGTTTGAACGAAAGGAATTTCAGAACGAGAATAATTTTTACTACTTTCAGATTTATTTAATTTACAAAACGGATGAAATAACTGGGAAAGGCAGGCGCGAATACACTCTTAACAAATTTATCATAAAGAGAAAGTCACTTAAAACTAATTCTAAACAATTTAATTCGCAAAACCTACATTTTGAACAAACACGCATCTACACAAAAAAAAAAAAAAAATGAAAAGACTGACTACCTCAAAGCATTGTTTTGCCTCCAACGCAGTTCATATCTTCTCTCTCCACGTTGCTAGTTATTAATTTGTATCTTGATCTTTTAATTCTTTAACTTGTAAATAAATGTGTAGAAGTAAATGTATGAAATGCAAAATTAAAGTCAATTTACTTCAATTAATAATGGGTGTGTAATATTGTAGTGTAATAGGAAAATGGATATATAATTTCCTTAATGAGTGGAAGCAAGTCGTTTCGTTACAGTTCAAGGAATATCTTCATCGAGTCAAGAGGTCCTTAGCTGAATACCACAAGGAACAATATTAGTAGTGATGGGACGATACCAAAATTTTTAACGATTCCGATTCCGATTCCGATACGATTCTCGATTCCGATTCCGATTCTCAATATTTTTAAATATAATTTTATACTTGTTTTTCTGGAAATTGTCATATTTTACTCTGGTAAGATTAACTATTTACATTATGAGTATGGTAATATAAATTATAAATTATAATAGATTGGTTTAAAAATAAAAATCAACTGTAAGTTGTAACAATTCATTTTAATCTTCTTGATTACACATCATGGATATACATGTTTTAATGTATAGCTACAATACAATAAAAATAAAATTTGTTATCCTCTTTCATTTAAATTTTAAAGTTTACATTGCAAAACTGGTTCAATTAAAAGTTAAAGAATCGTTTTAAGAATCGGAAATCATGGTACAATTCTCTCGATTCCGATTCCGATTCCTGAAAAATGCTCGATTCTTCCGATTCTCGATTCCGATTCCGATTCCGATTAATCGTCCCATCACTAAATATTAGCTCCATTAGTATTGAAAACCATGCTAACTGATATAGATGAAGAAGATACCAGTGACAGCGTAGTAACATCCTTTGCTGATGACGCAAAAAATTTGTAAAATAATAAGAGACTCCGATAATATAAACACTCTACAGACGGACATGAGCAGAATCTACAACTGGTCTCAATAATATGAAATTTAACAGAAATTTCAACTATTAAGGTAGGAAAGAAGGGAGGACCTAAAATCCATGGAATACTATACCAGAAATGGACAGGAAATTCAAAGAAACTCTAAAGCAAAATATTTAGGAGTCATAATAACTCTATAACCACTCAAGCAATAGTGGAAAGTAGAAAAAGGAAGAACGTGTGTTCCCAAACTAAAGGCTAGACAGGGAACATCCTCAACTCTGAAGGAAAATAGCTTTGTTGTTAGAGGGCCAAGACTGTTTAGTCAGCTGGCCAAGGAACTACGGAACAGGCCTAGTGTAGTGGTGGAAATCGTCAAAAAACCAGACGAGACAAGCCAGGGAGTACCTGGTTATGTGAAGTGGATAGCGCAAGAAACCAATACTCTCTACTTCACCAGGGCAACTCGAGACGAAGGGCACCAAGCCTGACCTCTGTGAACTGAGGAATCGACGCATGAAATATTTGAAAAGTTGAAAGATTATAATACACACACACACACACACACCACACACACACACACACACACACACACACTGTACTGACATACTATGGTATCGGATTTTAAGTATAAAAATATTTTCCCTCCTCATTGGTCAGCCTTTGGAAGGAATGAAAAATAGTCCCTGATTGATTAATTCATAATATCTAACTCATCATTCTGAATATACGCTGCTCAGAAATGGGCAGGCCCCGCCTCCGTTGGCGGAGACTTCTGTGAAAGTGACAAACATCTTCAAACGTTATTCTGTAATTATTCCCTAAGAATATATCATAACCAATGATAGTTTTGGTTGATAACGACTCCTGATTGTCAAAGGAAATTTGTCAAAACATATTTAGAAATGATTACACAAGTGATATGGTCCAGCTACACACACACACACACACACACACACACAGTATATTATAATCTATTGTCTAATACATTCGTCTAAAAAGCACTTTTTGGATTAAGTTGGAACCCAGTCATCTCAACGTCAATTAATGAACACTAATTGATATTAATTGATAGAACCAATTAATAAAAACTAATTGGTTCGAGAAACTATTTATTTTCACCACTTTTAGTTATCGCGTCTGTTTCCACGAAGTTATAATTTTAAATAGTCCTCATATTTCTAATTATTTGTTTACACCCACACTATACTATTATTATTATTATTACTAGTACAGTTCCCGTCGCTTCGCTGACGGTTAGACAGGCTAAACTACAGAAAAGAACGCAGCCGTGAAAATTTTGAGCTTCACATTGTGTCAACATTTCTGAATCTGGTATCTCCCAAAACCTCCTCACCCCCATTCATGCAACTTGGGGCTAACCCCCTCCCCCATTACCCCCACCCCTCCCCATTGCCCCACCCATCCCCCATTACCCCCACCCCCAACCTTCCCCCATTACTGCCCGGGATAAATTTCACAAACAGACAGGCTAAACTACAGAAAAGAACACAGTCATGAAAATCTTGAGCTTCACATTGTCGCCCGTAATACAATTTCTGAATTTTTTTCTGTTTTTTCTCAATTTCTGAAAGTGTGACGGACGGACAGACGGACGGACGGACAGCTCTCTTATTATAATATAAATTATTAAAGAACGTTCAGAGCCTCTCTTCACAACGTTTCTTTTGTTAGTGAATAATTAAGCATTCAAAATTGAATCAATTCTTTCTTTTGTGTAAAAATGTTCCTCTTAAAAAGCTATTTACTGAAAAGGCTTCGTTCTTTGAACTTTTTTGGGCTGAGTCTTTGTGTGTTTGAAGCAACTCTCTCCTATCTACAATTAAAGTCAAGTTTGGCGCTGTTTTGTCAGAAAATTAAATATTCTTAACTTACTCTTGTATACATACAGTCGGTAATCGCTTTAATTGCATGTTGCTGCAGCTCCACAATTTTGATCCTAATTATTGTTGGGTACACACACACACACACACACACACACACACACACACACACACACACAGAGGGTTGATAAAAGTAAATAGACACCACGATCACTGTTCTCAACAACAATTGCAAAAAAAACTCATCAATGGAATGCCAAAACGTGTGTTAGCTAAACATAATGCAAAGGACATCTACACCATTCTAAATTCATTGATTCAATAAGTCTCTAATTAGTTATTGACTAATAAATCATGTCTATCAAAAACTGGAAAAAGAAAAACAACACAAAGGTGTCTATTTACTTTTGTCAATCCTCTGCGCATATATATATATATATATATGAAGGTGTTTAAAAATAGGAAAAAAAAAGGCTTTTCAATATGAAATGTTTATTCTTCCGGTGAATACCCACACATCATTTTAAGTTTTGCAAAGTTCTCGGAAACTTCTCTCCGTAATAAGTCTTCTAGAACTACATAGAAGTTACTTCTCACACACAAGGAGAGCGAAACGAAACATTTTACGCGACCAAAAAAGGATGCAATAAGTCTTATGGAACGCTTATATAAGGATTACTTAAGAACTTCAAAAGCTTCGTTATAAGTCTTTTTAGCTTCACTTTTTTTCTGAACATAAAATGCTGGATGCGATAATGAGGAACTCTTTTCTAATTCTTTCAGAATATTAATTAAGAATTATTTTTTTTCCATTCTTACTGCAAGGCACTATTTATCGTTCCATTTTCAATGACGTAAAGGTTATATACAGGGTGTTCTAAAATTACCTAATAAATTTTTATACGTCTGTCGATCAGTCGTTGGACGTTGTGAACAATGTGTTCAATTTGAAGGAAGACACTTTGAACATCTAAAATAAATAATTATTGTTGCTGTATTTGAAATATAATTGTTAAATATCGCGTAATTTTTGTTAAAATACTGCGTTCATATAAAAGTTCACTAGGTAATTTTAGAACACCCTGTATATATATATAGCTTTTGAACTAAAAAAAGAATTCTAAAGCAATATTAATTTATTCTGAATTAAGGGATATAATTCTTAATTAAGTCTTTTAAGAACAACTCGTAAAGGGTTACAAAGACACACACACGTGCATAAGAATTATATATATTGTGTGTGTCTGTACGTTCTAATTCCAATAGTTCCTCATCGTAATCTGTAACCTAACTTAACCAGACCTATAACCTAACCTAACATAACCCCAAAAATTTAGCCCCCCCCCCCCCCCCCAATTTTTCTTCTTCCGTAATCCAGACATCGAAATTAGAATATTCTTTGGAATTCCAATCTCTTTGTTCGACATTTTTTAAATTCCAGATTTTTCATTTCTATTCTTTGTCTATACTCCAGCATCACCTCGTGTGTGTACACACACACACACACACACACACACACACATATATATATATATATATATATATATATATATATATATATATATATATCTTTGTGCAAGAAAGAAGTACAAAAAAATAGTGCCGAAAACATTTGTTGTTCATTTGTTGTGAAAAGGAAACCAAAATCGGAAGTGAATTAAGGAAAAATGCTCAAAATTACGAGATAGACGTACAATTAATGTTGGTCTTAAAAAGATTTTTTTTTTCTCGTAGCGAGTCTCAATATGCGTGTGTGTGTGGTGTGTGTGTGTGTGTGTGTGTGTGTGTGTGTACCTAAACAACTGGGCATAAGTGACGTCGAGTGTGTGATAATTCACCGATGAAGTGAGGTAATGTTTTTTTTATGAGTAACACCTTTGGTACCGCGGAACATTACAAAATTTATTTAAGAAGTACGGAAACATTTTTTACCGTCGGAGAAAAGATACTGGTTAGGTTGGGTTGGGTTGGGTTGGGTAGGTTGGATTTGGCTAGGTTGGATTTGGCTAGGTTGGATTTGGCTAGGTTGGATTTGGCTAGGTTGGATTTGGCTAGGTTGGATTTGGCTAGGTTGGATTTGGCTAGGTTGGATTTGGCTAGATTAGCGAGTACCTTACTATTTAATAACGACAGAAAATATCTTTCGAGACCTCGCTTATCACGCCCTTCTCTGTTGGATGGAACTTAGGTTAGGTAAAATTATTTTTTAGATATATAGTTTAATAATTAATAATAAAACGTCATTATTAAAAAAAATAATACAGCGCTTTAATTGGATCACCCTGTAGTAGTTTTAATTTTAAAATGTCGCAATAATGTTGAGTATGTTTTGGAAATACATTTCAATTAATTTTTAGACAATTTACTAATTATAATTGATGTAACCAATAAAATGGTGTTGGTTACTTAATTCTAATTATTATAATGATAAATTAACATAATAAATAAATAAATAATTTATGTTAATACCCAAAATCAAACCGGCAATAAAATTTGGTCATAATTATCAAAATACTAATTACTAAATGCGTTCATAAATTAATAATTAGGTCTATATTAAGTGCGATTCTAAAAATAATTCATATTAATTAATTAACATATGCAATTATTTTATTTCTAAATAAGTAAAATAATTAAATAAACCAGTTATTTTGATCTTCATCTTTATTACTTTTCCAAGTTTATTTATATATATACTACTGTACAAAAGTCTTAGGCACCCTTGCACAGTTGCGTTTTTTTCTTTTTTCAATAATTATGTTGAATATTTCAGCATGTTAGTGTTGTTTTATTATAAATATAAATTATAATGTATAGTCATTGTCAATAATCTCAGTTATTAGGCAGTTTAACGAAGAAAACGGATGTTTCATCAAATCGTGCTACTGCTGGAGATAAAACGGAATTTAACACAAAGCTTCTGGGTACTATTTTACAAGATATTCTAAGCTCATTCAGTAACAGTTTGTAAACAACTTCTATTGTGTTTTTGTAATTGTTTAATGCTCCTCACTAAATAAAATTTATTAAAAAAAAAAAAAAAATTCTTAATTGTTAATTCTCTCTCTTTTTCCAGATAAAGGAATAAAATTTTACATTGGTTAAGCAATGGCTGAAATATCCATTGCAACTCGACACCGGGTGGTATATTGCACGAGCAGGGGCAATCTCAATCAGAAATATCGCGACAAACTCGGGTATCAAGATGTGGTATTCGAGCAATTTTGAAGAAACAGCGCGAAACAGGCAAAGTTGAAGATCAAAAACGCAATGGAAGGCCAAGAAAACTCTAAAAACGATGAGACACCCCTTAAGCTAACATCTCTAACAACTTTCGGCAGAGTTTGCCCGAACCTCAGGATTAGGAGTCCACTAATCCACCGTGAGGAGATCACTCATCAGAAATGGTCTTAATGGTCGAGTGGCAATCAAAAAGTCATTTCTCAGGAAAGGAAACGAGTGAAAGAGGCTCAAATATGCTCAAAAGTACAAGAATTGGAATGCTGACCAGTGGAAAAGGGTCCTCTGGAGTGACGAGTCAAAATTTGAAATTTTTGGCACAAAGAAAAGACAGTATGTGAGAAGAAGAAACGGAGAACAATTCAAGGCAATGAATGTGTTTGCAGCCAACAACTAAGCATGGTGGAGGATCTATCCAAGGTTGGGGCTGCATTTCAGCAAATGGTGTTTGGGATCTTATCAAAATTGATGGAATACTGAATGCAGAAAGATACAGACAGATCCTAATTCATCATGCTGTGCCATCAAGTCGGAGATTAATTGGGAAAATTTTATTTTTCAGCACGACAATGACCCTAAGCATACTGCCAATGTAGTCAAAACCTATTTGGAGAATGAAAAAGAATGTGGAGACTCGCAAATGATGGAGTGGCCTCCTCAGAGACCTGATTTAAATATTATTGAGGCTGTTTGGGATTATTTAGACAGAAAGAAGCGAGAAAAGCAGCCAAAATCGAGAGAGGAGCTGTGACAGGTCCTTTTAGATGCATGGAACAACATTCCAGCGGATTTCTTACAAAATATCCAAGATAGCATTCCAAATCGAATCGCAGCAGTTTTGCAGGAAAAGGGCGGTCATACAAAATACTGACTTTCGACAATTGTACGTAACTTTTCAGTACTTATGGTGATGGTTCTATGATAAATCTTGAAGGTAGCACGTATATTTTAACCTTTGAAATTGAGAAAATTTATCAATACAAGATTTTTCAGATCTGCCTAAGACTTTTGCACAGTAATGTGTGTGTGTGTGTGTGTGTGTGTGTGTGTGTGTGTGTGTGTGTATATATATATATATATATATATATATATATATATATATATATGATGTACAATTTTTAATAACATTTTAAAAAGATAAAGACCCAAAAAACTGCCACTCTTCCTTTGAAGATTTTTCTTTTTATTTAAAGTTTATCCCCCAAAAAATAAAAAATATAAATAAATAAATATTTTCAAAATAGAAAGGATATTTTTTAAGTCAAAAAGTTGGAAAAGCTTCAAAGAAAAAATAATTTATTTTTTTCTCAAATAATGAAATATTTATTGAGTGTTTGACTAAACGCGTGTAGGTAAGAAAATGTATGTATGTGCGTGTGCATACACGCGTATTTGTGAGTATATGTATGCGGAGACGGGAAGGGGTACAGCGAATACGGATGTCTCGGGGCCCGTTGAGTCGGGACTCGTGCTCTTTAGAGTAGGTACTAAGAGGGTCGCGAAAATTTATGTTGATATCTGTCCGCGACCTTGTATGTACGCGTGCGTATACATCTCGCAGTTAGGCAGCTCAGTACCCAGTGAAGGTACCAAACATCCCTGGGTATATAGGCATTTGTACGATGTGAAACCTTATTTATTACTGAACTTACTGCCGCTGTTCGAGAGACTGCTTCGAAAAGGCTTTTGAAAGAGCGATTAATGTAATTCTTGAAAAACTTTATTTAATATATTGATATCAGCTGTTCGCGGATTGAAAGGAACGTATCTGTTTGCCACAGGGCATGATGGGTAATGTTGATAGGGGATAAGCTAATATGAGAGTTAGAAAAAAAAAGTCGCCGATGTCAATCTCGTTGTTTTCCAAATGTTTAAAAAGTCGAGCGAAAATCGAGCAGAATCGAGGGAAATCGGGTAAAGTCGAGGAGAATTGAGTGAAAAACAAAGACTATTATTTTCAGTGTCAGCGCTTAAAATCAAACTACGAACCATCTGTAACGGATCAAACGTCGTCCAAAAACTGTAAAATGGCGCCGCGTTCGAAAAATTTGTCATCGGAAAATCTGTGGTACAACGCTCAGGCCAGACGAACGCGATCCATTGAGCTAACTTCTACATTATTATTATTATTCAGTACCACCAGGATTCGAACCCTCGACCTCAGTGTCTTCATTTTGCTCATAGGTAAACGGTGTTACCCATGCACTGGGCATTGGCACTCCAGTGAGTATAATACTCTTATAAAGATATAAACTATATATGGTTCAATACTACTATTATTATATAAATAACTCTTAGCAATATTATTTCTCAGAATAAAAGATTGAACTCTTCACTTCAGAAATGATCTTATTTCTTTCAAGTTATTATTAAAAATAATTGTTTAATAAATAAAGGATATTTTTTCTGATAATACTTCAGTCTTTGTTCGTCTGTGAAACAATTAACTAATGACATATATACGTATATATACAGTATATATTACATACATATACTACCGGTCAAAAGTTTAAGTACACCTACTAATTTCCAATGTTTTGCTGCTTTGCTCGTGACAAACTTCAAATGTAATCTAAACAGGTACTAGAGATGAGTTTGCTTACCTGGCTTTCATATTGTATGCTTTAGTGCATCTGCCCTATGCAGTGTGTTGTAACACAGAAGCTTCTTCAACATAGCCTTCAAAATGTGTTAACTGACGTCTACCATGCAACCTAAAATTAATGCCATTAGCTCTGCACAACGGTCCAAAAACATTTTAAAAGTCTTTACTTGGGTATTGTGTTTCTTCAGGAGTATGTTAATACACGTGTTCAGTTATTAACATGCGCTGCAAGTCTTTACATATAAAATACTTGCAGGGGAGCTAACTGTGTAGTTTAAGGTATATTTCTGTGTTTCTAAAAGCAAAAATGGGTGCCAAAGCTCAGTTAACAACAGAAAAAAGAGAGTTGATTGTAACTTTGAGAAATGAGGGCCAATCACTGAGGCAAATTGCAGAAAAAAATAAAAGTTTCTATGAATGCGGTTGCTTGTGCCATTAAATGGTACGAAGAAACTGGTCAAAATAAGGACAGAAAAAGGTCAGGGCGACGAAGAACCACAACAGACTCAGAGGACAAGTATATCCAAGTCACCAGTCTGCGCAACAGACGTCTCACAGCACCTGAAATCGAAGCCCAGCTGAACAACTCCAGAAGTACAACAGTTGCAACATCAACTGTTCAGAGAAGACTAAGAGAGGCAGGATTAAAAGTACGAACTGCAGCAAAGAAACCAATGCTGAGACTCCAGAACAAAAAGAAAAGGCTAGCCTGGGCTAAAAAACACCAAAAAATGGACTATTGAGCAGTGGAAATTTGTCCTTTGGACTGACGAATCAAAGTTCGAAGTTTTTGGATCCAAACGCAGAGTATTTGTGCAGCGCAGAGCGGGTGGAAGAATGACACAGCAGTGTGTTGTGCCAACAGTGAAGCACGGTGGAGAAAGTGTGATGGTTTGGTGATGTTTTGCAGGGGAGCAAGTTGGAGATCTCCACAAAGTCACTGGAATACTGAACCAACGTGGCTATCACAGCATTCTACAGCGCCATGCAATCCCAACTGGACTGTGACTAGTTGGCCAACAGTTCATAATGCAGCAAGACAACGATCCTAAACACATTTCCAAGCTGTGTCAAAATTACCTGAAGCAGAAAGAACGGCAACGTCAGCTCACAGTTATGGAATGGCCACTGGCCAGCACAGTCCCCGGATCTGAACCCCATCGAGCTAGTGTAGGATGAACTGGATCGACGAGTGAAAACCAAACAGCCATCCAGTGCTCAGAAGCTCTGGGAACTCTTACAAGAGTGCTGGCAGCAGCTTTCACCAGACTATCTTTTTTCTCTTGTTGAGCGTATGTCTCGAATTTGTTCTGCTGTAATTGCTGCTAGAGGAGGCTATTTTGATGAATCTAAAATTTAGACTTTGCTTTTGGTAAATTGTCCTGATTTGTTATTTAAGTTCCCATGTTTATACTTATTTGTGTCATGATAACTTAGTTAATAAATAAAAAACTTTGAACAAAATTTGAAATTTATGAATATTTCAGGGTGTACTTAAACTTTTGACCGGTAGTGTGTGTGTTGTGTGTGTGTGTGTGTGTGTGTGTGTGTGTGTGTGTGTGTATATATATATATATATATATATATATATATATATATATATATATATATATATATATATATATATATATATATATATATTGTGTATATATACACAGGGTGTCAAGAAAGGCCTCAAAATAAAATAAAACCGTATCTTTTTAAGCAAAGTGACGTGAACACAAACGCTTTGAGTCAGTTTATGAAGCCCCATTCACACAAACACGAACATACAGCATACACTATACAACAGCAACAGTGTGTAACAATGTACGCGCGTATCTGGACGAACTATTCCAAAACCGCTGGATTGGAAGAGATGACCCCCATTGTCTGGCTCCAAGGTCACTCGACCCAGTTCCACTAGATTTCTTTGTATAAGGCTTTGTGAAAGACATTGATTACCAGTAGAAGATTGACAATACATGACCGAATTGTTGCTACGCTTGGTGAGCGGTACAGTACAGATTGGTTGTTTCGGTTACAGAGCACATACCGAAATTGTCGAACTCTGTAAAATAACTTGATGGATGTGACCGTCATATGATATCTAAAAAACCAATATATATATATTTATATATATATATATATATATATATATATATATATATTATATATATATACAGGGCTATTCAAATGATTCATCCAATTTCAACTGAGAATAATTCCGTACCTATCAACCGTGCATCAACTGGGCATACACCATATGAAAGAGGAAATCTCCGAGTCTTACAAGATCACCGCGAGAGGGCTCCAAAGTCACGCCGTGGCCTAGCTTAGCAACAAACACTCAGTGTGAAAATGGCGTCCGCACAGCAGAAGGCGTTTTGTGTGTTGCAGTTTTCGAGCTGTAAATCGGTAGTCACAGTGCAGCGTGAGTTTCGTCGACGTTACAGAACAGATCCACCGGGTGCTCAGAGCATCCGTCGGTGGTATCGGCAGTTCGAGGAAACAGGATGTTTGTGTAAAGGCAAGTCCACAGGACGACCGCGCGTGTCTGAGGATAATGTGCAAAGAATCAGAGAGAGTTTCCAACGTAGCCCGAGGAAATCAACAAACCGCGCCAGTCGAGAATTGGGACTTCCTCAGACGACTGTTTGGCGTGTTTGAGACGGCGCTTGCATATGAAGCTATACAGGTTTGCAACTGTTGCAGGCTCGACGGCCGGGGGACAAGTTAAAACGACAGAACTTTTGCGATCTTGCAGGAGGCTATGGAGGATGACGAATTTGCTCCCCGCCTGGTGTTCAGTGACGAAGCAACTTTTCATTTAAGTGGCAAGGTGAACCGTCACAACCTTCGCATATGGGGCACGCAACAACCACATGCAACAATCGAGCACGAGCGCGACTCACCTAAAGTTAACACCTTCTGTGCCATTTCCCGGGCAAAGGTTTACGGCCCCTTCTTTTTCATGGAAAACACAGTGACTGGTCACTCCTATCTGGATATGCTGCAGAACTGGTTATTTCCCCAATTGAACGAAGATTCCGGCGACTACATTTCCAGCAAGATGGGGCGCCGCCTCATTGGCATTTGGATGTTCGCCGTTTTTCAACGCTACAGTGCTCACTCGCCGTTGGATTGGTCGCAGTGGGCCCCATGACTTGGTGCTTCACAGCTGGCCCCCTAGGTCGCCGGATCTTACACCGTGCGACTTCTTCCTTTGGGGGTACGTTAAGGATACTGAGTGCGTGCCACCGTTGGCCACATCTTTGGATGAGCTCCGAACTCGCATTGTTACTGCCGTAGAGTCAGTGACAACGGACATGCTGGAGCGAGTATGGGAGGAATTCGACTATCGTGTCGACGTTGCTCGTGTAACTAGGGGAAGTCACATAGAGCATTTATGATGTGAGACACAAAATTTGGACAGTTTTTCTTTTGGTTGATGTATCAAAAATCACACTGTATTTGCAACATTAAAAAATATTCTCATTTGAAATCAGGTGAATCATTTTGAATAGCCCTGTACTACCAGTCAAAAGTTTAAGTACACCCTGAAATATTCATAAATTTCAAATTGTTTAAAGTTTTTTATTTATTAACTAAGTTATCATGACACAAATTCATAAGTACAAACATGGGAACTTAAATAACAACAAATCAGGACAATTTACCAAAAGCAAAGTGTAAATTTTAGATTCATCAAAATAGCCTCCTCTAGCATCAATTACAGCAGAACAAATTCGAGGCATGCGCTCAACAAGAGAAAAAAGATAGTCTGGTGAAAGCTGCTGCCAGCACTCTTGTAAGAGTTCCCAGAGCTTCTGAGCACTGGATGGCTGCTTTGCTTTCACTCGTCGATCCACTTCATCCCACACTAGCTCGTTGGGGTTCAGATCCGGGGACTGTACTGGCCATTCCATAACTGTGAGATGACGTTGCCATTCTTTCTGCTTCAGGTAATTTTGACACAGCTTGGAAGTGTGTTTAGGATCGTTGTCTTGCTGCATTATGAACTGTTGGCTAACTAGTCGCAGTCCAGATGGGATGGCATGGCGCTGTAGAACGCTGTGATAGCCATGTTGCTTCAGTATTCCAGTGACTTTGTGGAGATCTCCAACTTGCTCCCTGCAAAACATCACCAGACCATCACACTTTCTCCACCGTGCTTCACTGTTGGCACAACACACTGCTGTGTCATTCTTTCACCCGCTTTACGCCGCACAAATACTCTGCGTTTGGATCCAAAAACTTCGAACTTTGATTCGTCATTCCAAAGGACAAATTTTCACTGCTCAACAGTCCATTTTTGGTGTTTTTTCGCCCAGGCTAGCCTTTTCTTTTTCTGGAGTCTCAGCATTGGTTTCTTTGCTGCAGTTCGTCTTTTTAATCCTGCCTCTCTTAGTCTTCCCTGAACAGTTGATGTTGAAACTGTTGTACTTCTGGAGTTGTTCAGCTGGGCTTTGATTTCAGGTGCTGTGAGGCATCTGTTGCGCAGACTGGTGACTCGGATATACTTGTCCTCTGAGTCTGTTGTGGTTCTTCGTCGCCCTGACCTTTTTCTGTCCTTATTTTGACCCGTTTCTTCGTACCGTTTAATGGCACAAGCAACCGCATTCACAGAAACTTTTATTTTTTTTTGCAATTTGCCTCAGTCGATTGTAACTTTGAGAAATGAGGGCCAATCACCGTCTTTTTTCTGTTGTTAACCGAGTTTTGGCACCCATTTTTGCTTTCTGAAACACAGAAATATACCTTAAACTACATAGTTAACTCCTCTGCAAGGATTTTATATATAAAGACCTGCAGCGCATGTTAATAACTGAACACATGTATTAATATACTCATGAAGAAACACACTACCCCAGTAAAGACTTTTAAAATGTTTTTGGACCTTTGTGCAGAGCTAATGGCATTAATTTTAGGTTGCATGCTAGACGTAAATTAACACATTTTGAAGGCTATTTTGAAGAAGCTTCTGTGTTACAACACACTGCATAGGGGAAATGCACTGAAGCATACAATATGAAAGCCAGGTAAGCAAATTCATCTCTATTACCTGTTAAGTTTACATTTGAAGTTTGTCATGAGCTAAGCAGCAAAACATTGAAAATTAGTAGGTGTACTTAAACTTTTGAATGGTAGTATACGAGAGGTTTTCTTTTCTATTTCACAAACATTTCCCGATACCCTATATATAATATATACATAGACAGTTTCTACCTGTCTGCCTGCTGCCTCTATTTGGCTATCTGTCCCCTTAAAGGCAATTAACGAATTACTTTTGTTTGGGATTTGCTTTCAAATGAAGGTCCTCGAATAGTCTAACTTTGGCAGCTTAATTCAGTCCAATTCTTATTCAAATAAGTTCATAATCCCAAAGAATTGGTTTGGCATCATGCCCAGAGCACCATAAAGTGTGTATATATATATATATAAGAATACAAAGGCCACACAAAGAACTTTGTGTAGGATAGAGGAAACGAAAGATGATGACTGGTCTCGACTACAATCCCTGGAAAGAGGACGCGAGATATCTGTCGAGTATTTCCTATATGTATATTATTGTGTATATGTCCCAAACTTTAAAAATGAAAGAGAAACACACTGCAATAAAAGACGAGATAGATTCTGTACTGCCAACTGCGGTGGGAGAAGATTCTGTACTGCCAACTGCGGTGGGAGAGGGAGTCATGAAAAAGAAGCTGGAAAATACTCTCAGAATACGAGTGCCTAAACTCTCTAACGTGCTGCCAAAAAAACATAGGAACCTCCAGCATACCACCCTAAATACATTTCAAGAAACATCTCGTCAGGTTCCTGTGTAAAGTCCCTGGCGAGCCATGCGTAAATGACTATGAGGGCAGGAAGAGAGTGGAAAACAACTCTTTTACCTCAGATAAGGCGAAATGCTGCACAGAGATCGAACGCAGGTAGTTCGATCCTAAACGTTTATTCAACCCCAAAGTTATATATAAATATATAATAATGAACAACTCTAAAGTCGCTCATTTTCTCTTATTTTGTACCGTGTGTCTGTGATTTGGTCATTGACTAATGTTATGCCCACAGTTACGGTAACGCGTTGTGTAAGCTTTTTGTTGTATCCAATTGGTTAAAACTCAATCATGATCAGAACAGTGATTACTCCATTTTTTACTCGATGATAAAAATGTATGGGAATTTTTTTTCTTCTGTGATTTTTCCACAAACAGGTTTGGGTATGTTAGGTTGGATAAGGTCAGAGAATGTTAGGTCAGATTAGTCCAGGTTAAGTCGGAATAGGTCAGATTAGGTTTGGTCGAAATTAAATTAATCTTTGATAATTGTCTTCAGCCAGCCCCGTACTGGGAATAATAGCTTTTGTTTATACTATGTGAAGCGATAAAAATAACCCCTTTTTTTTTAATCCACACTGTAAACATACAAGTCAAAGATCAAAATTAAAATTCGTCGACTGTAAGCATTTTTACTGTATTTATGCGTTAATTGTAACCGCGGTCTATTTTACATCGTTATTTCTGCGCAAACTGTATCAAAATGAACGATTTCTTAAACTCTCTTGAATCTATGTTAACTTTAACAAGTTTAAACTCCTACTTTAACCTCTAGAAACATTAATTAAGTAGTTGCCTCGAGTGTTAGAATCATATATGTAGACTGCTATATACGATCTTACAATTCTCTTTGTCAACACCAAATATTGAAAAATTCTGTTAAAAATTTTTGGGTGTCATAATAGTTAAGCTTTAATTAAAAAAAAATGGAAGTCTTTAAATTTAAACTGCAAATATAGTAAAAGACACGAGTATACGCCCCCCCCCCTCCATTATATTTATTTAAAAAAAAAAAGATAAAACTTGTTAACAGAAAACTTAGCAAGTTTACTAAAAAAGAACTTCGATCATTTTCACCAAATTTTTGGCCAAAACTATGGCACTGTTTACGCCAGAAAAACGATTACGCTCTATTAATTTGGGTTCAAGATACTGAACATCGTTCGGTGATACTAAATGGAAAACGGGTCGTAAAAACTTTTGCAAGCTAATACACCTCAAATACCTAATTAGAATTCAGGAAACTTCTGCCAACTTTACAACCTATAAACCAAATCCGAGGTTTGGAAGATGGCAGAGTTGAACAAAGTTGATTTTAGCTTTCTTATTTTCTAAAAATGATTATTATGACCACAGTTACATTGATCTTCATCGTGTGTCGCTAGTGTAAAAATAAAAATAATAATGACACTAAAAACAGTTTTATATTAAACGTATCTGAAGACATTTTTACATTAAAGTAAGTTTAGAAATGTATTTAAAAATAAAAACTTTCGATACATTTCCATGTAAATAACTTTCGATAAGCGCGTTATCGAATACAAAAACGTGTTTGGGCCTAATATGTTTTTCTTTAAAAATACTTCGTTCTCCGTTACATCACACAGTATTTGGAATTGTAAACATGTTTGGAGGTGCTTATGTTTTGTATTTAAATGTCACTTATAGATACAGTATGTATAAACACATTTAGCAATTAACTGTGTTAATGATAAACCTTATTATATATATCATTATTTTTGTTACGGTTGGCCGTTCAAACTTTTATTGTTTGGAGTCAGTACTTATATTATAATTGTTATTTAGAATACTGCAAAGCTAGATCAAAGTTAAATTACTATGTATAAAAAGCAAGTATTTTATGTACTACGTTAGTAGTAAACTGTACTACCTTAAATAATACAGAACATAATAATAACTCATTACGCAAGAATTAACGTGTCGATTGGACGAAGTTAAAAATGCAGTAGAAAATAAAATATAAAGATAGGACAGAGCACCTTTTTAAAAATTTAGAATTACTGCATCTTGAATGTAGTAATTCCCGTTCAAATGATTCTTACTTTAAACTTATACATTGGTATTGTAATGATATGATATATCCATACTAAGGGAAGAAGGAAGGCCTTGGATTGAATCGTACAATTTCGTACTAAAATTATTCCTAGATCGAATGATTTCATTGCTCCTTGAAAAGGGGAACAAGTGGTGCTTACGACATATGGTGTCGCTTCAGTCGACCGAGAATAGTACCAGTTTACATGAATATCAGTAGAGGTAGTGCTCATTATATATAAAGCAGTCATAAGACAATGTAAACAGAAAGATGATTCCATTCGAGCAGCAAAAGCCTGTTAACTTAAATAATGATTATAAAAAAAATTTGGAAATTTGTCAAGAAAGAAATGGGGTGCCAAGAATGCCATCCCATCAACAATTGATGGAGTATCTGGGGGGGAAGAAATAGCTAAGTTATGGAGAACGTGATACTCAAACATCCTACAGCGTGGGGTGAGCTCACCTTAATGTGGGTTGTAATGGAACAACATTAGGAGGGGCCAGTGAAAATACGGGAACTTCAGTGCCTGAAGTTAAGAGCCTGATTAAAGAGTTAAAGACAGCTGCCTCATCAAGGGTAGATGACCTGTCGAATGAGCACTTAAAGTATGCTAATGATGTGATGAATCTTCTTGTCTCATTATTGCTCACAGTTATACTCTTGCAGAGTTTATGATGGTATATATTACGCATCTTGTTAAATATAAATATGGGGACATTGTCCAGCGATAAATACAGGCTTATTGCTGTTGCCTCCTGCTTCTCAAAACTCTTGAAGTTTTTCGTATGCGGATTAAATGATTATTTATGGACGTCCCTTAAAACTAAGGTTATGCAATTCCATCCTAAAAGCTCAAACTAGATAACTAATATTATTTTCAAAGTGAGAGACGAACCAATGAAGCAAGTACAAGAATTCAAGTAGCTGGGTCAAATTATCACCAGCCCTTGAATGACAACTCGGAGATAAGGAAACAATATCGAAGTTATTGTGCTAAAGCAAAGATGATTATAAGGAACTTCAGATTCAGAACAAACGAAAAGATACTCTTTTTTCATACCTTCTGCACTAATATCTAAGGGCAGCAAGTGTGGGCTAATTACAAAAGGTTCTCGCAAAATCCTAATATACTCTTTTAGACTGCTGTATAAATTATCTCCAAGATGCTTAGCTTTAGAAATGTTGGCTAACCACCAGGCTGACCGCTGCTTGGGATTTTGGAGTGCACCTTGCGATTTTGGGATTTTTTTTTTTTTTAAATGTGCTAAATCTTGGGAAATTTACTGGGTAAAGGAAAATACTAGAAATAGTAGCTAAAAATTGCCGTTTCTCTATTTTTCTCTATTTTTTCCTGGACAATTCAAATTGAACATCATGTCAACATTCCAATTCGAGTCGGAATGATATAGGCCTAGTATAAGTTAGTGTTCTGTCACTCAGGGCTAGGCTTGCTAACTTTGTGAAATACAATTCCGGGAGATGATATATATACAGGCCATAAAAGGGGGTCGGGGCGAGCCGATCCAGCTGGCGGGTTCGAGGGGGGAGGCGCTGTAAGCCTCCCCCGAGAAATTTTTTAAATATGACCAATTTCAAGGGCATTTTGAGGCCATATGCAGGGTGTATAAAGACATATTCTAAGGTCAATTAAGTCAATCGACGCCCCTGTGTGTATATACAGTATATATATATATGAGTTATTCATATCAATCGTAAAAAAAAAACCCAAGATTATTTAAAGGCTAATAAGATGCAAATGATAAGGTGATACCAAATTATGTATTTAAAGAAAACTATTCTCAAATTGTAAGATATCCGGGAGATTAGGATAACGTTCCGGGAGCCGGGAGAACACACACGATTCCTGGAGTCTCCCTGCGAATCCAGGAGGGTTGGCAAACCTACTCAGGGCCCCAACTAGCCTACTTAAGGTCTACAGAGCTTTTGAGGGAATTAATGTATCTAAGTACTTTTTATTTTTATTTTACTACACAAATTAAATGTGTATGCATTGACAGCGTTTTGCGTATTACAAATGTAACTAAACTGAAAACCCTACAATCAGTGGTGTAGTGCTGTGGGAACGGCGTTCCCTTACTTTTTTTGGTAGACGGAACGGCGTTCCCTCACTATTTCAAATAAATCCGAACTTACAAATCTCTAACGTCATGAAATTTTAATTCCCACCCCTAGAAGAAATATGAGAAGAATCATTAACTGTTTCATTTCTTTTAGCTTCGACTGAGGCAATGCTAGCCTATAAAGATCTGGTGAAACAGTCACCACGGCGTACCAGTTGTTAACTTTTTTTTAGTTAATCATTCCAGTTGTTAGCTATTTTTATTGATCGTACTGGATGTCGTATATCTAATGACACTGGAAATACTGCATCTTCAACCTTGGAATATATCCTAATATCCAGTGCATATGACCTCAAAATATCCCTGAAATTGGTCAGATTTCAAAAGATTTCCCGGGGGCCTTACAGTGCCCCCGGACCCCCAGCTGTATGGGCTCGCCGCGCTCGCCATTGTCCCCCCCCCCCCCGCATCTGAGTAACACTTTCAAAATGCGTTCCCTCACTTCTTTATTTAGCACTACACCACTGCCTACAATACTAAATAGTACTAGGCTAGCTTAGTGATATGTGTGTATTATATGTAAATGTTGGCCTAACTAAGCAGCCTACTAAATGGGGATCTTTCCTGTTTCATTAACCGTTTCCGATTTTTATGAAAACAACGTGATATGTACAGTTTTTCACGCTGATTTCAAAATTATAAACCATTTCATCGAGAAATACTTCGGTTAGGTTAAGTTAAGTTAGGCTTATTAGCATTTGATGTTTTCTAGGACACTGTTTTTCTTTCGGTATTAAGTTATATTCTTGTAAAAAAATTACTGCATTTTCTTCTGTCTCAGTCTTCCTATATAATTCTAGAAAATTAAATTTGTCAGTCATTGGAAAGTAAAAAGATGTTGAACTATATAGTCTATGCTTGCAGTGGAAGAACAAAATAGATACACACCACCACCGTTTAAAAAATAGCCTAGCCTGTGCTTGTAGTGATTACACCGTTCTAGTACTTTTTGTAGTATTCTAGAATTTACTTTCATTTCGAAACAAACTTATTTTTAGACCTGACCTAACCTATTTCTCGATGAAATGGTTTATAATTTTGAAATCAACGTGAAAAACTGTACATATCACGTTGTTTTCATAAAAATCGGAAACAGTTAATGAAACAGAAAAGACCCCAGTTATGATACAATTGTCAAATTTTTGTTAAAGAAAAATATAATTCAATAAAAAATTAAAGAACTCGAATATTTATATAACCGGATCACCCATATAACCTTGGGAATTCTGGGGAATTTTTGTTGGGTGTTCTTGGGATAATTAAAAATGTAGAGTGGTCACACTGCTAACCACGCTGCCTCGAGCTTCCATGAGGTAACAAGACGCGCTCACTCCAGTCTGATGCGAAGCATTCTAAACGCAAACAATACAATTATCCAAGCTTTTCATCAGTCCTGCTTTATATAAAGTCTTCTAGATAAGTGTTTCCCAATCTTTTGCGGTCACGACCCCCTTTCTAATCCTGGTAACTTCCGCGAGCACCAAAGTTTAGCCAAGCTTTCAGCCAAAATTTATCCCGAAGCGTCTTTATTTTATGGAAAATATTAAAACATTAACCTGACATTACGAATTTCGCAGATAACGCTAAAATTCCAATGTTTGACCAAAATACACGAATTAATTATTTTTGTAGTAATTTGGAATTCTGTTTGGAGATACCACTGCGGACCACAGTTTGGGAAACCCTGTTCTAGGGTATTGACTTCTTGGTAGGAAAGTGCTTGTCTACAGCTCCACTTAATAGCAACATTGGTATTTTCACTAAATGTACTTTTTATTTTCATTTTTTAGCATTAGTTTTGGGTACTTTTTTATTATTAATTTTATCATCACTTATTTCATTACGCGTATTATTTTTATTTTCTTCTTTAGTTCTAATTTTTTAGTTTTTAAATCTATTGTTTAACTAGTCGTACCATTTATTACGGTGATGAATATTGTATTCTCTTATAGAATTTATCTCCTGCTAATAAAGATTATTAGTGTGTGTGTGTGTGTGTGTGTGTGTGTGTGTGTGTGTGTGTGTGTGTGTGTGTGTGTGTGAAGAGCCACGCCCCCCTGATTGGCCGAAAGCTGATGACGTGGGAAATTTCTAACCAATTTTGTACTACCACTTAACCTAGCATACACCTAATTTGGACATAAAATTTATCCTGATTGGGACACGTACGAAATAGGCGTGGCCTTCGACTAAAAAAATCCAGTGGCCACAAAACTACATATTACTCGTTATCTAAAATTACAAAATGTATTGATGGGGTTGTTTAACTTCCTTCGCAACATCTAAGGTCATATGACACGGAGGGGGCCTACAACTTTACGCGAGATCCGAACCACGGGTCGCTACATAATCTGGACGCGAAGGACGGTCTCCCATCCAACTACCTTCCAGACCCAGTGTTTAATATTACAGTGTTGTATAAATTTTACACGAAATCGTGATAGAATGAAATAGATTAAGCCCGAAATGATAAATACATAGAATGTGGCCCAAGGTCACCTTTGTCCTTTAACCCTTTAACTGCTCCATTTCATCACCATCATTGAATCAGTATGTTCAGTTTCAGTGATCGACAAAAACCCAAATCGATCAGAGCTCCACAGAAAATTATATCGAGAATCGAATACACTCGATAGGAGCAGTTAAAGGGTTAAGGGTATGTAATTTATCAAGTAATTTTGGCCTACCCCGTATTTAAGTTCGGTTACTTATGAATCTAAGTTTGTATTAATATATACCTTACTGAACACGCGAGAAGTTCCCTAACCTATCATTTTGAATTGTCCCCAAAAATTAATAATAGGTTATAAAAGTTTTTATTTTGTACAATTTTCAAAAGTTTACTTTGTAAAAAAAAATAATAAAATTATATATATATATATAACCTGTTTCAAAAATAGTTCTGAATTGTAATTATTGAGTTTCATTTGGCTTTATATCATAATAAAGGGTTGTACTGCAACATTATACGAAAACGTGTGAAATCTTTAAACATGCTCGGAAATAAATGTGCAAATGAAAACATGTATAAAAGTAAAGACAAACTATATATTAAAAATGTGTTTTACATTTAAACACTTTTTTACAGTGTAATATTATTATTATTATTATTATTATTATTATTGTTGAGACCATCACACCAAATGTCCAATCGAAGAGTTGGTCTAACCCTAAAATATTCATGAAAGCACTTAACTTTTCAAGCAAACTTTCACAAACAGCAAACACAATTCTGCGACATCCATTGTTACCTCAATATTTCACGGACACACACACACACACACACACACACACACACACACACACACACACAATTATTATTAATATACAGTGGTGCTCATAAGTATTCGTAGAGAAATATTTCGGTTATATTCCCCCTCATCTTTTATACCATGCAGAGGATAGTTAGGAAAAGTTTACCGTTCGTTTGGGAAAATGTAACAAATAAAAATATTAGTTTAATACTTTGTGTGTTCACCTAAGGCTTGAAGAATTTAAAGTTTTTATCAGTAGTTGGCTGTTTACTGATTAGAGACTGTTGGCAATTCTGAATTCTAGAATTTTTCTGTGAATCTTCATGGGGGATGGATGACTGTACAATTCTTTTGTAAGCAATGGGTCGCTGTGGTAAAGAGCTCTCTACGGATCTTAAGAAATCTGTTATTACTGCGCAAGAGTCTGGAAAGAGTTATAGGAAAATAGGAGAACTCCGAATTCCATTTACGACAGTTGTTGTAGTTATAAAGAAATAGAAAGGCTTCGGAACAATCAAAACTGTACCAAGGTGTGGACGACCTCGCAAGTTTTCAGAACGTGCAGCAAGACGGATTGAAAGAATGGCTGCTGCGAATCCTCGAGTTACAGCAGGTGATATTTGCCAAACATTAAGACTGTCTAAGCTCGATGTCCATCGCTCTAGTGTACGTTGTACATTAAGAAGGAATGGGCTGTATGGAAGAATTGCACGAAGAAATCCTCTGCTTCGAAAACGGCACAAAACTCATTTAAAGTACGTCAAGGATCATCAAAATGATGGATTTGCATTTTGAAAGAAAGTTCTCTGGACGAACGAGACTAAAATTGAATTACTGTATTCGGGAACAACGAGCAACTGTCTGTTTGCCGAAAATCAAATACTGCATTCGATCAACAAACATCCTACGGTTAAAACCCTTTCAGCCCTGAATTTTTTGTAGGGTTAAGTTATGAATGCGTGTATTTGAAACGTTAGCAATTGGCATCTTCAGTCCTTAAAGGGTTAAACATGGTGGTGGTTGCTTGCTTCTTCGGGGATGCTTTAGCGTTTCTGGTGCAGGAAAGCTTGTTGTCATTAATGGAATCTTGAATTCGAAGAAATGTCAGGAAATTTTAGAAGAAAATGTATTTCGTTCAGTTAGGGAATTGCGAATGCGTCGCAAATGGGTACTGCAACGAGATAATGATCCAAACCATAAAAGTAAGAGCATCGTGAAAAGGCTTGAACAAAATAATTTCAAGCTTCTCCACTGGCCCAGTCAAAGCCCAGATCTCAATTTAATCGAGAATTTATGGTTTGATTTGAAAAAAAATCTGTCCGCGAGAGAAACCCTTTGAATCGGAATGAATCGCAACATTTTTCTTTAGAAGAATGGGCTGAAACTTCTACTAAGATATTTCAAAACCTTGTAGAAAAAACCCAAAACGAATCATTGAAGTCATTCAAGCAAAAGATGGACACACAAAGTATTAAATTATTTTGTAAATAAATACACGAAAACTTTCTTATTTTAACTTCTTTTTATTCTACTCAATTTCTTTGTAATTTTACATTATATGTTCGAGTTAAATTAATTTTTTTATTTTTAAAATTTTTTCAAGCGATTGGTACACTTTTCATTATCCTATGCCTGGTTACAAAAGATAAGGACGAATATAACTGAAATATTTCTTTTAATGAGCGCCACTATATATATACATATATATATATATATATACAGGGCGTCCCAAAAAAATGTATACACACTTTAACAGCTGATAGCTCAATTGATGTTTCTTTCTTTCCAAGTTAAACCCATTAGAATTAATAATGGCAGTCAGACTAAGCTTTGAACAAAGGAAATTCATTCTAAAATGCTACTGGAAGTGTGAAAACGCAGTTGAAGTGCAAAGACAGTTTAGGAGGGAGTTTCAAACAGATCCACCAACGCGACTTACCATCACTCGAATTAGAGATAAGTTTGAAGCCGATGGAACTGTTCAGAATGTCCACAAGAAGCGTTCCGGAAGACCACGGACATCGACAAGCCCCACAAAGCAAGAAAGAGTACTGGAAACGTATCACCAAAGTCCAAGAAAATCTGTGCGGCAAGCGAGTCGTGAGGTAGGAATTTCAGAATCGTCTGTCCAACGCATTTTGAAGCGCTGTCAATGGAAAAGTTACATTCCAAGATTAGTCCTGCTATTAATGAAGATGATCCGGACCGAAGAGTGGAGTATTGCGAGTGGTACTTGGCACGATGTGAATGTGGATTGGACGAAGGTTTCGTAGAATACCCTCCGCGTTCACCAGACCTCACACCACTAGACTTTTTTTTATGGGAATACTTAAAAGACAAAGTCTACGCTATAAAACCTGCAAAGTCGCTGAATTGAGAGCGCCATTGAACGAGAATGCACCAAATACCAAACGAAATGTTTCGTGATGTTTGCGATTCCACTGCTTCGCGTTATCAGCAGTGCTTGGACCAGAACGGACGTCAGTTTGAAAACAGGCGTTGACAAAACAATTAAATAATGTCTGTAGATTCTATTACATTTTGAAAATGAAATGTATTTTAATAAAACACTGCCTTTATAAGTATTTAAAGTGTGTATACATTTTTTTGGATGCCCTGTATATATATATATATATATATATATATATTTCAAAGTATTTGGAAGAATAGTTAGAGAGAAAATTTATGACTTCCTGGAGACACGGGAAAGATTCAACGAAAATCAGCATAGATTCCGATCAGGTTAGATCATGCCTATCACAATTAATAGAACACTACAACAATATCCTAGATGCATTGGAAGGCATACAACTACGATGTTATATACACAGATTTTGCTAAAGCTTTCGACAAATGTGACCATGGTATAATAGCACATAAAATTAAATATATGGGAATAACAGGCAAAGTGGGAAAATGGATCTACAACTTCCTCAGAGAACGTCTGCAGGTCGTCAAAATTCAAGGTATATCATCATCAGAATCGGAAGTACGCAGCTCAGTACCACAAGGGACAGTACTGGCCCCACTCCTGTTCATTATCATGCTAACAGACATAGACAGCGGAGTAAACAGCGATAGTATAGTAACATCCTTTGCAGACGATACAAAGATCAGCAGAAAAATCAGCGATGTACATGACGTGGAGGCCTTGCTGAGGGACACGAACAAAATATACAAATGGTCAGAAGACAACAACATGTCATTTAACACCGAGAAATTTCAGCTCCTGAGATATGGTACAAAAGAAGAACTTAAACAGACTGCATATTATGCTCCAGATAGACAGGAAATTCAGAGAAGCACGAAAGCGATCGATCTCGGGATAATAATGACAGATGATGCGAAATTCGAAACACAAAATGAGATAGCGATAAATAAAGCAGAGAGAGTCGCCGGACAGGTACTAAGAACGTTCAAGAGAAGGGACAGGACAGTCATGATTCCCCTGCTGAGAACACTGATTATACCAAAACTTGAATACTGCTCAATTTTGACGTCCCCATATAAAAAGGAAGAAACTAATAAACTAGAAGAAACGCAAAGGCATTTCACTGCCAAAATTGATGGCTGCAAAGAACTCGACTATTGGGAAAGACTACGTAAACTAAATCTGTACTCCCTGGAAAGAAGAAGAGAGAGAGGTACACCATAATCTACATATGGAAAATTATCGAAAAACTGGTACCAAACCTAAAACTAAACCCAATTACCATTCAAACAACACTGGAAAATAGAAAAGGCAGACTACGTAGTGTTCCCAAATTAAAAGCCCGACAAGGGACCTCCTCAACACTGAAGGAAACTAGCTTGGTTGTCAGGGGGCCAAGACTTTTTAACCAGCTTCCAAAGGACCCAGAAACGTTACAGGGGTCAAAGTTGAAGTTTCAAGAGAAAACTAGATGCCTGGCTCAGGACGGTACCAGATGAGCCGAGCGTGCCTGGCTATGTACGGAGGAGAGCGCAAGAAAGCAACTCGCTCCTCCACCAAGACAGACCTAGAGGCGGGGCCACCATCTTGACCTTCGTGTGAAGAGAGACCAACGCACGGAACAGCAACGAGGTGTGTATATATATATAATTTCCCACTCACATTCCCTATTCAGCATTCACATGAATAAATAGGAACCTATACTGCATGCGATATACATCCACAGGATTCATATATAAGGTTTATAGGAATTAAAAGCTTCGTATAAGACGAATATCAGAAGGATTCGTACAGCGACCGACATAAATGTATTCATTTCTCTTTCATCGATTGGCAGTCTATAATTCTCCTACCCCTGTCACCTCTTTATAGGGTGACCCCCCCACCCCCACCCCTACCATCTCAGTATTGTACAGCAGCGAAACCGTCTTTATTAAAAGCCCTCATAAACGCAATCCAACCATGGGCCATATCCTTCACCCTCAATCACGTAGAGTCCTACCGAAGAAACTGCTTAATTCGGTAGCTCATAAAACACCCCACACAACCCATGGCCCTCGCTCCCCAAACCAAATACGGTGGTTGGTCGGGAGGGGGCGTATCCCCGGCGAAAGGAGAGAGTAAAAAAAAATTCTCTCCCCCCCCCCCTTCGATAAGGCAATTGTACGTCTCTGGAGACTATCGGAAGAAAGGGAGAACATCCTTTGGTTTCGTCCCGGTCTCGTCTCTTTGTCTCAGCTGTCGCGCGATGCGCCCGCACGCGAATGCGACATCCGACAACGACAAGAAAAAAGGCCATACACAACCGAGAACAACGACCCACGTAGAGAGAGACAATGAAATGAGAACGAATGAAAGGCACGCACGGAGAAAATGGAAGAAAATGGAATACAGAGATACGTAAATGGATACAATGAAAGGGCGTCCTCAGAGAGAATGAATTAACATAAAGACAAGAAAATAATTAAGAAAAAACCTTATACCCAAACGAGAGAGAGAGAAATTGAGCAATTTCCTTAAAACAAAATAAAAATCAGTAATTAAACAAAAAAAAAAAACAACAAAAAATACAGGTTTAAAAATCGCAAAATCAGAGGGAAACTAAAAAAAAAAAGAAAAAATTAGAAAAAAAAAAAAAAGAAAGTAATCATTTGTAAATAAATGAATTTTCTTTTTCTTGTTTTTAACAAAATGAAAAGGACCCAAAAATCAGCAAAAGAAGAGAAATATTTTCTGGAAAGAGATATCACGCCTATAATGGTCAGATAACGGAGATATAACGTCTCTCTCTCTCTCTCTCTCTCTCTCTCTCTCTCTCTCTCTCTCTCTCTCTCTCAATACAGGGTGATTCAAAAGTCAGGTTACTTAGAGCTTTTCTGTTTCTTTGCAGGTAAATGAGTTACGAGATGTTATTGAAGGAGGAGCGCATTGATATGATATTCCTAGCTGGCTGCACAAGTGCATTGCCGTTAACGGTGGCCATATCGAACATGTGATGTGACTATTCCCCTGTATCATTACATAATACAGTATTTCCCTATGTAACTTGACTTTTGAATCACCCTGTAGAATAACTTTATTAATAATAATTTTTTTTCAATGTACAATGACATGAATAATTGTGAAGCTCGACATTTATTTTATTTATTTGGCCCTTAATTATTTAATTTGGCCCTTTTATACACATACACAGCGAGAGAGATATTTACAGATGGATATTAAAATTCAAGTGCACACTTGTTTATTCTCAAATAAGTGCACTTGAAACAATATAATTAAGATTATTAATGTACAATATATATATATTTACTATTTTTTCAATATCGTCGGGTGTAAAACGGATTGCAAGTATAAAATTAAGTGTAAACTTAAATGTGTAATTAAGTGTAAATGTAAGTTGGATTACTGCGAATTAGAATGACCCTTTTTTTTTTTTTTTTTTTTTTTTTTTTTTAATGAGTTGGATTACTGCGAATTAAATGACTTTTTTTAGGGCTTACGGAATTAAAGATCATTTTCCTTTAAAATGTATCGCCCTCTTGGTAATTACAGATATACGATCCCTGAATTCACACTCACTTTTACACACACACACACACACACACAGGGAAAGACAGTTATAGGCAAACAAAGGACCCAAGATCCACTCTAGACTAGCCCAAGAATGAAGTAGAGAGATAAAATAGCAGTTTTTGGTATTCTTTATTTTCATTTACTTTTTCTACCATGATTACATTTACGGACGTGTAAAGCTTTCACGCAGGAAAGTATAGAACAGACAGGATTCCCATCCGCTATCCAATGCTGACAGAAAATTTTGTGAAAGATGATTTATAGGAAAGTAGGAAAAAGTATAATGAAAATAATAGCTTCAGAGTTCATTCACACACACTACTTATCTCGTGTACTCATTAACGCATTAGGGGATAGTGGAAAATAAGAGAGAGCATAAAACACTAAATTACTTAATCTAATCTACGCCGCACATAATTATTTTAAGCATTTTTTATTATTATATAGGGTGTCCCAAAGAAATGTAACTCTTTTTATTTGTCAATTATTTTATAATGGATCTATATTTTATTATTGAGGTTTCTTCTTTAGAAAAGTAACAGACTGGAGTTTTAATTCCGCATATACCCATACAGGGTGTTTCAAAAGTCTGAAATCATAGGCATATTTATTTTTCAAACACACTGTACAATTCTAATCCTTCATTATTGTATTAACTAATAAATATTGTACTAGGGGCAGTCAATATATTTTGCCCCACCCTTTTTCTTAGCTAAATAATAGGCCATGGGACTGAAATGTCTTTTGGGCCGTAATGTTGAACTTTCTGCGCTTCACATAACTGGATTTTTCCAGTTTGAACCTCCCCTCCTTGTATAAAACTGCTTTTAAACGTCCTTGTATGAAATCGATGGTTAACGCAGTTTCGAAAATGGCGTCTGACAGTGATGTGCGTCGTAAACAGAGCTGTCATCGAGTTCTTAACCGCAAAGGAGGAAACAGTTCTACAAAACGTTTACGGAGATGCTGTTGTTCATCGAAGTATAGTTCGACGCTGGTCTAAACGTGTGAGATCATCGGAGAGAGGGAGAGCCAGCCTCGATGATGAACCACGCAGCGGTCGCCCGGCATCGGCTGTGACATCTCACACTGTGCAACGTGCTAACAGCATCATTCGATCAAATCGGCGCCTCACATACAAGGAGCTATCACTGGAGCTAGGGATCAGTGAAGGAAGTGTGAATACGATAATTCAGCAACTGGATACTCAAAAGTGTTTAAGATTTGTTTCTCGCGAACTGACTGAAGATCACAAAGCCCAAAGAAAAGAAATTGCTTCCGAGTCGTTGGTTCGATACGAGACCGAAGGGGATGACTTCCTTTCACGAATTGTGACTGGGGATGAGACTTGGGTACACCACTTTGAACCTGAAACAAAACGCCAATCCATGGAGTGACATCACGTAGACTCCCCACGCAAGAAAAAGTTCAAAATGGCTCCCTCTGCAGGAAAGGTTATGGCCACCATCTTCTGGGACATGAAAGAGTGATTCTGGTGGACATTATGAAGAAAGGACAAACAATCAACTCGGAGGCATATATTGCTACCCTACGGAGACTCCAGATACGTATAAAGCGAGTTCGACCGGAGAGAAAACTGGAAGACGTCCTCCTTTTGCACGATAACGCAACACCACACAACAGTTTGCAAACAAGAGAGGCCATCACAAAAATGCGGTTGACTGCGTTACCCTACCTCCCTACAGCCCGGATCTGGCACCTTCAGACTCCCATTTGTTTGGGCCAATGAAGGATGCTATTCGTGGGAGAAAGTTTCAGAGTGACGATGGGGTTGTTGAAGAGGTTAAGAGGTGGCTCCAGCGGGACCCAACGGACTTTTACCAGCAAGGAATCTACAGATCTACAGAAGCTAAGGCTAACAAAGACCCAAAGATCCACTCTAATGTTAGCCCGAGAGAAAGAAGAAAGTAAGGGGTTAAAAGAAGAGAATAAGGGGTTAAGTAAGTAGCAAAACCTATCACTCGTGGGTTAAAATTCATTCAGAGAGAGAGAAAGAAAGACACCATCACCATCCGCCGGCTACTGCCGACAAGTCAGAAAAATAGTCGAAGAGAATACTTCAAGCTGTTGCAGACCAGTCCTTCACTCCATAGGGAGGTAGAGGATGCAGCCCACTCTGCCGGAAAGGGGTGGAAGATGAAAAGAAGTAAAATAAGAACGCATTACAAACCCTCAACACATTCTTAACTCAACCACTATCATACCATGCAATGAAGAGAATAACAAAAAGTGGGTTAGTTTACGCTACGAGCTACATCTAAGTTCGTGTTAGTCTAATTTTTTTTTTTTTTTGCTGGCATCCCACGCTGGCATTATCGTCAACAGACATCCTCGATCACCACCCCCAGAGCTCCTGTTGCTAATTGTTTTTTTATATTAAACAACGTTAATAATTTTAACGAGGGAGAGGGAAAAGGGGGAGGCTCAGAGGGAGAAGGGTGATTGTTTTATTATTATATTAAACAACGTTAATATTTTTAAAATGCCTATCTAAACGGTTCTTAAACATATTAACGCTGGTAGATTCACGACGGGCGCGAGAAGATTATTCCATTTATCAATTACTTCAAACGTAAAGAACTTTTTAGCGATATTAGTAATGAAACGTCTGCCACGCAACTTAAATCCGTTATTACGAGTATTGCTATTATCGAAAGTGAACAGTTTGTCAACATTTACGTTATTGATGGTATTAACGATTTTGAAAACTTCAATAAGCTCCCCCCCTTAATCTCCTAGTTTCGAGTGAATGCAAGTCTAACTCTTTAATCCTATCTTCATAAAGCTTGTTCCGCAATGACAGAATTAGTTTCGTGGCACGACGCTGAACCCTTTCTAAACTATCAATATCCTTACGCAAATATGGGCACCAAAACTGAACGGCATATTCTAAATGAGGCCTGACTAGGGACTTGTAAAGGGCCAATATAATATTCTTCGATTTAAATTCGAAATTACGCGCTATGAAGCCTAACATCCTATTAGCTTTAGCGCGACTCCAGGTACTGGTTCCTAACTTTTAAATCCTTAAATACGCTTACGCCTAAATCTTCTACTTCGTCAACGCTCGCTAACTCTCAATAATTACACGTACACGATGGATGATAGTTATGAGAACCTATATGAAAAACTTTACATTTGTCTACGTTAAATTGCATCTGCCACTTATCCATCCACTCCATAATCCTATTTGCATCGTCTTGGAGCCTATTTCTATCGTCCTCGTTAACAACCTTACCGCCTATTTTAGTATCGTCCGCGAATTTGACACGTCACTAGTCAAGCCTACGTGTATGTTGTTAATGTAAATTACAAATAGCAATGGGCCTAACACTGAACCCTGTGGGACACCGCTACCTACATCCAACCACACCGATTCACTACCATTAACAACGACCCTCTGTCTCCTAGCACGAAGCCATTCCTCTAACCAGTTAGCTACCTGACCGCGTATACCGTGCGCTTTAACCTCCTTCGTAATTAATCTTCTATGTGGAACTGTATCGAACGCTTTTTTAAAATCTAAATAAATAACGTCAGCCGCTCTATGCCTATCGTATTCGCGCACTATTTCGTTATAAAATTCTAACAAATTAGTTAACAAGATCTATGGCGTCGAAACCCATGCTGACTACTATTAATCAATCGCGACTTTCTAAGTGTTCGATGATACGATCCCTAACGACGGATTCCAATAGTTTACCGACAATTGACGTTAAGCTAATGGGCCGATAATTGCTAGCTACTGTGCGGTCGCCTTTTTTAAAAAAAGGCGTGACGTTAGCTAATTCGAAGTCTTCAGGAATAATCTCCGTTTCCAGTGACGGATTAAAAATCTTCGTTAAGGGGCCTACGACAACGTCTTTCAAATCTTTCAGATGTCTAGGATAAAACGCGTTAGGGCCTGGAGCCTTGCTAATTTTTACTTATCGATATAATGCGCAATCTCACCCTCGTAAACAGTTATTTCATCCAAAATAGTCTCGCTGCTAAATGGAACGATATCATCCACATCGGGGACATTATTTACGTCGTCTACGGTAGAAACTGTCGCAAAAAAGTTATTAAAAATACCCGCCATCGCCTGAGCGTCGGAAGCCAAAGCGCCATTATCGTCCAAGAGAGAGCCTATATTATCTTTTATCGGCTTACGATTATTCACGTAATCGAAAACTTTTTTGGGTTATGTTTACTATCCGCAGCTAAAAGGATCTCTAAATTACGCTTAGCATTCCTAACATCTTTTAACCTGACGTCTAAGCTCGATATATCTATTAGCGTTAGAGCGTATAGACTTAATAAGCGCAATGGCACGGTAGCTGTTACGCTCGTTTATGAACTCGCCTGTTTCCCTAGTCCACCACTTAGGCCTACCATGATTTCTAGCGCGCTTGGGCTTACGAGGAATAAACTCCCATTCGATATTCAAGAAACTATATTTAAACGCCTCCCAATGCAAATTTGCGTCATTAGCCATAAATAAATTATCCCAGTCCACTACTCTCATCCTATCCGCAAAACTATCAAAATTGTCCCTACGAAAATCAGGGACTTGTATTACGTTACTATCCTTAGTGTTTTCTATCAATAACTTAAACTTAAGAATTTGATGATCACTACATCTTAAACTCTCGCCTACTTCAGAACCTTCGACTATGTTTTCGCCGTTCGTCATCACCACGTCTAAAATATTATCACCACGCGTTGGTTCGGTAACCATCTGTCGTAAAAAATTATCTTCCATGAACTCAATTAATTTCAAACCCTCAACGTTACCAGTAAAAGTCTCGTAATTGACGTTAGAGCAGTTAAAGCCTCCGACAACTATACTATCCCGATTATTAATAAAGTTACTAAGAAGTGTGTAAAATTTTGTATCGGTATCGAGGGGTTGAACGGGAGGTCTATAAACAACAACAAAATTGAAACCACGACTACGCGCTCTAACTTCAACGCATATCGCATTAATTGCTGCCGGAAAATCTATCTTAACCTCGATAGCCCTAAGGGAATTACGAATGTACAGCAAAAAGCCGTGACCAATCCTATGTAACCTATCATTAGTAGAGTTTAAAACCCGGTACATCAAGTTCCCCCAACAAGTCCCGAGTCACGGTATTTAACCACGTTTCAGTGATAGTAACTTTATCGTAGTTGCCGGAATAAATTATCGCCTTAAATTCGTTTAATTTATTTATAATACTACGCGCGTTACAATAAAAGACGTTTAAGTTATTTTTTTACCACGGGTCGACATTTTAAACTATTTTTCACGTCAGGCCCGCGTTCCCCGGACCCACAACGTTTAACGAAGGCTTCGACCTATACAGCTTTCGAACGTTTTCGTCAATTAACCTACCTAGCCTAGCATTACCTATTTCATTAAAATGCACCCTATCTTTTATAAAAAGGCTAGGATCACTGAAATCTGACCACAGCTTTACGAAGGGTACACTTTCCTCAGCACAAATCTCTTCTAATTTAGTATTAAAAAATATCGTTTTAGACTTAATCCTAAGACCCAAACCGTGCCTAGGGGTAATACCTAGAACTAAAGACCTATCTGACCTCGCCTTTAGGGACCTAATTAACCCCCTATATCTCTCCAAAAGGTCAGGCACTCTCGTATCGGGCCTATACGAGTCGTTGCCCCCTACCATCGTCACTAACATCGAGTGACGGGAAGCAACGTCAATCCTATCCACTTCGTCTCTAACTCTGTCAACCCTGCCAGACGCTCTTCCTCTTGGTTGGATGCCGTTCAACGAACTCTGTGTCCATATGACGCACTAAAGAGTCCCCAATTAAAATAGTTTCCCCCTCATTCACGTCCCTTTCCAAATGGGCGAAAGGGTTCGAAACCTCGATAGGGAGGGGATTCCTATCACCTAACGTACGCGACCTAGCTCCACCCTTAACTTCTCTAAATCCCTCCCCATCTACTAATTTCGGACAAACCTTAACCCCTTCCTCAACTCTATCCAACCTTCCCGATAAGCTACCTAAACTAGAAACTAGGTTACGCACTTCACCCTTCGAATTATTAACGTCTTCAACGTTAGTATTGGTTCGGCTTTCGTCAACCGTAGCCCTAACCCTGCCCTCATCAAGCGTTGCAAGTCTTTCCGTTACCTCACGTACACTGCGTTTTATGTCAACTATTTCCTCCCTTAATTCGTAAAAAAAAAAAAACGATCTCTCGGTAATCGCCATAGGACCGCCGTCATAGTCCCTAAAATCTGTATACCACCGATTCACCCCACACCTAACACACGACGCTTTCTGTGACGGCATCGCGCAAGTTAACTTAGTTTATAACTGTCACAAGTTTAAGTTAAATTAAGCCGGCACGCGATGAAAACTTCTAAATCACTAAAAACCACTTATATTCAAGTACTTAACATATAATATAAACGCAAGTATAGAAAATTCAGAACTTACCAAAAGTAAGGTTATTGGCAATATCCAAAAGCAGAAGCAATATCAGAGAGCTCAGGAAATGCGTAGAAAAGGATGGAGATTATGTGGAAAAATAAAAAATTATGAAAAAAGTATGTAACTACTTGTGTACAAAATTTCTGAAACTTACAAGGAAACTTGGAAAGGAAAAAAAAACGTGGGGCAAAATATATTGAGTGGCCCTCGTATACTAAAACCATTCATTAAAACCGTTCTTTAACCATTTCATACTTAAAGCAATAACTTTTCCTAATTTCACAGAAATTAGGAAAAGACGATACCGTTACGATAGCCTAGTAAGGCCACAGAAGGCCTTACTAGGCTGGACTAGTCTACACGAAGAAATATGGTTGAATTGAAACAGGCCGCGTTTGCGGCTGGAACAGAAAATCAAGATTGTTCAGTGGTTTCCTGACAAATTCTGTGCCGGCAGGTGCAGAGGAACTTTTGCAGAGACCCACCCGATAGAAATACGATATCACGAATTGTTAGAAAATTTCAAACTTGTAGGTAGCTATTTTATGAACATCTGTGCATAGTATACTTCCTGTCGAATTAAACCTTTTTCCCTACAATATTCATTTACAAGTTTCACTGACTAATATCAGTTCAGAAACAAAAACGAATGGAATTCGCAACATGGATGTCAACAAAGCTAGGAGGAGATCCCGAGTTTTTGAAACACATCCACTTCACTGACGAGTGTTATATACATCTGTCCAGGGAGATTAATAAACAAAACTTTCGTTACTGGAGGTCATGTTGGCGCTCCAATAGAGCTTCCACGTAGTGTTGCTAAACTACGCGAGTCGCTGTTGGGTGGTATAGTGTAGTAGGTCTCTACTGCTTTGAGAATGAAATTGGAAAAGCAGTAACGGTAACAAAAAATTCATATTGTCAGATGCTACAAGATTTTTACTTTAGTTTGTCCTGTAAAAGAAATAACTGCATTATCACATATTCACAGTGGTTTCAGCAGGATGGAGCGCATCCCCACACTGCTTGTGAAACTCGCAACATCGAGGAAGCATTTTTCCGGGTGACTAATCTCCCTTTATGAGCCAGTGGAATGGGCCCCATACTCACTTGATCTTTCAAACCCCCAACTTATTTTTCGTGGGGTTACATAAAAGACAGGATCTATTCTACCAAGCCTAAGACACTTGATGATCTACAGACCAAAGTCTAAGAAGTAATCAATAACATCCCAGCTGAGCTATTTCCAAATATTACATAAAAATATTGTGTAAGGTTGAATATTGTGTTAGAAAAAATTGGCGATTACACTGAACATGTTTAATTAAGGTTAATAAACTCCTCTGTTTTACGTACCTAGTACGTTTGTCTTCGTGCCCAGATTCTTTTTTTTTAGCTTAGAACACTTATTTAGAAATAGGGACGTTTTTGGGACACTGGTATACCAGAACTCGTCATTTCATCAATGCATCTTTCTCTGTGAATGCCAAGGCCATCGTGCTGTGAGAAACTTGCTTTTAAAAATTAATTAATTACATGGACATCTTTCGCACTGGAATTAGATAAGGAAGCAGTGATCCAGAGGCACCTCCAGCTAGTGAGCACACCCCAGTTTAAGAACTACCACGAAAGTATATATATATATATATATATATATATATATATAATATATATATATATATATAATATATATAATAAATGTTTTTCTTTTTTCCGAAATTCTGTTAGCTTGAGTAGAATTTTAGTTTTAAATAGTGTCTGAGTAACTACCTTGAAGATGAGCAAGTTTGTTCGGAGGTTTGGACATCCGAGAGTTCTCATCAATCTGAGTACTCTGTAACCAGGCCTGATCAGCACCTACTACATTTACTACAAAAGGAAACTCGGGCTATTCTGTATATTAACCAAAAACACCCACCTAATTTACCTACCCTTTAATGCAAATTTATGCTATTAAAATACCTGTCTAACCTCCTCTTAAAAATATTTATCGAACTACTCACCGCGATCCCCACGGTAAGGCTATGTTACCTTTCAACTATCTTATAGGTGAAAAAGCTCCTCATAATGTTTAAATAATGTTTGGTAATAATCTACTTAAGCTCCCGTCTCTCCGATTTTCATAAATTATACATCGGTAGCTTCGTTTCTTCATTAGGAATGCGATTTAGACACTCTCCAGTAAGGGAAATGCTTCAAAACCTAACCTAACCTAAAAAAAATCTAGAGAGTTTTAACCAAACTTTTCTGGTCAATTTTGAGGTGCTTTACACGAATCTGCCATTGGTTTCCTGTGCAAATGTGTAGTTTTTGAGATACCGTAACATAAACATATAGGATATGTTCATGTTACGAGATCTTGTAAACGACGCATTACCACAGGAAACGTGCAAAACACCTCAAAATTAACCAGAAAAGTTTGCTCTCGTCATTTTCATTTAAACTAACGAAAATATCACGACTTAACCTAACCAATCATCAAGGGCGTACAGGTGACCTAACCAGGCATTCAATTAACTAACAGGTTAATATTGGTTATTTCACCTAAATATCTTCTGATCTTTTCGTATTAGGCACTCACTGTCACATTTCGGGCAAGTTAAGGATGAGAGAATAACGCCGTAATTGATAAAAACATCCAATGCTGTGTCTTCATCTAGGACACATGACGAATCAAGTCCTCAAAGTCGAAATCACATGAACGGTACGTCATAATTCTATCGCAAACACCACCAAACTGAATCCAATTAGAATTTACACAAATACTAATGTTCTCAATCTGATGATTTTTTCTAACTAAAGAAAACACTAGATTTTCATTAAAACTCCTGTAAAACTACAAACTCGCTAGACTTTGTTTTTAAAACTCTCTAGATTTTTTTAGGTTAGGTTAGGTTAGGTTAGGTTTTGAAGCATTTCCCTTACTAGAGACTGTCTGAATCGCATTCCTAATGAAGAAACGAAGCTACCGACGTATAATTTATGAAAATTGGAGAGACGGGAGCTTAAGTAGATTATTACCTAATATTTTTGCCCCCCTTATTTTAAAACCCACTGTTTCTCGTAACATTCCCATCATCTCGGTAAAAAAAATTCATAATTTACGTTGTTGAAACGATTAAAAATTTGAACACTTAATTAATTCGCTGGAATAAGCTTTGTTGCGCGGCACCGAATTCTTCGAGTCATTTCTATCAGGTCATCCCATAAGTAATGTCGTTTTTTATGATAGATTAAGTTTAAACTAGTCCTACTCGGTTTAAGCATAAATTTTCCGAAGGTTATATCTAAGAGGAGATCTATCGTGTTTCGCTACATACTTTACAGACCTTGACCAGTGAAGACGTGTGTTTTGTTTTATGTGAACCCCTCATAAACATGGCGCTATCAGAAGAGCATATCAGGCATACTGTATAATGCTTTACGAGTTCAAAAAAGGGAATAGTGCTACTGAAGCAACGCGAAACATTCAGGAAGTTTATGGCAACGATATTCTGCATGTGAGGAAATGTCAAAGATGGTTTCAAAAGTTTAGGAATGGTGACTGCTGTTTGACAGATGCAGCACGCTCTGGACGCCCGGCTGAGTTTGATGATGACCTGCTGTTAGCCGCACTTGAAGAAGACTGTTCAACTGTCGAAGAATTGGCCCAGAAACTCAATTCATCCCCGTCCACCATCCATCGACATTTGCAACAACTCGGGAAAGTGCCTAAGTTAGTGAAATGGGTGCCACATGAATTGCCGGTCGACAATCTGAGGGTGCGGGTAAACATTAGCACAGCTCTTCATTCCCGTGAACTCAAAGATCCGTTTTTGTACCGTTTTTGCACCGTTTTTGCACCGTTTAGTGACTGGTGATGAAAAGTGGATACTGTACCAGAATGTTAAGCGCCGTCGACAGTGGGTTTGTGCCGGAGAACCAGCGACACCACAGCCAAAACCAAATCTTCACCCTCGGAAGGTCTTGCTTAGTGTTTGGTGGGATAAAGGTGGTGTAATACACTTTGAAACCTTACCACACAACCAAACAATCACCGCTCAAGTCTACTGTCAACAACTGGATCGATTGAACACTGCACTAAAAGAAAAGAGACCACCTTTGGTTAATCGGAAAGGAATCGTGTTCCACCACGACAACGCACGTCCTCATACCGCTCGGATCACTTCTGCAAAAATTGAGGAGCTTGGGTGGGTAAAACTTCTACATCCTCCATATTCTCCAGACCTTGGGCCTTCAGATTATCATCTCTTCAAGAGTCTGCAAAACTATCTTGACGAGAAACAGTATACTTCTTTAGATGACCTGCACACCAGTCTTTGTACGTTTTTTGCCTCAAAACCGCCTGAATTTTATAAACATGGCATTGAAAAGCTTGTAGGACGTTGGCAGTGTCATTGATTCCGATGGAAAATATATACTTGATTAAAAAGTTTGTAGAGTTTTTTTTTTGTCCTTCAAATTCCGATCTAAAAAACGACATTACTTATGGGATGACCTGATATATCCCTTTTCATCAGGGTTGGCAAAAACCCGGCAAAAACTCAACTGGTTTTTTGCTGGGTAGTTTGGTTTTTGCTGGGTTTTTGCCAACCATGCTTCTTATAGAGGCCAATCAAAACTCTACACCATATTCTAAATGAAGCCTAACAAGCAACTTATATAATGTCAAAACAATATCTTTAGATTTATATTCAAAATTACGAGAAATAAAATCCAATATTCTGTTAGTGTTACTGATCTCGATTGAACGTTGTTTTGAGAACTTTAGATCCTTTGTAACAATAACACCTTAATCCTTTTCCCTTGCGGGACACAATTATTTACATTAGCCCACCCTGACTTCTTCGTTTATTACTACCCTGTTTTTTACCAGTTGATCAGTTCAGTTAAGAACTTGATCCCTTAGAGATAAATATGCGGAACTCTATCAAGTTTATGGTAGATTCGTCGCCTGGACGAAACTACCCAATTGACGATCGGGACGAAACTACCCAAGATTCAGGGATGCCTGGGAGATTTCGGGTAGTTGATGATTGGTTAGTTAAGTCGTGACAGTTTCGTTAGTTTTAACGAAAATATCACGACTTAACCTAACCAATCGTCAAGGTTGTACAGTTGACCTAACCGGGCATTCAACCGGGGGCCGCACAGCAACCACATATCCGGTTAAATTGCAGTTTAGCACCCAACTGGTGATTAGGTAAATTTTAAATAGCTGTAACTTTATTATTATTTCTTGCGACAAATTTGGATTCCACATTTGGAAAGAGGAGACAAGACTGCACTAGAAACAAAAAATAAAAATAAAAAATCTGGTCAACAGTTGGGTGCTAAACTGCAATTTTACCAAACTCTACTTTTTATAAACAATTTGTCATCCGCAGAATCAAATTTATTTCAAGAATTCATTGTATTATTTAACCCCATATGTAAAAGTGGTGACGAAACTACCCCAAATCCCCCAGGCGTCTCCGAATCTCGGGTAGTTTCGTCCCGATTGTCAATAGAGTAGTTTCGTCCTGGCGACGAATCTACCGAAGACCCTCTGTCAAACCTCTTTTGAAAAAATAAATATATCTTCCGCTCTAATCAATTATACATACCGATGACGTCATGAAAAAAATTAAAGTTTGATAAACAAGATTTATTTCTACGAAACTCGTATGCTGACTTTGTTTTAATAAGCTTATTGCTTTCGAGATGTTCGATTATACGATCTCGAATAACCGATTATAAACGCTTTCCTAAAATACTAGTTGGACTAATAGTTTCTGACTAAATTATTTACCTCCTGCTCTATTCTGTCTATTTCTATTTCCTGAATTTACTATCTCTATGCCTAAAATGGATAGGCCTATCAAAACTGCTTCATTTTTGTTATCTATAATTTGGAATAGACAAAATGAATTTTGACAATACGACTGAAAACCCGACGACGCCTTAGGCTTAGCGCCGTTTCTAAACAAAGTAAAATTATCATCGATGACGTTATTTCTGTTCGAATGTAGTTCACCGGCAGTTTCAACTACCTTCGTTTTAATTTTTTATGGTATCCTGAACTAGTTTAATACGATCGTTTAATTTACCCGTGGAATTCGAAGAACTATTTAACACCTCAGATTCTGTTAAATTATCCTCAACACTTTAAATGTTTTTGCTAATTACCGTAAGATTTTTTAATTTTTTTTAATTACATCTTCAGATTTAGAACTGATTTCTTTCACAAAATTTTAAAAACTTTCATTTTTTAATTCCTGAAACTTTTCATCAATATATAACTTTAAATTATAAAATTTACAATTATAATTATTTTCTTACGCTCATCTACTATATATATCACGAGTATAGTCGAATGTGCATTTTACGCACGAGTAGCCTACTTGGTAAACGGCATTTTTACAATAAATTATAAAATCAGTATTACAATATTTACAACTTCAAAATATTAAGCACGACTGTGCATGGGAAAGATTTTATGTGTAATTGCACGAAATTTCAATAATCTCCAAATATCTTTCAAAATACAGTATATGAAACCAAGCAAGAGCTCCAAATGACATCTTCATAAGCAGGGCAACGAATGGCTGAATGTGTGTGTGTGAATTATATATATGTAATACATATATATATATTCGGTAGATATAATATTTTTATACCAAGATCTGTTATTTCGATGTCTGTAGATGATACAAAGAAACGAACCTTTTTTACGTCATATTTTTTGGTGATAATTCAGTCGAGTAAAACGAGAATCCTAAAATTAACTTCATTAAATCCCTTTTCAAATTCATCAATTCCATTTGCAATAATTGACGTTTGGTAAAGTCTAAAAATGTTCGTTCTCACAAATGACTTCGTAGAGAAGACATTTTATCGACAAGTTGTTTTCAGGTTATGTCGGGTTAAGTTTGGTTGTTAGGTTCGATTAAGTTGGGTGAGGTTATGTAAAGTTAGGTAAGGTTAAGTAAAGTTAATTTAACTTGACTTCACCTAACTTTACATAAGATTAGGTTAAGCAAGAGTCCCTCAAAACTGATTGAAAAGGAAGTTTTGGAGGTACATCGACAAAACTATTTGATTACATACATGGTCGTTAACCTTTTTCCAACCAATCCAAATAACTCGTCGAACCATGTTACCATTACGTTTGATACCAGAAAAATAATCATGGTTCATACAACCCTAGAATATACTTCATTTATGGTTGTTTTTATGAAAAAGGTCTATATAATAGTATAACAACACGTGTACATTCCTTAATTCCTAATATGTAGCTCATTTCCTAACTGAGCTACGTCGTGGCCACGTTACAACCCAACTTCTCATTCGATCAGCGAGGTTGAGCGTCGATGAGTCTGTCCAATAGTTGGATGGGTGACCGTTATCCGTGTTCAGATGATGTAGAGACCCGTAGATGGTTCGGATTCCACGTAAAGCTATAGATCCCATTCGTTACATAACCTTTGCCGTCAGGAGGAGGTTAAATAAACCCAAAACATCATTTCTAACTTGCTTTCCGTAATCATGAGGTTTCGTGAGGTTTTTTTATGTGAAAATATGTTTGCTTTTAAACTAATGTAATGGGCATCCCAGTATACCATACAGTGGCACAGGTAATAAATATCTTGACAAGATTATGGTACCAATGACCTTTGACCTTAGTTCAAATTCTGACACGGACTAATTTAATATTCAGTTGTGGCCCTGTTAACTAGTATATAGTATTGTGTGTGTGTGTGTTCTTGGTTATTTTCATCACGACAGTATTTAGATGAACACAAAATTCATCACGATACAAAAGTGCAGGGAGCAACATTACGTAGTGGTATCACCACAGAATCAGACTTAATTTTTTACCAAAAACCATTAAACATCATGAAAAAGGGGATACAGTGAATGTTAGGTTAAGTTAATGTGTGTGTGTGTGTGTGTGTGGTGTGTGTAAAAGTCTTTATGCAAATACGAATATCAATTTCCATGTACACTTATTCAAAGTAAATATGGAGCAATCTTTTCATTGGAGAGCCGCATAAAACAGGCAAATAAACAAAGACAGGCAAAAGCTACATCGAAATAACAAGACATCAACTTTTGCCCGTTTTTGGAGGACGGAGCAACGAGGCCAATAAGGCCCACATATGCATCCAAATGAGACTGTCAGGTAGGATAAGCATCGCCCTAATGCAGCACCGAAATAAGGACGAATTTTAATTAAAAAGAATGGCAAAGTTAAATTGCAAAACAAAACCCTATTTGCATTTTTCCTACGCAATTTTCTTCATTTTTTCAAGTTACTCTTATTAGTCTAAAAACTGTAACAGTCTGATAGTGCTATATGGATGCGTACTATCGCACTATGATTCCACTGCACCCGGTTAACAACAGCGTGTGTGTGTGTGTGTGTGAAGAGCTGATTTCCAAAAGGCGCTTAGTCCAGAAAACCAGTTTCTTAGATATTGGTACATTTTATTTTTTTCACTATAGTCTGTCCTCAAAGTAGTTTTTTTCATATTAATGTTCGGAGTGAATGTCATTAAGCAAAAAAAGATGTCTGAATAAAATCTAGTACACATGGTTAATTTGTAAATACATTTTTTGTTTGTAATTGGTGGTGGACTTAGCACCTTTTGGAACACAATCAAAGACGTTGTCCAAAAGACTTCGGGATTACACCGAAACGCAAAAAAACAGCTGTATAAAACCAGCATTATTTATTTCAATATCTCTACCAGTTCAGTGAATCATATCGAGCAAACGATGTCATCCTGACGATGAGCCACGCACCACTGTTGAGCCCATGCTATGCCACGCGTGTGTTGGACACAACCTCGTTTATCTCTCACTGTAGATGTAGGTACATACAATTATACTAACATTGTAATTTATAGAGGGCGCTTGGTGGATTTGTGGATTTAGACCCTTTTGGAAACAAAGTGAATTGGACTTTGCACCTTTTGGAAATGAGCTCTTCATATTTTATACACACACACACACACACACACACACACACACACACACACCACACCACACGTATAACTTATTTATCTAAGTTCAAGTGTAAAGAAAAACTTCACCGTTTTACACGAAGCACTGCTCTGCCTATACACCCATTCAGGGTGTAAGCAGCTCTCAGAATTAGTGCCACGTACATAGAGGGTCAAGGTACTAACGCTGCTCCATTACGTGGCTCATCACCACTAGAAGAAGCAAGAACGCTCCGCGTTATCATAATCGAATAATCAATCCAATTCATATCCATTTTCATGCCTATGTCGTTAGTTTGTATCGCAGAGACTACCGTTTTTATCGGCCACGGTGCACGACTCCTCAGGCGCAAGATGCCCACCAGAGTTAGTATCAAATGAAAGAATTCTTTTCGTTCCTAAGTTAACAATATCTTGGCATTTGGTTAATTACTTAACATAAACATGTTAAAAATCCAAATAAAAGGAAACCAATGTTAAATTTTCCACTTCGTAACTCGTGATACCAATGTTGAAAATTAATCGCGTTTCATACAACCTCCAAATACCGGCCTCCACACCCCAACCCCTAGAAAAACACACCGTTGTTTTACGAGACTGTCTAATCATGTAAATAATACCATCAATTCTAAAAATAACTTTTAAACACTCACGCGAATCTTCAATGTAAAGAGACAAGGTGCTACTTTTTCACAATGCAAAATAATGGTTTTAACACTTATTAGCTGGTCGAGTAAAGAGTTATAACGTGTCGTGGACAAAATGTCTTGTATATCATCATCATCATTATAATAATAATAACCTAACCTGATGCAAAAAAAAAATGTTAACTTGGTTGTATAATAGCTTCGTCGGTCGAATACTTTTAAAGAAACCAAACTGACTGGAAGAAACAACCAAAAACCAACCAACCATTTGTTTCAACAACAGTAGCAATCATATACTCGAGGGGAGAGACGTGGTTGACACAACCAAATTATTTAAGACAATTACACTATGTTAAGTTTTGTTACCAGAAAAATAAGAATGGTTAACGGAACCATTGCATGGTTGAATGCAATAACTAACCATATTCTGTAATCTATAATTAACCAAAATAACCACAAGGAAATGGTCTAATTAACCGTATGGATTAGTTAGCAAAGAGTTAACCATGTATTTGGCTGTTTGATAGCCAAACATTTTTCTTTGTGAATATGTTCCACAATTTGACACACACACACACACACACACACACACACACACACACACACCACCATAAAGTATTGTTTTAATATCATTAGCACCCTTGTCATGCACTGCGATAAAGGTTATGGATCATTTTACCCTCACTTCGTTATGGCGAAAGTCCCCACATATATATATATATATATATATATATATATATATATATATATATATATATATATACACACACACACACACACAAGAAAAAGAGAGAGAGAGAAGCACTACATTATATTCGTGTTACAACTGTGCAGACATACAACTTGCAGCTGGAATTAATTCGTAGTGATGGCAGAAGGCAGCCTGAGACTGGTTTATTCCATTATATCATGTAATATAATGCAAAAGAACGATTAAAAATAAACTATAAAAGAAATCACTATTCTGATATTTGATTTTCATAATTTAATGTTCAGTTTAGAAATGTATCGTTCTGTTTACTATTATTATTAAAAAAAAAAAAAATCAGTTTACGCGAATTATATAGTTTTTTTTTTTCGTTCATTTTGTACAATTTCTTTTACATTTTTTTTTATTTTTATCGTGACTGATAGTGTCTTTTCTTAATGTTTCGTTCAGTTTCTGCAATAATTTACAAGCCTGAACATTAAAAACAAATAAAATATAAAAATAAAAAAGAAAACGGGAGGCACTCGACGTAAACATTAAGTAGAACTAATTTAAAACTACTTTCAAACATTTTGGTAATAAAGTCTACCCAAATATGAGGTCCTCCAAGGAAAAAGTAGCTAAGTGACATGAGTAAAAAAACGCCTAAAAACGCGGTTAAAAGTTGTACCAATTTGAAAGTGACAAATTTTGAACTTTTTAATCTATTTCGTCGAAATAGATTCAAAAGTTCAAAATTTGTCACTTTCAAATTGGTACAACGTTTAACCCACGTTTTCTGGCAGTTTTTTTTACTCCTGTCGCTTAGCCACTTCTTCCTAGAAATGTCTCGCATATAAATGAAATTTGATGCTGTAGTAGAAACTCTACAATAAAATTCTGAAGCGGCGAGGGGGGGGGGGGGGTCCAACTTCTTTATTAAGGTGGAAGTACTAATTTTATTCAAAGAAAAATTAATGTTAAAAAAAAAGACTCATAGCGCCATCTATGAGAACACGATCAAACTATTCACTGATTTTCGTAACTGAAGTTTACTTTTCCTTTTCCAGAAAACTTTTTCTTGTAATATATATATATATATCAGTGTGTGTGTATATATATATATATGTATTACGGGTAGAGTAATATAAAAGATAAGAAATATCTATTCGATAACATAAGAGAAAGTAAATTAGATAAAATGACTTCAAACTGTTTCCATTATACATCGTTTTAAAGTATATATATATATATATATATTTTTTTAGTTCAGGAAGAACCGATTCGCCTCTATTTAAAGGGCATATCTCAGCGGAAAAACAAAGAAAAAGTGAGAGGAAAGACAGAGGAAAAAGAAAGGGTGGAGGGGACAGTCGAAGTGGAAAAAGACCAAGGACTGCAGGGTCGAGCCCCATCATCCTTGGGTGCTAGGGCCGGGAGGACGCACGTGAAACCTCCAGGAACAAGCACGTACAAACGAGCACAAAGAGCACTCAAGAGCACGAGCTTAGAACCCCCTTGCGGGGATATATATATATATATATATATACAGGGTGGCGCAAAAGTCAGGAACCATAGGCATATTTTAATAATTTGTGTTTTAATGTGTTTTGTTCTTTTCAGATTTGTTGTTGAACCTATTATGGCACAGAAATTGACAATAGATGAATGGGTGGAGATAGTTTTAATGTGTGTGAGGCGTGGTAACACACACCGATCAGTTGCTACTGCTTTTAATGACAAACACCCGGAGAGGCCGCCAGTTGTTCAGGCGTCAGTTGGAAAACTGTTCACTCACTTCAAAGAAACGGGAAGTGTTCATGATCGGCGCGTTAGTGGTCGGCCAAAAAGTTCAACCGATGCAGCAACATCACTAATTGTACTCAATCACCTCGAAAGCAGCCCACGTAAGTCCTTAAGAAAGTTATCCCAGGAAACGGGTGTCTCCAGAAGATCCATTCAGCGAATTCTTACAACAAATCATTTCCACCCCTAGAAAGTCCAACTCGTTCAGGAACTGCACGGTGACGACACAGACCGTCGTGTAGAGTTCTGCCAGTGGTTTCTACGACATCGATAGCTTCAACGAAGGATCATGTTCAGCGACGAAGCGATATTTCACCTCAGCGGTCGCGTTAATGCGTCTAGGAGAATTTGTCTAAAACAATTCGTCTAAAACAATTCGTCTAAAATAGTTTGTCTAAAATAGTTTGTCTAAAATCAATTTGTCTAATAACAATTTGTCTAAAATACAATTTGTCTAAAAATAATTTGTCTAAAATACAATTTGTCTAAACAAACAATTTAATATAATATGGCATACAAATTGTTGCCTGATGTACAATGCTATTTATTACTTGCCACGCCCCATCTTAAAAGGTTACCTCTTGTGCGGAATAGTACATCGAAATAGTTTGTCTAAAATACAATTTGACTAATAACTGAAGATAACTAGAAATGCATTTGTCTGCTTGATAAATTTGGAGTGAGGATGAAAAGATTGAAAATGGGTTGATTTTATTTCATAATATACCTAACGTAACGTAACGTAACCTAACGTAACGTAACGTAACCTAACGGGTTATGGGTTCCGGGATAACTGATTTCGATGTACTATTCCGCACAAGAGGTAACCTTTTAAGATGGGGCGTGGCAAGTAATAAATAGCATTGTACATCAGGCAACAATTTGTATGCCATATTATATTAAATTGTTTGTTTAGACAAATTGTATTTTAGACAAATTATTTTTAGACAAATTGTATTTTTTGACAAATTGATTTTAGACAAATTGATTTTAGACAAACTATTTCAGACAAATTGTTTTAGACAAATTGTATTTTAGACGAATTGTATTTTAGACGAATTGTTTTAGACAAACTCGCCTGATTCGCGTGTTAATAGGCATAATGCACTCTATTGGGCCAATGAGAACCCGACTGGATGGAGGAAGGACATGTGCAATTCGATCGACGAATTATGGTGTGGGATGCACTCAGGGGGGATCGGTTAATTGGTCCGACGGCAATGTAATGGGTGAAACATATCTGCATATGCTGCAAACATTTCTAATGCCCATACTGGACGGACATTCCATTGGCAGAACGGGCGGAGATGCGGTTTCAGCAGGATGGTGCACCACCACATTTCGCAACCATCGCCCGGGGCTCTTTAGATGAAACATTCACAAGCAAGTGGATCGGACGGCGAGGGCCCGTCGAATGACCACCTAGGTCTCCAGATCTCATGTCTCTTGACTTTTTCTTGTGGGGCCATCTCAAGTCGGTAGTCAATGCCGATCGACCCCGAACCATACGTTCTCTAAAGGATAAAATCACATCTGAGTGTGCCAAAATCAGTACCAATGTATTAAGGAATGTTCAAACATGCATTCAACGGGTCAGAAAGTGTCTCCAAGTGGAAGGCTACCAGATTCGAACATTTATTATAATTTAATAAAATGTGCCTATGGTTCCTGATTTTTTGCGCCACCCTGTATAATATTTATATATATATATTTTAAAATTAATTTCTTATGGATATAATAATAAATAATATTATTATTATTAAATATCAACTTAATTCTAAAGTCTTTTTACTCCAATCGTTCTTATGTCGACATTCAATTTAGGATTTGCATCTCAAGTTTTATCGTAAATAAGTCTCTCTCTCTCTCTCTCTCTCGAATGTGTATATATATATATATATATATATATATATGGACCCCGTTCAATCAATGTAAAATCACACACAACTTGAATCGTCAGTAAGACGCTCCTGTGTGCAGCCGGCCGAAGACTCTAAAAAGAGAAGAGAAATGAGACAGAGTAAGAGAGGGAACAAAGGAGAGAAAATGGAGACAAGAAACTGGAAGAGAGAAAAAATGCCCCGACTCAACCAGGCATGGTTGGCCAGGTTTCTCTAGATTGGATGAGACCAAGTTTTCCTCGTAGGTTCGGGCACCCAAACCTCCCGGCCTCCTAAACACGTAGCATTAAGTATCAGTGACGGAACACCAACCCCTCTCCCATGACTATGACGTGGAAAAGAAGCTCACCTTTTCCGACTAGAAAACGGAGAGGAAGAGGTTGCGAAGAGAGAGCGAAAGACAAACTTCGCTTCCGCTTCTCCCAACCGCTCCCGACTCTCTTCATGATCCACCTTCGTTGTCCGGTATGTGCGAGTTCCCGCGACGTTGCTGGACCTCTTTAAACGTAGAAACTCGTAGTTTCAAGCGATTGTCTCAGCTCACAAAAAGGTTTGTGAACTTAAGAATAACTTTAAATACCAAAATATCGTTAAATTCAAACACACTTTCATTTTAACAACTTATCTTGTTTAAGGTAATCTGGAAGTATATTCCGGTAATAACTTTTTTTTTTTTTTTTTTTTTTTCATAAATGGTACATTTCACATATTTTTAGAAAGTAAATATTTATTCGGTTGATCAGTATTTATTATGGGAAAAAAAAAAAAACTTCATACACTGGCTGCCGAAGTGTGTGTGGTCCGCGGAGTTTCGAGTGTGAATCTTTTTCACCATGCAGGAAGTCTGCGATTATGAGATATATAGTATATTATTTTCTAAAATAATAATAACGTCGGGTTATTTAACCTTTTTCATGGGGTTACGTGACGGATGGAAACTACACCCTTTTTTTTTTTTTTACACAAAAAGGGTTTGCGAGGCCTAAAAAGCATCACAGTTCTCATAGAGAGGAAAAAAGGTTAGAAACGACCTTATAAGTGTTGTCTTTAATGCAAATTAGGGTTGACAGTGCTCCGGCTCCGAAATGCGGAATGCTGGATCGGGGACAAGTAATTTTCTGTAATATACTTCGAAGCGGGAGTTGGGGGTCACCGGAGTCCTCCGGAGCTGTTCAATTCCACAGGTCATAAAAAAAAAGGTACCCATGCACGTAAATGTAAACGTATAAACATCAATGTTTTCCACCTTAATTTATTTAGTGCGGTCATGGCACCCGTCTTTGTATTAAAGGAAATAAAAGCTGTATCTCCAGAACTGCAAACTATAAAAAGACCCCAAGATCCACTCTTGGTTAGTCCGAAGAAACGGAAATTTTGTAAGAGATGACAAAGAAAGGTGTCGGAATGAAAGCACCCTTTCGTATAGTGCTTACGTTTGTTAATTTAAAAATTCATACCGGAAGAGAAATGGTACTAAAGAACATACAAGATTATCCTTCTCCTACCAGACACTTCTGGCAGAAACGGTTTTGAAAGAATAGGTATAGGACAGTTGGAAAAGAACAAAGAAAGGAAAAAAGTATCTACGGTCCATACTACAGTAACTACACTAAGGTCATACTACAATATAATAGTGACAAGTCTGAAAATTGGGCCGTTTTTTACGATTTTTGGAGCTGTTCCACATTCGAAGCAAGGGTTGCTGAAGCTAGTCTGGAGCCGAAGCTGAAGCAGTGGAGCCGTTCCTGGGCTGGAGCCACTGAACTCTGAGCACTGCCAACAGCAATCTAACTAATCTTAAAACTAAAAGTTCAGAGGATGCGTGGAAGCAGAAGTGAGGCGTGAATAAGGGAGGGATTATTAGTACTATATATATATATATATATATATAATATATATATATATTTTGTATACTTAAGTTTCGAGGAGAGAAAGTGGGGTTTACCAAAAGGCTCCGTATGGGCAGGATGAGTCTTTAACTAGGTCACACTTAAAAAATAAAAAATAAATAGATAAATAAAATAAAAACCAATAAATTAATTTATATTCATGAAATTTAACACCATTATTGTAGAAGAATTTTTATTGGAACACAACATGTTCAAGGTGTCGCCAGCTGTGGTTGCTCGCAATTTCAAAGCTTTGCGAAATTACTTGACGAATTTGGGCAGTGCGATTTCTTATCATGAATTCCAACGAGCGATGTTTAACCGTCATCTTTACCGACACAACAATGGTGGATGAAAATGCTTACCTCTGCATCCTCTAAAAATTGTTCATTTCGCTTCTTATGGACAGAGTTTAGTTTCAGCAAGAAGTCGCAACACCTCAGAGGAACAAATGTCGTTTTCGGCCTCATACCCGAAACCTTTGGCCGAGAGTCCTCCTGTCTAACAGTGGTGGTGTTCAGTCTCTCGCAACACCTAAAAATCATATAACGTGACGAATGGTACGTACAGACTTACGTGGAATCAAACCAGGGGTCGCTACATCATCTGGACTAGGACGACGGTCTCCCATTCAACTACTCTCCAGACCTAATGTTGCTTAACTTCGCTAATCGACGGGAAACGGTGTTACGACATTGGCCACAACGTAGCCCTCCCATGTAACAGGTACTACCACCACCACCACCACCACCGCCACCTTTACGACTGTGGTCTTGTATGCCCTCCTTTCTCACCTGACCTCAATCGGTATCATTTATTCTCGTTGGGAGACATCTAAATTTCCATCCTCACTCAATAATCGTGCCAAGTTTCATAAATGCAAGTTGATCTACTGAATTTTAATTAATTTTATGAAAGTGTGTCAATTAAAGAATTGTACTGTACAGTTTTAAATTTCCGTCTAAATGAAAATCTAACAATTATATCAGTTTTAATTATCATATATTATTTATTCATTTTATACGTAACTTTTCAAAAGATTAATACGTGAATCACTCTTCAATTTATTGCAATTTAAACAATTACGTTCATAATTTTCCATCGATACTGTAATCGATACCGAACCTGCAACCTTGCATTGATACCGTTGTTATTCCTTTAACTCACGTTGAAACCAAAAATTTACCCAGATTAGATAGTTCCTGCGGAAGTACTTCTAAAAGAAGGCTACGTGTTCAAAGGCAGGTAGTCTCCCGACTGCACATGTATCAATCAGCAGGATGCAAGATCAGGAGGAGGACTTTCGAGGATGGAGAGTATAAGCTAGGAAGAAGATCCGAGAGGCCACAAATAACGACTCAATGCGATCAGAATTAAGGAAGACGAAGGTCAACCCTATCATTGCCAGTACCCAGAAGCAGGAGCAACGCCTACCTGCTTTTCACAAGTCACTGCCAGCTTCTGTGGCTCAGAAGATAACACCTTTTCCTTGTAAGCGATGTAAAGACACTGAGGTCGGGGAAGTTAGCGCAGTAGGCCGCAATAGTTGGCCTAATGCTTGTGCTAGTTTCTGGCCCTCCTGACTGATTATATGACGGAAGTTTCAGAATGAAAGCAATTTAGTCGTAAGAAAACCAACAAAAAAATTATTCCTTAATTAAAAGCAGAAGAAGGGTCTCCTTTTTGTGAAGAAGTATGTTGATTGCACCGCTGAACAGCCAAAGTTTTGTTCAGTGAAGAGAGCCAGATTATGCAGTTTGGTCAAGATCATTTGAACATCAGGGGTCCATCCAACCAACTACATAATTCCATATACTGTATTTCCACCAGGAAACACTCCAAATGTTATGGTTTGGGAATGTTAGTGTCCATTACACAGTGGAACTCTAGTGAATTCCCGCAAATTTCCGCGTCTGCTTAAACATACTGGAACATGCACTGAGAAGAGTGCAGAAGGGTGGATACAACTGGCTCCAGCAGGATAATGAACATTGTCACACGGCTAAAACAAGTGAAAAAGTGATTTATGGAAAACTACATTTTAACTCTGGAATTGCCTGGTAAATCTTCTGACTTCATTCCGACTGAGAACCAAATGAGACTTTTGAGGGTGCAAGTGTCTGAACAGAAACAGAGATCCCAGGAAGATCTTTGTTATACTATTAAAACAGTTGGGTAGTCCGATATGGCTCTGGAATTAGGCCAAACCGTATCATACCTATGCTCAACAGAATTAAAGAAATTACTGACGCCAAAGGACAGGCCACAAAATATCAAACACAGTAAAAATCGAAACCCTTAAAACTTTGTTCGATTCTAGACCTTCTACCACCACGACTAACATATTATATCTTGTTAACCTTGTTTGGGTTCCGTCCGTTGGTCTTTCTTCACACGGTCAAACTGGTGGCCCTGTCTCTAGTCCTGGCTTGGAGGAGGAGCGAGCTGCTCTCTTGTGCTCTCCATTATATATATATATAATATATATATTATATATATATATATATGCAAATGAAGTGGAGGCCCTGCAGAGGGACACACACAAAATATACAAATGGTCAGAAGACAACACTATGACATTTAACACCGAGAAATTTCAGCTCTTGAGATATGGTAGAAATGAGGAACTTAAAAAGACTGCATATTATGCTCCAGATAGACAGGTAATTCAGCGAAGCACAAAAGCGGTCGACTTGGGGATACCGATAACAAATTCGAGACACAAAATCAGATAACAATAAACAAAGCAAAAAGAGTCGCGGAACAGGTACTAAGAACGTTCAAAAGGGAGGGACAAGACAGTAATGATTCCCCTACTGAGAACACTGATTATACCAAACTTGAATACTGCTCAGTTTTGACGTCCCCATATAAAAAGGAAGAAGTTAATAAACTAGAAGAAACGCAGAGACATTTCACAGCCAAGATTGATGGCTGCAAAGAACTCAACTACTGGGAAAGACTACGTAAACTAAATCTTTACTCCCTGGAAAGAAGGAGAGAGAGGTACACCATAATCTACATATGGAAAATGATCGAAAAACTGGTACCAAACAAACTAAACCCAATTACCATCCAAACAACGCTGGAAAATAGGAAAGGCAGAATGTGTAGTGTTCCCAAATTAAAAGCCCGATAAGGGACCTCGTCAACACTGAAGGAAAATAGCTTGGTTGTCAGAGGGCCAAGACTTTTTAACCAGTTTCCTAAGGCCCTCAGAAACGTTATAGGGGTCAAAGTTGAAGTCTTCAAAAGAAGACTAGATGCCTGGCTCAGGACGGTACCAGATGAGCCAAGTGTACCATGCTATGTGCGTTGGAGAGCGCAAGAGAGCAACTCGCTCCTCCACCAAGCCAGGCCTAGAGGCGGGGCCACCAGCTTGACCTTCGCGTGAAGAGAGAGCGACGCACAGAACCACAACGAGGAGGTTAACGAGGTATATATATATATATATATATATATATATATATATATATATATATATATATTATACAAGCATCATAACTTTACATTAGTTTTCGATTACTGTAGTAATATACTGACTTTTTGTAATTTGACTTTTAACTGGGTAGGCGGAGCATGCGCCGCTTACTCTGACTGCACGCCACTGATATATACACTATACAGGGTGTTTCATAACATGTGGGACGCACTTTTAGGATGGATTCAGGACCCGAAAACAATGAAAAAGTCCATATAAACATATGCCCGAAATCGCTTTGTTTCCGAGTTACAGCCCGTTGTGTGTTCCAGCAATTATCCGCCTTACCTTTAAACGAAGTGCTCAAAATGACCGCCTTTCGCTTGAATACACGCCTGAACACGCCTCGTCATAGACTGCCTGACGCGTTCAAACATTCCAGGTATTGCTCGGATTTTCTGGCATCCTTGTTCTACACGTTGGCGAAGCATTTCAACGTTGTCAATGGGTGTCACGTAAACGATGGATTTCAGATGACCCCACAGGTAAAAATAGTGGATTCAGGTCCGGGGAGCGAGCAGGCCATGCAATGGGTCCTCCACGGCCTATCCATTTATCAGGGAAATGGTCATCCAAATAGTCTCTGGCTACTCAACTAAAATGGGAGCGCCGTCATGCATAAACCACATACGACGTCGGACACCAAGAGGAACTTCATCTAGTAAATCGCTTAAATCATTCCTTAAAAAATTGGAATACGATTCTCCTGTTAATCTTCCAAGCAAAACAAAAGGACCGATTAAGTTGTTGCCAATAAGTCTTGCCCATACATTGATACTAAATTGTTGATGGTGCCTTTACTGGATGATGGCATGCGATTCTCTTCGGCCCAGTGATGAGTGTTGTGAAAATTGATCACGCCATTTCTTGTGAAGGCAGCCTCATCAGAAAACAACACGAGGATAGAAAAAGAGGATCGCGAGCACACTGTTGAAGGAACCAAGTACAAAAAGCCTCTCATGGTGGGAAATCAGATTCAGTGAGGCCTTGTACTCTCTGAATGTGATATGGGGAAAGCTGTTCCCGTAAAACTCTACACACAGTTGTGTATCTTACACCCTCTGCTGCTGCTATCCTTCGGGTGCTGACACCAGGATGTTCCTCCACGCGATTCAGGACCCGCTCCTTCAACTCAACAGTTCTGGCGCTGATTGGTCTACCAGCATCTGAAACTAGCTTGTTGAATGATCCTGTATCACCAAGATGCTCGTCTATTCTCTGAAAGGTCTTCTTATCTGGCAGACGGCGATTCGGAAACCTTTCCACATACAAGCGTCTTGCTGCGGCCGCATTACACTCGGCAAGTCCATACATGAGATGCATGTCTGCCATTTCTGTTTGAATAAGCCTCCATTCTCACTTCAAATGAACACTATCTTTGAATAGCACAAAAATTTTAAGGTTTTATGTTTCACTGGACTGCACTTATTCGCGGTAAGAAGTTACGAATACGAACAGTGAAACACCGCGATGCACCTCTGACTGATGGCTCTACACTTAACGATATTGAAACAGGTCATAGAGTGTAGGAAACATTACAATCGGCAAGGCCATACATGAAATAAGTCTCGTACACACTCACATTGTCGGTAAGCAGTATTTGTAAACAGTTTGCGGAAAGAATTGCTGGAACACACAACGGGCTGTAACTCGGAAACAAAGCGATTTCGGGCATGTTTATATAAGCTTTTTTCATTGTTTTCAGGTTCTGAATCCATCCTAAAAGTGCGTCCCACATGTTATGAAACACCCTGTATATATGTAGAGGTCAGACAGAAATTCCTTTTCCTCGCCGTTCGCAGACATCTGGGAATCATCAGGAATCGAAAAACACACGGTTTGTCAAGAAGAGAGAGAGAGACAAAAGGACGCTTGTGTTTTTCACAAAAAGGCCCGCGAAAAGTTAGCTTCTTACGAGCCTATAAAAGTCAGAGCTCACTGAAACTCGCTCTCACTCCGCTCTTTACTTCTCCCCGTGAATCTCTCTTCACGTAGCGCCGTTTCGACCTCAGCTGGCCTCAGTCCTTCAAGTTACACTTCAACCATACAAGAAACGAAGCAACACCTGAGGCGACTCTACAAATCCATCCTGCAAGAAACATCATCAATGCTGTTGGCGTTTTCCGTTGGCCCATTTTCAACAAGTCTCTACCGGCTTTCAACACTCATCCTCTCGCTGGCAAGGCCAGTCTACCTACAGAAGCAGTCCTTCGAAGCCCAGGCCCTCAGCACATCCTCCATCACGTAGGCCCTCTGCAGTCTACAAAGTCATCTACGGCGAAACACCATACGGTCAACCCTTCACCAAAGTCATTTATGGCAAAACACCATACGGTCAACCCTTCACCAAAGTCATCTACGGCGAAACGTAATACGGTCAAACCTTCACGTAGCCTTCTTCAGTCTCCAAAATTATCCAGCGTCGCGATAAGCCTCTTGTCGGCCCTCACTCGGCCTACAGTGTTTTTGTTACGTCGTGCTTCCGCAAGCTCTGCCTAATCGCATAGACCCTAAAAGTGTTTTCATTATCATTCCAAGCTAACTCTTGTTCAGACCTCAGTAGGCCTATTCAAGTGTTGTACTAATACCGTAGTGTTGTGTTACCCTGTTCTTTCAAATAACTCATTTATTTTGCATCCAAATGTTTATGTGCCCCCTTTAATGTATTCCATTTTTCCGACCTATTCCATTTACTGTGCCATACCATACTTTCATTATTTCAGTTATCAGTAGGCTTCATTATTTATTGTGTTCACTTCTGCATATCTCAGCCTATCTGAATTAGTGTATTTACTTAAAACTAGACTGTATAACCATTCCTTATTGCTAAGAATCAGTCATCTTTAGTATAGTATAAATGCCGTATATAATTGTTACTCACTATAAATACCTTTTATTGAACAGTTAATCGCTGTGAACAAATAATTGATTTATTTTCCTAATTAAACACAAAACAACAAAGTAATTTCTCTCCCCTTATTAAACATTATTTGGTCTGCAAGGACCTGGTGACCCCTAATTACACTGGTATGCATATGAAATGTTTTTGTCTGCTGTGAGGGTTTTTTCAACTCATATTATATAATTCGACCATGCTGAATTCGAAAATGACATTGGTTTTCTTCAATCAGGTCAGGTTTTTTCTCTATTGGCCAGTTATTATAAGTCCAATTTTATCCCCAAATTTATTGATTTTTTTAGCTTAAACACTGTAGATACGAGTAATATTATAAGAACACTCGTGAAAAATGAAAACATTGTGTGAATAAATACTTTTATTCATACAATGAATATGGAAAAAAGTTTATTGAGGAAGGAATGAAGTTTTTCTGGCTTTCCGTCTGTGTTTTTCTTCGGGCACGTCTCGCTTCAAACACCAGCAATAGTCCGCCAGCATATTGATATCCCAGTTTCCCTGGTACCTCTTCCATTATTTTGATATCTTGGTGAAATCGTTCACCCTGTTCCTCACTATAATCCCCGCAATTTTCAGGAAAACAGTCCAAGTGGGACCACAAAAAGTGCATTTTTATGGATATGCGCGACCCATGAGCTTTGAAAGCTTCCATCAAGTTTTCGACAACGGACTCGTATTCTGGACTTCTACGCTTGCCAAGAAAATCAGTGACAACTGATTTGAATGCCTGCCAGGCATTCTTCTCAGTTGGAGTCATTGCGTTTTCGAACTGAGTATCCTTGATCAAAGTTCGAATTTGAGGACCACCAAAAACCCCAGCATTTAGTTTAGCATCAGATATATGAGGAAATTTACTCTCGAGATATCGGAATGCTGAACCCTCCTTATTCATTGATTTGATGAAATTTTTCATCAAGCCCAGCTTAATATGAAGTGGTGGGAGCAAAATTTTTGTTGGTGGTACAAGGGGCACTGAAACGACATTATGCGACCCAGGTTCAAAATTCTCTCTGGATGCCCATTCACGCTGTGCATAGTGCTTCTCATCCGCTCGGCTATCCCATTTGCAGAGGAAACATGGGTATTTCGTGTATCCCCCTTGCATTCCCAATACAAATGCCACAATCTGAAAAAAAATGAAAATATTTAAAGAATTTAGAGAATTTGTTCTATTAGATAAAAAAATCTATGCATTGGACTGTATCACTTCTGTGGGGAAGTTAAGTGTTCTTATACGCTCTCAAATAACCTTTGGAAAAACAACATAGTCAATAGCAATAGTTTACTTATGATATTAGTATTACCTTCAAATCTCCACAGATCCTCCAGTTATGTTGGTCGTATACGAGAGCATCCAGTAAAATTTTCATGTTATCGTAGCTCTCAGTAAGTTGTACGGAATGTGCTACAGGGACTGATGCAACCCTATTCCCAATGTTGAGAAGTACTGCTTTCAAACTTCGTTTAGACGAGTCTATAAATAGCCTCCATTCTGATGCGTTATATGGCAGGCCCAAGGATTCGATTAGCCCCTCAACATTGCAGCAGTACACTAAGGAAGAGGTATTTTCGTGCACTGCAAAAAACTTGCGGAATTCTTCCTCTCGTTTCCTATACCAGGAGAATGTTGTTCCCGGAGCCAGCAAGTTGTCCTCTCGAAGTCGTGAGCCCAAGATCTCGGCAGCTAATTTGGAAAGTCCTAAATCCCTGGTAAGATCATTAAGTTTGGCCTGGTTTAGAGGCCTCGGCTCATTTGAAGCGGTATTTTGAGGTATATACGACTGGGACTGGTCATTGGCATTGGTCGTTGATTCATCATCAGAAAATCATCGAAGTCCAGGGTTTGAGGTGGGTCGGGTATTGGAATTCCAGGACCATGGGGTACAGGTCTCATAGCAGAAGGAATGTCAGGGTATACAACAATGTGTTTATTCTTCTTGTTAACTCCTGAAAATAGAAACACAGAAACATGGATATAAAACTTGCATATGAAATAGAAGAAGCATTCAGACAGTGGCGGCTCGTGAGGGAAGGCTGCGGTCTGTAAGATATGAAATAGGTCGATGGAGTCTGTATATTTTTTCTTTCGTTTTCATTCATATTGTCCCTTCGGGGACAACATGAATGAAAAAGAAAGAAAATATACAATCATTGTATATGTAAATGTAACTTGTATAACAATATGTATGTGTAAATGTATTTTCTATAACAATATGTATATGTAAATGTATGATTACCATTATGGTGAATATTATGCTATATATGGTGAATATTATGTCAAGTTTCATACGAGGATTTCAAAATATTTAAGAAAAATAAATTTATAAGCCCACCTTGGAGGTTTGTCATGCAGAAATAGCAATCTGTCACGTGATCCTTTCCTTCTCTCCAAATCATGGGAATTCCAAAAGGCAAAGATTTCGCTCTGCCTTTGCTCCATCTTCTCAAATTTTCAATGCACGTCTTGCAGCGCATATGAGGGGCGAGATTTTTGTCCTGGTCCCCTAGCTTAATTCCAAAGTATGCTCTATACATTGTCTTCACAAATTTAGTGATTTGGGACTGGTTATTTGGCATGGTAACCGTCCCACATATGTAGCAGAATCTATTGGGATCATTTTTACGCTCTATTCATTATGAAATATTTTATCTATATGCCTGAAAAGTAAAAAAAGATATTATACAAGTGAAACAAGTGATGATACATGTTACTGTTCCAATTCCGCTTTGACAAAATCACGAAAAATTCTATTTTACTTATGAGGCCATAGCCGGATAACCTGAGCTGATTGAGAGAAAAACGGATTGCAGATTCGAAATCAGCAGGAAAAACTTTATAAGAATCACTTACAAAACCCTTGACAGCAAAATTGATGCATACCAGTGTTATTCATTTCAATTTTATTCAGTAATTATAGTAAGCCTACTTTCTTAGCCACCTCAAATCGGTGATCCGTAGGCCACTATATATATATATATATATATATATATATATATATATATATATATATATATATACGAGGGCCACTCAATATATTTTGCCTCACCTTTTTTGTTCTTTCCAAGTTTCTTTGTAAGTTCCAGAAATTTTGTACACAAGTAGTCACACCTTTTTTAAAAGTTTTTATATTTCAACAGTCTCTACCCTTTTCTACGGCTTTCCTCCACCTCGAAACAAGGGCCTTTATTCCTTGCTGGTAAAAGTCCGCTGGGTTCTGCTGGAGCCACCTCTTAACCTTCTCAACCTCATCGTCACACAAACTTTTTTCCACGAATAGCATCCTTCATTGGCCAAACAAATAGAAATCTGAAGGTGCCACATTCGGGCTGTATGGAGGGTAGGGTAACAGTCAAACGCATTTTTGTGATGGCCTCTTGTTTGCAAACTGTTGTGTGGTCTTGCGTTATTGTGCAAAAGAAGGACGTCTTCCAGTTTTCTCTCCGGTCGAACTCGCTTTATACGTCTCTGGAGTCTCTGTATGGTAGCAATATATGCCTCCGAGTTGATTGTTTGTCCTTTCTTCATAATGTCCACCAGAATCACCCCTTTCATGTCCCAGAAGATGGTGGCTATAACCTTTCCTGCAGAGGGAGCCATTTTGAACTTTTTCTTGCGTGGGGGGTCTGCGTGATGCCACTCCATGGATTGGCGTTTTGTTTCAGGTTGAAAGTGGTGCACCCAAATCTCATCCCCAGTCACATTTCGTGAAAGGAAGTCATCCCCTTCTTTCTCGTATCGAACCAACGACTCGGGAGCAATTTCTTTTCTTTGGGCTTTGTGATCTTCAGTCAGTTCGCGAGGAACAAACCGTGAACACACTTTTAAGTTTCCCAGTTGTTGAATTATCGTATTCACACTTCCTTCACTAATTCCTAGCTCCAGTGAGAGCTCCTTGTATGTGAGGCGCCGATTTGATCGAATGATGCTGTTAGCACGTTGGACAGTGTGAGATGTCACAGTTGATGCCGGGCGACCGCTGCGTGGCTCATCATCGAGGCTGGCTCTCCCTCTCTCCGGTGATGTCACACGTTTAGACCAGCGTCCAACTGTGCTTCGATCAACAACAGCATCTCCGTAAACGTTTTGTAGATGTTTGTGAATATTTCCAACTGTTTCCTTCTCTGCGGTTAAGAACTCGATAACAGCTCTCTGTTTACGAGCACATCACTGTCAGACGCCATTTTCGAAACTGCGTTAAGCATCGGTTTTATGCAAGGTCGTTTAAAAGTGGCTTTATACAAGGAGGGGAGGTTCAAATTGGAAAAATCCGGTTATGTGAAGCACAGGGAGTTCAAACTTAAACTTACGGCCCAAAAGACATTTCAGCCTCATGGTCTATTATTTAGCTAAGAAAAAAGGGTGGGGCAAAATATATTGAGTGCCCCTAGTATGTATGTATATATATATATATATAATGTGTTTGTGTGTGTTTGTACGATATTGATAGCGTGTTGAATATATCTTTGCATTAAAAAAAATTATGTTCTTATTTTCTTTGACTCGTTCATTTGTATAAAATGATGATGATGATATTATTAGAAAAAAGAGACAAAGGTTTTTGTCATGAATAAAATATGCAACTCAATAACTAATTAATCATCTGAGGAACGCCTTTTGCTCTATTAAATCCATTTCTTATTATGGCTTTGCTCCTTCAATCAACTCTTAAATTAAAAATTATATATCATACATTTTTCTCACTGGATTAGGTTAGAATTATTTACGCTCTCTAAAACAAACTAGACCTAACCTATTCTAACTTACAGTACGTTGGGTTCGTTATTATTTCGGGATATATTTGAACGAACTCTCATAATTCATTTTCAAAAATATCTTCAGTTCGCTTTTCTTCTTGAGGACCGCATAGACACAAACTAGGAACTTAATGGTTCTCTTTTTAACCCAGTATAACGGAAAGGGAACCCATATGGTCAGGTTTTGGAACCCTTTATTACTTGGAATGTGGAAGTTACAAAAATCCCATTCAGGTACTTCTCTACTTGAAGGCTTTAACCTTAGAAAGCCATCATGGCCTATTTCAATAAAAAAACATTAGTTTTTCTGGAAATTGTCTTCAATCGTACAAAAGTTAATTTATTATTATTGTTTAGTAATAATAAGATGTTTAATTCAACCCGTAAATATAAGTTTCATTATGAGTTACGCCCCACACTAGTCGCAATGCGTGCCGGCCCAAACTAGTCGCTGTGTGTGCCGGCCCACAGTAGTAGCTGTGTGTGCCGGCCCACACCGGCTTTCTCGAGTTAATAACTTTCCTGTTTACGGTCTATTGGCTCCGTACGAAATTAGATTTACATTAATAATGTGAATATTTCATACGCAACACACATCCATACGAAAGGGGGGGAAAACATTCACAATCGATACGCGAGTTTCTCTCTCTCTCTCTGTTTTTTGTTTCCGTGTCTTTGTCTTTGTCTTTACTCGTCTCTCTCTTAATTAAAGACATCATCTTTTACAGTTATCATAATTTGAATATTCAATATCTGAGCAGAAAATGAAGAAATTAAATTACTACAAAGTTTAAATCAACAACATTGGGTTGACAACACATTTATTATTACCATTATTATTTATTATTAAAATGTTGTGCTTTTAATGTTAAGATTTGGATATTTGTTTATGAAATATGAACTTTCCTCGTACAAAGGAAAAAAGGTTTTCGTTACAACAACAGTGTAATTATGTAGCAACCCACATTCAAATGAGAAATTCACACACACACACACACACACACACACACACACACACACACAATGATTAGGCTAACTACAAGGATTGACAAAAGTAAATAGACACTTGATTTTTTTTTCCATTTTTTTTTTAAGAAGTCAATAAAAAAAAACATTCATTGGATCAGTGTGTTTAGAACAGTGTTGCTTTTCTTTTTGCATTATGTAAAGCTGATACACGTTCTGGCATTCCATTAATGAATTTTTTTCCATTTGTTCTTGAGGACAATCATCGTGGTGTCTATTTACATTTGTCAACCCTCTGTATCGTTTACTTTTATTGCACCAAATTGTAACAACTGAGTTAACAATATGGAATGGTTGGTCAGTTTGGTGGTTTCATCAAATTTGTTTTGTGACACCTGGACGTCATTCTTATATATATATAATATATATATATATATATATATATATATATATGTGTGTGTGTGTGTGTGTGCCGGCCCAAACTAGTCACTGTGTGCCGCCCCCATATATATATATATATATATATATATATATATATAAGAATCATTCGTTGAAAATAGAGGTAAAATATTTAAAGATAAAGTATGTTCCCTTATCAGAGCTATCAGAGATAAAAGGACTGAACATCCTTTGAAAGAATTACAGCCATACTGACGATCAACCAACTTTAGTAGCTACAAAAACAAAATATAAAATCAACAACGAACTAGAATCGAAATGTTCGCAACTCATCTTTGCGTTATACGAAATGAAGGAATTTTTTTGAAGAGAATTAATTTCATGAACATCTAATTAATAATAATGAGATTCTGCATACAATTGATTTCGAAGTTATCATCGAATGGCAGTTAACTCTAAAGCAACTCGCTTTTTTTCTATAACAACAATTTTTTTTTAGTCAGTATTGTATTGTCTATTCTAACCTGGTGATCAGTACAGATTTCGCGTTAACAAAAAAAAAGACACCATCGATATTCTTGTTTTTAAGACTATATATGGTTATGCGAGCATTTACTTCTCATCAAATATGCCGTTTAGCAAACGAGTTTTTGTCAGTCTTTCTTCGCGAGGAATTTCATAAATTCCAATTTTTTTTTCTTTAGTAAGAGCCTTACGAATGTAAGCTTGACCAAATCTTTCATTATGGTCTCGACTTTGAAACGATCTTCATATTCGGAGGAACGTAATAGTTTGAGAAATTAGTTTTTGGATGAGGTTAAAGTATACAATATAATGAATATATTGAAGTGTATATATTGTATTGTATACATCGGATTATTTTTTAAACATCTGACATTTTAAAAGGTTCGTATTTTTTTATTAATTGAAATAAAAAGCGTAAAATTTTTGGCGTACCTTCTCTACGGATGGGGACTAGCCCCCTAGTGCAAAACAACCTCTACGCGATATCCTCTCGGTTCACGATACTTTCGACGGAAGAGTCCTGTCCGACAGATTTCCCGCGGTTTATGATAAAGGAATATCATGTCTACTAACATCACCGGATCTAAACCCCCGTGATTTTTATCTGTTGGGTTATTAAAAGATAGTCTTCAAACGGAATCCACACGCGATAGAAGGATCGAAAGCGTGGACTGAACGAGAAAAATTGCCTGCTTTTATTTCAGTTAATAAAAAAATACAAACTTTTTAATTAAAGTGTCATACGTTTAAAAAATTCACCTAATACATATATATTGTTACTGCAAATTTTTTTGGGCAAGATAATTTCTACAAATAATGAATGTTATATTTATTATTATTATAAATGAGGCGGGATGTTGCAGAGGGGTTGACCACAGGTCGATCCTGAACCGTCTTTGAAACTCGTATAAAGTAACGCAAAGTAAGATACTGAATATCTAATTTCATTCGTTCCAAGCGACCACCTATCGCGAAGTACTTTGTCTTCGACGTGGTAAATATTTTCCACTCGTAACGACTTCGCGTAAATATAGGTTAAACTGATCTAACTTATCCTTACTTAGGTTAACCCAGTATAAATTAGGTTAACTCTCGGGTACGCACGTACGTTAAGCGCATTTAGATTAACTTAGCTAAATAGAGGTATTCATACAAACAGTCTTCACGTGAGTATTTGGCGTAACTAGCAACCATAGTTCAGTGGGTGTAGCAAAGTTTCCCTATAAGCGAAGTAAAGACACCGAGGTCGGGAGTTCGAACCTCGATGATGCTGGTTAATAATAATAATAATAATAATAATAATTAATAATAATCCAAGAGTTAGCGCAATGGGCCGCATTAGTTAGCCTGAGTGCCATGCCAGTTTGGTTTTGGTGTATCCCCCTTAATTATCGTAAATGCTCGACCAAACTGTGCAGCTCCTTTTTTGACCACGTAATCAGGGACATCCATCGACGGATAAATAGCGAAATTTCTCCCTCTTCCACTACAGAAAAAAAAAAAAAAAAAAAAAAAAACCCGAAGCGAAAGCAAATGAAAGAGCGCGTGTGTGCTGTGGGAAAATTGAGTTAAAAATTAAACTCTCTAATAAGATTATTCCATTATAGAATTAAGTTTCTTACCACGACACATATGCACGCGCGCACACACACACACACATATATATATATATATATATATATATATGTGTGTGTGTGTGGTATTCACGTAAGCGAGGTATCGATTTTTTTAAATCCTAATCTAACCTAGGACGCGATAAATGTTTCGGGTGCAACTGAGGGCTCGAAGGAGGGTTTTCTTAAGTCATTAAATAGCGAGGTATTCGTTAATTTAGCTAAACCAAACTTTAACTAACCTAACTTAATGAGGAGCAACGTATCTTTTTTCCAGACAAAAGTTTTTACATAAATTTTTTTTAATGTTCCGAGGTACCAAAATTGTAACCTCACGAAAAATTACCCCACTTTATCGGTAAATTAGCAATTATCACGCACTCCATCTCACTTATCCCATATATATACACACACATGTATATGTTACGGATGATACGACCATCGGTTATAATTATGAGGTAAGGTACCAAAGAATTAAATATTAATATCACAATGTTTAGGTCTTAAGATCGTTTTACTTAACCCATTAGTACTCATTGGTAGTTAATGCCCATTGGTAGAATTTTCTACCGACAAAATTGTTTGTCATTATTGCATCACTTTCTTGTATTCACGTGATCTTCGGTATGAGTCATTGATACGTGCGTCATATCAAAGACTCGTACCGAAGATCACGTGAATACGAGAAAAAGTGATGCAATAATGACAAACAATTTTGCCGGTAGGAAATTCTACCAATGGTCACTAATGGGTTAAATTACAATTTACTAAACCTTATTAATTTCTACAAATGTTATTTATTTGTTGAGAATATGTAAATTATGTCTTTTATAATCATTCTAGAAAATAATATCAGTTCACTTTTCTTATTGTAAACTTTTTCTTTTCTGTTTCCAAAACTCTCTCACAAAACACACTGATATTTTTTTATGTCAAATGTGAGCTTAATTCCGTGGTAGTTTGAGGATAAACCAACAAACCAACCAAATATATACATATAAGACTAAAGGGTCATTGAAATGGTTGGAATACTATGTTTGCACTCCAACTGTGTGTGTGTGTGTGTGTGTCACCTCCATTATTTTAAGTGCCTTAATTTGAGTATACTTTTGTTTTGACTTAGTAGGGCGGAAGAAATTTGTCTTGAATAAAGCCATGTTGATTGCACCCCATTATGAGTGAAAAAAGTTTCACCAAATTGTTAAGGTGCCACGGTAACTATACCATAACAATTTAAGGGCGTTTTGTTACGCTTCAGCTGAAGCATAGCAAGATTTATAGAATATATACAGTATATATACATACATATATAATTATTTTTCATACATTCTCTTCCATTTCCTACAGTCATACTGTAAATGGGCATAACGTGGCCCCATTCAAACTCTCTTTACCAGAAGCCCTACGAGGTACTGGGTATCTGTTCCGCGCTGACCTCATTCCCGTTAAGATGAGGAAAAAAAGGTGTCAATTAAGTTTGACTGACTCTTTGTCCAAGCATGTTTACATTTGGTAGTGAAGCAACGGATGAACTATGATCTGGGGACAAAAAGATTTTAAAATGGTCACTTCTAAAGTGTGTGTGGGTGTATAATTTCTTCGCGTCTTATTAAATATTCAAGTCTTTTTGAGCGCCATTCTTGAATTATTACTTGAGGGTTCATGTTACCCGTGATAGGCCACGGTCTTTTGCTCGATCTACCTCTAATATAATTGTCGGGTTTATTTTTTATATATTATAGGCATTCAACAGTGAACAATTTTGACATTCGACATTTAACATTTTTACATTAAGTATTCAAAACCATGGACATTTGTCCACGATTTAAGTATCAATTTTGCGTCAATGTTTTCAGTTACTCTGGTGACCGTCGTATCGGAAGTACGACTACCTCCCAATTCAGGTAGTTCATATGCAGGGATTAGGTAACCAAAAAGAGAGATAGAGAGAGAGATTCTATTTTCCATTCTAATTAACAAATTACTCTATTACTCTCTCACTCTCTCTCTCTATATATATATTATATATATATATATATATATATATAATATAATATATATATATATATATATATATGAGAGAGAGAGAAAGTAACGTCTACAGACACGTTGAAACATGTTTGCGTGAACAGAGAAATTTAATATTTTAATTGGGTTTGTACGCGACGGGTTATTCTGCCCCCCCTCCTCCGAACTACCACTCCCTTTCTAACCCCAACCCTCTGCCGTGCCATCCCTGGCACTCCTGCACTACGGCACCCCCAATTACTCAAAATGGATTAACACGATCAGGCACCAAATTTGGTGAAATCGAGTTACCTACAATTGATTACCGAAATGGAGTTTCTTTTTTTTAATTTAAATATTCTGTCAACTCTGTTTTGAGCTAGCGTTTAACCGTTTTATATATATATATATATATATATATATATCAGCAAAAAATGAATGTTTCTCGTTACAAAAAATTTTCGATTTCATAGAAAAGTTGGAAGAAAACTTCAAATAGGCTTTCAAAGAACTGATTATACATGAACAAGCATATATATATATATATATATATATATATATATATATATATATATATATATATATATATCTGTGTGTGTGCGCGTGCGCGCGCGCGCACGTGCGTGTGTATTTTAATGAAACTCCATTTTGCATGTTCATATGCAGTTAAATTTTTTTTTTTTACAGGCTTTTCACTCAGTCTTAAAAAGCATGACAAATGGATGGCTTATATATATATACACACACACACACACGAAGATTGAATTCTTTTGGTTCCAAATTACATGCATTCTGGTGTACGCCCCCGCTATTCCTTAATGATAGTTTCATTAGTATCGTAATAGTAATGTTAGTATTAGCAAGAATGATCCAAGTATTAGCAGGAATGATCCAAATATTATTTTGGAATACAGTATGACTCATTACAGTTCATAGTAATAATAACAATAATATTTTATTTACTATTTTGGGAACATTGATGATAATGGCGGTTATTCAAGAAAGGCAAAAGACGTGTTCAACCTTGTCATAAATAATTCATTATCAACCACTCGAAGCTGTTTCGATATTAGGTTATGGAACGTGTGCGATAATTATGTGATATAATTTATGTACACATATAAATTATGTTGACGTTATCGTATTTGCCGACACTTTATATTTGATAATTATTTTTTACTGACACGACATGTCCGTTCCGTTACTAATTATACTAATATATATTATATAATTCTAGTGTTCGGTTCGCCAAATATTTGCCTCCACATATTTTCCCGAAGTTTTCGGGTCTCCTCACTCTAACCCATTTTATAAACGGCTGTTCTCATATCATGTACAAATCCTTGTTAGCCACACACTTAACTTAAATCACTTTAATTGAACTCAACTGACCTAACTTAACGTACGGAGTATGTTTCGGTAATACATACCTTGTTAAGTATGTAAATCTTTGATGGAAAAATGTAGATTTAAACGCCCTTTATAAGAACCTCATCCTCATTAAATAGAACACACTTAAAAAGTTAATGAGCGTCTCGTGGCTCGATCGGTTAGGATGCCACCCGACAGCGCTGAAACTCCGCTGAGTCGTCAGTTCGAGACCCATTGCTGCCGAGAACTGGGCGGTTGTCTTTTCGGTATCTTACGTCACGACGAAGCAGCGGATGGCCACCCCCTTTTAACTGATTCAGACCCCTACCCAGGGCCGCCGAGAGCTGCCCCAAGCCCCGGGGAAAGATTGGTGTAATGGACACCCCTGTTTACTCAGTATTTTATTATGTTTTTTGTGTACATAACAAGCAAACATACTGTATGTTTTGAATAGTGACTTGGACATATAATCAGACTAAACAACTCAGAAGAAAATGACCATTTTATTTTTCGAATCAATTATATTAATTCTATCACGATACAATTTACAAATGCAGTACCAATCCATGCGGGCAAGACAATTGTTTACTGCAAGATTTTCATAATTAGAAGTGTACTTTCTTTGTCTTCTCTCTAGCAAAGTGGTAAATGATTCTGATGAAATTTAAAACACAGGCTAATTGGCTTTCAATTACAATGGTTCCCAGATCTGTCAGTCGGTTTTGGGCATTGATGGACCGCGGATAATATTTTATCTGTTTCAGTTTGACTGATAATATCTATAAAATGTATGTTCATTAATTATATTTCTCTCTGTTATTTAATCAATTACTTTATTAATATTTTTAGATTTTATCCCCCCTCTTTCCGGGATCCGGGGATTTAACCCGGCTTCCCCGCCCTCTCGCGGCCCTGCCCCTACCTACCCGACACTTCCTTGAAAGATATAGGTTATAGGGCATTGAATTACCTTTCAAAAAGTTAATGAAAATACAGGTCCAATTTCCATAGACTTTTTTCTCCCTTTTTAAATTTATATTTTCATACCTGCTATTTCAAGTCCCCAAGTTATTCTGGGTTAGATTAAGTTAGGTTACGTAGCTATTTCTGAAACACACACATATCTCACTACGTTACAAAGCCGCGACGTTTTCACATTTTCAATTGTGGATGACGACATTTGAACTAAATAGTGTAACCTAGCTTAACATTCATTATATCCCCTTTTTCCGTAAGTTACTAATGTCGCGATGAACTTCGTTCATTCTAAAGACTGTCGCGGTCCCGTAAAGTAGATGAGCTACCCTACAAAACCGCGATACTTTCACATTTCAATTCCGCATCACGACATTTACCCAATCTAAAAAAAAAAAAAAAATTAACTAAACCTTACCTTGCCGCCTAGCCTAACTTTAATTATATCGCCTTGTTTTCATGATGAAAGATAGCATTTATAAAGATAAACCACCGTAACAGTGTTAATGTCGCGATACGTACGTGTCGCGACGGGTGTATATGTATCTTAAAGATCGTTGCAATACCGTAGGTAACACACAAACACACACGTTTTCACAAGAAAACATATACAGTATATATATATATATGCATTCGATAATAATATATATATAAAGTCGAGTTGAATAATTAATTAGAAGAGCGATGAAAAATTCTTTTTTCGAAGGTTTCCTATTATTAATTCAAATAAACCATTTCTAATGACCATCTTTTACTTTAATTTATTGAAACTTTGTTCCGTGTTGTTTCACATATGCACCACCCACGCTCTCATCAATGTGTGTGTTGGTCAAACTAAGGTCATTTCGTTGAGAAAACATTATATCGACAATTTTGTGGGGGCTTCAGGTTACGTCGGGTTAACTTCAGCTATTAATGTGTGGATGAAATTCCCCTTGAAGAAAAAGTACTGCACGGAGGTCTGAAGCGAAACCCTCGGAAGTGAAGCTGACCGAGGACACGAAAGGAACGAAACGCCTCATTTCCATATTGAAGAGGAAAAGACCGAATACGGACTTTCTACTGACGGAGGGAAATTTTACATTAAGATCGAAGCACTTTCTCGTATACTGATGAAGGAAATACAAAATATAATGGATCAGACATGAATTACCCGAGGAAGGGTTAAAAGGTTGATTCGTTGCCGAGTTTTAGCGAGCGAGTGTTCATCCGTTTTGCTTCTTTTTTAAAGATTTTGATCTTAACCGCAACGCATCTTTTTTGGCCTTCTTCAGCCAGTTTTTGTCTACTGTGGATAAGTCACTTTTGAACCGGGCATTTTCCCGCAATTGCGCAACAAAATGCCGGATTCATACGTTTCTAAGTGGCTTAATCCCTTAACATTTAATATCAGATTGCGATAACGATGATGGTCTTTCGGTCTGATTTAATCGTCAATGTCCCATTTTAATTGTACTTCTTGATTTGATTTTAAACACCCGTTCAGAAGCAGGGTTTTTTTCTCACTAACTTTCCTTTGATTGTACTCTTGTTTATATATAACGTCTTTAAAGCATGAATTACTTCTTGTGAAATTGAACACGTTACAGAATACAGTTACGTTAATGAAAGTAAAACAAAAAAGTACAAAAATTCATTAGTAAGAAAACTGGACCCAATATTTCATATAGTAACATATAACCCTCCCCCCTTCCCTCCGAAAAACCACCTGATTTGAACTACAGGAAATATATTCAGCAACGCAAAATCCGATTGTAGGTTCGAGTACGGTTTCCAAACATTTAATGAAAGGTTTAATTTCAGAAAAAGTTCGACTAAAAATAAAAAATTTGCAAAAAGCATTAAAAATTACTAATTAGTAATAACTGGGATTTTGTTCTTGAAATGTGATTAAATGTCGACAAAAGAGAATAAAATCACCAAAAGGGAAAAAATTACCGATTTCCCTCGAAAAGTGTAGCCTAAAGCATAATTACATCGTATTTGTAGAGACTCTTTCACTGACATAAATAATTTTAATTAAAAATTGTATGTATGTAAGTACATCTGTATGATGAAGTAACAGGTAGCCTCCCCCCACCCGACTTTTGAACCCATTACACACACACACACACACACACACACATATATGTATATATATGTAATGGGTGGCGCAAAAGTCAGAAACCATAGGCACATTTTAATAATTTGTTTTAATATGTTTTGTTCTTTTCAGATTTGTTGTTGAACCTATGGCACAGAAATTGACAATAGATGAATGGGTGAAGATAGTTTTAATGTGTGCAAGGCGTGGTAACACACCAATCAGTTGCTACTGCTTTGAACGACAAACACCCTGAGAGGCCGCCAGTTGTTCAGGCGTCAGTTGGAAACCTGTTCACTCGCTTCAAAGAAACGAAGTGTTCATGATCGGCCGCGTAGTGGCCGGCCAAAAAGTTCAACCGATGCAACAACATCACTGACGGTACCCAATCACCTCGAAAACAGGCCACGTAAGTCCTTAAGAAAGTTACCCCAGGAAACTGGTGTTTCCAGAAGATCCATTCAACGAATTCTTACAACAAATCGTTTCCACCCCTACAAAGTCCAACTCGTTCAGGAACTGCACGGTGACGACACAGACCGTCGTGTAGAGTTCTGCCATTGGTTTCTACAACATCGACAGCTTCAACGGAGGAACATGTTCAGCGACGAAGCGATATTTCACCTCAGCGGTCGTGTCAATAGGCATAATGCACGCTATTGAGCTAATGAGAACCCCCACTGGATGGAGGAAGGACATGTGTAATTCGATCCACGAATTATGGTGTGGGCTACGTTCTGGGGGGATCGGTTAATTGGTCCGTACTTTTTCGACGGCACTGTAACAGGTAAAACATATCTGCATATGCTGCAAACATTTCTAATGCCCATACTGGACGACATTCCATTGGCAGAACGGGCGGAGATGTGGTTTCAGCAGGATGGTGTACTACCACATTTCGCACCCATCGTCCGGAGCTCTTTAGATGAAACACTCCCAAGCAAGTGGATCGGACGGCGAGGGCCCGTCGAATGGCCACCTAGGTCTCCAGACTTCACGCCTCTTTCTTGTGGGGCCATATTAAATCGGTAGTCTATGCCGATCGACCCAGAACCATACGTTCTCTAAAGGATAAAATCACATCCGAGTGTTCCAAAATCAGTACCAATGTGTTAAGGAATGTTCAAACATCATGCATTTAACGCGTCAGAAAGTGTCTCCAAGTGGAAGGCCATCAAATGGAACATTTATTATAATTTAATAAAATGTGCCGATAGTTCCTGACTTTTGCGCCACTATATATATATATACACGGTGAACCAAAAGTAGGTGGACAGTAGGTTGAATACGGTTTGTGTTATATTATATTATACCTATGGTGTTTGTGTTTTATTATATTAAATATTATAACTAAATTTATTTAAATTTTATTTTGTATTATAGTATACAAAAAATTAAATATGTATTCTCAAAATAAACGTTATCATTTACTGTCCACCTACATTTGGTTCACTATATATATATATATATATATATATATATATATATATATATATATATATATATATGGCTCGAATTGATGGGGGGGGGGGGGTAGATCGTCCTTGTTAACTCAAAATGAAATAACCATCCCTCTCGTTATCTAAATAAAATACGCTTCAACAACAACAACCTAATTTTGACTAAAGGACAGAAAGTAAAATAGCTCCGTATTACATGTTTTGGTTTATTGAAAGACGAATATATTTAAAGTTTTTACGTGATTTAACTAGTTTAAAATAAATATTCTATGGTCATATAATGTGTTGTGATTAAGGGAAGGGAACAGGGGAGTAGATTGTGATGAAAATGAATTTTATCACGGTATTTTAAAATATAAGTTCCAAGTCAGGTGTTATCATTTATTTTCATGAAAAAATATGGAAATCAAGAGAAAAACGTTTCACTAAATTGATGATTTTGATGATGATTGATTATGTAAAGTTATCAGAATGTAGCATTATGCAGTTACATTTTTTAAAATTTGACGGGGGCCATGCTCCCCGATCCCCCTACCCTACCCACCCTCACCACTATCCCCCTTGTTAAAATTTTACAATTCGACCACTATATATATATATATATATATAATGTGTGTGTGTGTGTGTGTGTGTGTGTGTGTGTGTGTGTGTGAGGAATGAGTCTGTCATGAGGAATTAAAACGGGTCTAAAGTGTGAAGTGTGTTAAAAAGTAACACTTTTAAAGATGACCTGACGAGCTACGACTCTGCACTTTCCGCTGACAAAAAAAAAAAACAAAAAAAAAACGACTAATAATGGTAAATAAACAGTAGGTCTCTTAAAAAAAAAATGTCCAAAAAATGATTTTTTTTTTGTTTTTTTATTTTTTAACTTTTAATCTTGATGTTTTTCCATTCAAATACTTTCTTTTCATCAACAATTTTTGGTTTTTACTTCGTATTTCCATTCAAAAGAATGAATATGGTCACAGTATATATATATATATATATATATATATATATATATATATATATATATATATATATATATAAAACTAAAATAAACAATTAATTCAGAGTTTTTTGGCAGTAGGGCACAGGACAAATATTAGCTTACTCATTAAAGGTATTCACACAGAAATACTTGTTATTTATTTATGTAACGAGACACACACACACACACTACAGTGTGTGAATAAGTTAAAACGCGGATGTTTATTAAATAGGCTTCCATGCATTTCTAAATATTGAAGAAACTGTTCTATTTTAACTAATTTCGACAGGGTTTACCTTATTTTCTGTAGAACAACTTAATTGTATACCTTCCAAAGGTTACAGAGAGGTCTTTCTAACGCTTTGGTTGAATGTCCTACCATGGTGGTGTGATTAGAAAGTGTTTTTGGAATTCGTAACATAACACCGATTCATTCCTATTTACCAGCGAATATTTGTTAAATTTGGTCGTCATTTGAATAAACTGACAACTGATCATACGCATATAGGCAAACTCGAGTGCCAGGCGTACGATCACCAAATACTAAGCGAACAAACTTTGAATTTCGAAATAATAAATTATATGAATTGGTTTAAAAAAATAACAAAAAAGTCCGCGAAATAAAAATAAATAAACATTAAAGATAGACAAACATTACTCTTTGACCGGCTGCGCGCGCGATCGTCTCGCGACTGACGACTCGAGTCGCGTGTGAGTTTACATTGATAGAATGGGGGACCACGCACACTGCAGCGGCAGCGGCGCGCAATGTGCTGGGTTCCCATTCTGTCAATGTAAAAATCACCCGCGACTCCAGTCGTCAGTCGCGAGACGATCCTGCTTGCGACTGGCAAAACGAAAGGTAGATGAAATAGTAGACCGTAAACACTTCACTGGATATTTATTTATTTATGATATATTATTTAAAAAAATGTAAAAAATATTTACCGTACGAGGCAATATACCTATGAAAATATAAGACCTCAATATCAATGAATATTGATTACTTCGGCAGTATTGTTGACCCTTAAACATTTATTTGAAATGGTAACGAGAACCGTCGCAGTATCGATTTCGGCTTTATGAAATACAAACTTTTTAAGGGAATGAAAAATTGGTTAAACGCAAAATATTAATAATTGAAGATTAAAATTTTTTTAAGTTCAATTTATTATCAAGATTGGGTCATAATTATTAAGATTAATAATTGTTATTAATTAATGATTGAGATTCATTAAAATTAAATAATTAATAATAATTAAAATTAACATCTTAATTATTAAGATGTATTAATAAAGATTGGCATTTATTTATTCATAATTCATATTTATTTCATAATGCGAGTACATCGCAACTATTAATTACGATAATTAGTTATGATAACTATTAACTATTTCTGTCTTACGTAAGAGCTACTTGGAATTATGGGTCTCGCTTCATATATTATAATCGCCTCCTTCAGGAAATTTGAACCACAAAATTTGCTTAATTATAATGTAGAATCCCAACCGGTTTTGGCTTATGGCCCCCTTAGGAACCTTATTTTTTCCTGTGGCCCCCATAAGCATTATTTTCAGTAGGTAATATGCAGATTTAACTCTATTTTACAAAATAACATTTTCCTGTGGCCCCCTTCAAATGTGCCATGGGCCCCAGGGAGCCATATGGCCCCCGGTTGGGAAACACTGATTATTATTGTACAGGGTGTCCCGTAAGTCTGGACCCATAGGGATTTATAATATATTTTTTTATTATGTTATTATTATTATTTTATTATTATTATTTTTTTATTATTTTTATTATGATTTTTATTTGTGGGGCCACTTGAAAGCCAAAGTGTACGAGGTGAAACTTCAGAACATTTTCCACCTTAAAGCACGCATTGTGGAGGCGTGTCAAGAAATTTCTGCGACTGTGATTCAGAAAGTGCTGTCGCAGTGGAGATTGCGTCTTCAACTATGTGTGCGACACAACGGCGGACACTTTGAACAGATTATGTAATACATTTTTGGACTATTTTGTAATTTTATTATTTTTCCCTATGGGTCCAGACTTACGGGACACCCTGTAGATCATGACTTGCCTCGAATGCAAATTAAATATTAAATTCCGCGTAGCGCCTGCGTACTACGCATTATTATAGCAAAGTAAGAATACTTCGCGAGAATCCCTTTCTCGCAATCCGGATTGAGATCAAAGAGAATCCACTCTAAACGAAATATAGAAAGTCATTTATCTGACGAATGTGTTTGACGATAAAAGGAGAAATATTTCAACTCGGTATTTTCCCAAACTAATATGACCCATTCGCTTAGTCTTTTATGGAGCACTTAAAGTTTATTTTGCATTTTCCTACTTTTTATTACAAGTTTCGTTGTTCCTCCACTTTCGGATTGTTCCCAACTTTCAAAAGGGTTTACAAACGTTGAATTATTTATCTGGATTTATGTTTTTTCTCAGAACCGTAAACAAATTTCGTGTAAATAAAAATAATTTTTAAAAATTTATGTCCAGTGTAAAAATGGTCGTACCTCCGTGCGCGATGCGTCTACTAAAACGAAGAGCAGCGGCAAAATGAGAAACGACAAATATTCCGTCCAAAAAATAAATATAGACTCGTTCATGCGGCGGATACCGACGCGACGGTACGAGTCTTTTCCCGAAACAGTCACTCGTTCACTGACGGCTTTTCGCGTTACTTCATTTGACAGGGTTAATTAAAAACGGCCAACTTCTTGATCAGTTTACCCGGAACAATTGTTTCGCAGGCCTCCAAAGATTTGTCAGCTTCCTCTAGGAATGCAGTACTTTATAAAAAATGTCTGGTTTGTGGCTAATTTCTAAATTATATAAAATTTTGTGAAGCTGCTACAAATTAGTTGCATAATATTCAGAGAGTTGTAGCAAAGTTATTTAATATTGCCCCATTATCTAAAATTTAACCTTCATATGTTACAAATAATACAAATATTTTCAATGGATAGACACTGATCCACGTAAAATTGTAAATTAATCACGAGTGACATTTAAAAGCGAGCAAATTCCATGATTATTTTAGGGCTGATCAAAAATGTTGCAAATCAGAAAATTATGATTTTTTTTTCTCTATTTAATTCCGGAATTACTGTAGATTCATTGTAATTAACACACACACACACACATATATATATATATATATATATATATATATATATATATATATATATCGGCTATTGATTATTGGCGCGGAAAACGCAGTTTAATAATAAACAGGAACACCAGAGAAAATACAAACATCCTTCAAGGTTTAATAGTACCAACGTTTCGGAATGCACTAATTCCATCTTCAGGGCTAAAACAATAAAATTCCAAATCACATACAAAATACAAATTGCTTAATAACAATTTAAAATAAACTTAAAAAATTATAAAAAGTGGCTAAGAAAATGTAAAACATTAAAACTAAAAGGTAAATAAATGTGAAGTTAAAAAGTTAAAATTATAAAAAAGTAAAAGCATTAAAACTGAAACGTAAATAAAATAAACTAGTACCTTAACCAAAACATAGCAGATCTATCGATGATTCGTCAGAATTTAGGTCTGGTTTTAGTTTATAAATAAACAAAGACTCCATAATTTTAAGCTTAAGGTCAGAGCTTCCGGCAGCAAGTACGGCGAAATTAGACTGTGAAATTGGGTGGTTATTGTTGTGCGAGTGATTACGTATGAGAGAATTAGGTGGTTTGCCAAGGGGTAAATTTGTACGGACCGATTTACCGAGATGTTCGTAAATACGAGATTTTAAATGTCTTTTAGTTTTTCCTATATATGACCCCATACAGTGGTCACACTTGTATTGATAAACTATGGATGACTTAAGAAGTGTAGGAATAACATCCTTGTATTTAAATAAATGGTAAATCGATTTAGACGGGGTGAATATAATTTTTATACATAGTTGTGGGTAGAATTCCTTGAGCAATTTTAAAAGTTTGTTTCTAATGTTAAAACTTGAGGTTCCCATATAGGGCAAAGTAAAATACAGGATATCTTTGGGGACTGTAATTAAGTCTCTAGTTGAGGTTCAAACTTAGTAACTTTCACTTACAAAAAAGTGAAACCTATAGGAACTGTCAAAAACAATTACTAGATGCAGAAATTAAATTTAAGAAAAGGCTCAGTAATGAATGTAATCGGGATCTTAATCGGTCTACTTGTGATTTTAAGTCTCTGGTGTCTGGTATAGATTCAACACATCTTTTGAACGTCATTCAGACGGGCAATTTGAAATGTATTGCAAGGGTGAATTTTGTTCAGAACAGGAAACTCCAAAAATTAGGATATAATACGAGTAATAATCTAGCAGCTAATGATCTCATCTTTAATTATTCTTCCAAAGTTCTCAGTGATATTAAAAAATCTGCCCTTTGTAAAGGCCTGAAATTCTCTCTTACTCCAAAGAAACTTAATTTTTACGATTATTTCCTCAACTTTGAGTTATTTTTTAAGGACCTTTTTAAACATTCATTCTTTGACCCACATAGTAAAGGTTTTAACTTTTTATCTAATAATTTACATAATTTAGCTTTTATTTCATTTTATGCTTTTAACCCTTATGGTAATAGATCTAATGTGGAGGTGGAAGAGTTTCAAAGTCTAAGAAATCTGTCTTTGGACAAGTCATTGGTGGTTACAAGACCAGACAAAGGCAATGGCGTTGTTCTTTTGGACAGGAATGTTTATGTCGATAAAATGTTAGATATTTTAAATGATGCAACTAGATTTATTAAAGTAACTGGTGACATTTTTGCTTTAATTTTAAAACAGGAAGATAAAATTAATAGGTATCTTAGAAAACTTAAATCTAATAATATAATCTCAGACACGGTTTTTTCTAAATTATTTGTTTCTGGATCCAGCCCAGGCATTATGTATGGACTCCCTAAAATACACAAACCTAATTGTCCACTTAGGCCAATTTTATCGGCTCTAGGAACTTTTAGTTATAACCTTTCAAAATTCTTGGTTCCCATACTATCACCTATAACTTATAATTTGTATACAGCACTGGATTCTTTTTCTTTCGTTAGAGAAATTACCTCATTAAATAATAATTCTTACACAATGGCTAGTTTCGATGTAAAATTTTTATTTACCAATGTGCCTGTTGCAGAAACTATTGATATATGTATTGACAATCTTTTTAATAATACTGATACTGTGCAGGGTTTTAATAGAGGTCAAACGAAAGAACTACTAAAATTTTCCGTGGAAGACCTTATATTTATATTCAACGGTGAATATTTTAAACAGACTGAAGGTGTTCAAATGGATCTGCCGCTTGGTCCCACCTTAGCTAACGCGTTTTTGTGTCATCATGAAGTCAAATGGTTGAATGAGTGTCCTTCCAACTTTAAACCGGTTTTTTATAGAAGATATATTGATGACACTTTTCTCCTGTTTAAATCACCAGACCATATCCCTTTGTTTCGTCATTACCTTAATTCTAAGCACCCTAATATTCAATTTACTTCAGAAGTTGAATCTAATAGCTCTCTGTCCTTTTTGGACATTAAGATAATAAAAACTAATTCCTCTTTTGAAACTTCCGTTTACCGAAAGCCGACATTCACCAATCTTACTACGAACTTTTCTTCCTTTATCCCTTTAGGTTTAAAACGAAACTTAATTTCGACTCTGACCAATAGAGCTTTCAGTATCTGTTCAGATTATTTTAAACTACACGATTAACTAGATTTCATCCGAAAACTCCTTGCCAAGAATAATTTCCCTTCTAGACTGGTGGAGACTACAATAGGCAGAACCTTAAATAGACTAATAAGCCCTACAACTAGAGACTTAATTACAGTCCCCAAAGATATCCTGTATTTTACTTTGCCCTATATGAGAACCTCAAGTTTTAACATTAGAAACAAACTTTTAAAATTGCTCAAGGAATTCTACCTACAACTATGTATAAAAATTATATTCACCCCGTCTAAATCGATTTACCATTTATTTAAATACAAGGATGTTATTCCTACACTTCTTAAGTCATCCATAGTTTATCAATACAAGTGTGACCACTGTATGGGGTCATATATAGGAAAAACTAAGACATTTAAAATCTCGTATTTACGAACATCTCGGTAAATCGGTCCGTACAAATTTACCCCTTGGCAAACCACCTAATTCTCTCATACGTAATCACTCGCACAACAATAACCACCCAATTTCACAGTCTAATTTCGCCGTACTTGCTGCCGGAAGCTCTGACCTTAAGCTTAAAATTATGGAGTCTTTGTTTATTTATAAACTAAAACCAGAACTAAATTCTGACGAATCATCGATAGATCTGCTATGTTTTGGTTAAGGTACTAGTTTATTTTATTTACGTTTCAGTTTTAATGCTTTTACTTTTTTATAATTTTAACTTTTTAACTTCACATTTATTTACCTTTTAGTTTTAATGTTTTACATTTTCTTAGCCACTTTTTATAATTTTTTAAGTTTATTTTAAATTGTTATTAAGCAATTTGTATTTTGTATGTGATTTGGAATTTTATTGTTTTAGCCCTGAAGATGGAATTAGTGCATTCCGAAACGTTGGTACTATTAAACCTTAAGGATGTTTGTATTTTCTCTGGTGTTCCTGTTTATTATTAAACTGCGTTTTCCGCGCCACCAATCAATAGCCGATATATTATATAATATATATATATATAATTTTTTTTTTTTTTTTTTTTTTTTTTTTAATATATATATTGTTCATAGGTCCGCCACAACCTCTGAACGAAATTACAATTTGCAAGAACATAACTAACCAAGATTAACACGTTTGTTTAAGTACAACTCTAGAATTAGAAGTTTATTTACTGTAGATTATAAGGATAAGAATAAATGGTTTGTTTTTAAGTAAACAATGAAAGTACAATCATAGGTTTCGTGTTTTTAAAGTTGCTCTTACTTATAATTTTACATTTAAAATTAATTTACTTTTGGTTTATTGATTTATATGAACCAATAGTGAAACTAATAATTTATAATTCTAAGAATTAATTATAACGCCCTCTGGTGGTATTTGGAAACCAAAGTCAATACGAATTGTTCCGCGTATACCGGCGTCTACCAATCTGTTGAGAACGCAAAACCTACTGAAGGGTTGCGCGAGAAGGCTAGTGAAGGAAATAGAAGGTAAATAGTATCCGTATACCTTCAATAATTTTATTCACTATCACTGTACTGGGTATGAGTGGGTATCGGAACAAAATCGATCCACGCAATGTCGACATGCGTAAAGTCGATACTAAAAAAGTTAGTTTAGTTTAGGTCAGCTTAGGTTACATTATGTCAGGTTAGGTTAGATTAGTCTTTTTCACTGAAAGGCCGAAATGTAGTTTGAAATCTGAAATCCATATATTTGTACGAGATCGAACGTCGCCCTAATGAAATTCGATTTCGTTCATGTAACGCGCGGTTATATGTAAACAAACATTTAGAAAAAGTGTCACGAAACATTTAATTCTAATGCTATCTTACACTCATTATTGTATCAGTGAATTACACTCCACTGAGTAGCATTTGCAGATGAAATAAAAGGGCCGTTCGATAAAAGAAAAATTTAGGAAACGCTGCTGGCTTTTACCAAAGACTACGAACAAAAAGATATGAAACTGACAAGATTTACCACGTTATTCCGTCAAATGAATATAAGGTACGCGCCATCTGGTATATGGAATGAGAACTATACTGTACTTCGCACAAGAGCAGGATTTACCGCGTTATTCCGTCAAATGATATAAGGTACTCGCCATCTGGTATATGGAGTGAGAACTATACTTCGCACAAAAGAGCAGGCTCTCAAGATTTACAACTTTATGAAACTAATTTTCAAAATTATCACATTTATCTTTTAAAAAATAAATTACTTTCAGCGTACTTTCTTTAACGATATACGGGGTGCCCCATAAATCCGGTCTCAGGAAAATTTATTTTAAATTAAATTTTCTGAGGAAACCGGACTTATGGGACACCCTGTATATTGGGAAATACAGTAGTTTAATAGTAATTCAGATATATCTGTGTTAATAAAGAATACAAGTTGATAAGGTTATTTCGCGGATAATTTAGTTCTTCCGAAAACTATATGGCAGGAAAGATGAAAGCGAACACAAAAGTGGGCGGAGTCACGGGAATTTTATAAATAGCCTTTGCTTGTACTCATTATGGTAGGTTATAGACCTATACCCATTTCGTCTACGCCAGCAGTCGGCAATATACTGTATACCCCCATGGGTCAATGAGCGTCTCATCAACCTTGGTCAGCTAATGCACACATTTCGATACCAAAATAAATACTGAATTTATTTTATTTACAACAACAACACCACCACCAACAACAACAACAACGACGTCAGAAGGACATCAATGACCCCTCCTATATTTGTGACCTTGACCTTTGGTACAAAGACCTACTTCTTGCTCAAGAGACATCATCTTAGATCATAAATATGTATGTGGTTTCATCTATTTTTGCTAAGGAGTTTAAAAATGATGGTGTGGCCATCCATTTGACATTTGACCTCTATTTGTGATTTTGACCTTTAATGCAGGGACCTAAGTCTTACTCAAAACAGTTTCGTAATGATCAATACACGCGTGAAGTTTCATCACTTTACGTAACCTCCTGTAGTGAACTAGCACGGACCTCCTGTAGTGAACTGATTTAAATTATGTGAAATTAAATATATGAAATGGAAAGTTAATAAATTAAGTGTTAAAGTATTTAAAGATCGAAATGTAAATCACTAATTAGTAGCGGATATATATAATATGAACAGCGTTGGAGGCACAATAATGCCTTGAGGTCAGTATTTTTACTTTTTTTTTAATTTTTACGTGTAGATGTGAATTAAATTGTTTAGAATTAGTTTTAAGTGACTTCTCTTTATGATAAATTTGTTAATAGTGTACTCGCCAACCACTCCCTGCTATTTCATCCGTTTTGTAAATTAAATATATTTCCGTAAATAGTGAAAACTAGCAAAAGGTCGGCGCTACGCGCCTATTTTGCTAGATCTGCGGTGCTTCGGCTGAATTGTGGGCCTACGGCGTATTTTATTTTGAACATCAGTAGCCCTTTATCTGGATATCATTCCTATTCCTCTCACCTTGGGCCTCAGTAATTGGGGTGCCTGGCAAACCAATTATTCATTCAATAAAACTACAGAAAAGAAGGCAGCCATGAAAATCTAAAGCTTCACAAATCTTAATACAATGAGCTCGGATTTGAAGCCTAAGATTTTCATGACTGCGTTCATTTCTATAGTTTTATTGACCAAATAACTGAACCGACAGTAATTGGGGGCCCTGCGGCCCGCCAAATCATAGTTTTCATTGTTTCGAGTGCATCAATAATATTGTTATAGTGTTCCATTAGTTGTGATAAGCATGATCTTCCTGACCGGAATCGATGTTGGTTATCATTTTTTTTCTGAGTTTCCCCATTAACCCCACCCCCTCCCACATTACCCCACCCCTCTCCCCCAATACCCAATACCCCACCCCTCTCCCCCATTTACCACCACCCTTCCCCCATTACCCCCAAGGGGGGAAGGGGGCTGGCACCTTGCAAAGGATTTACTTTAATTTTTTTTTTAAGGGGGCTGGCACCTTGCAAAGGATAGCAAAAGGTCGGCCCTACGCGCCGATTTTGCTAAATCTGCGGTGCTTCGGCTGAATTGGGGGCCTACGGCGTATTTTATTTTGAACATCAGTAGCCCTTTATCTGGATATCATTCCTATTCCTCTCACCTTGAGCCTCAGTAATTGGGGTGCCTGCGGCCTTCCAGTTACTGGCAAACCAATTATTCATTCAATAAAACTACAGAAAAGAACGCAGCCATGAAAATCTAAAGCTTCACAAATCTTAATACTGGCAAACCAATTATTCATTCAATAAAACTACAGAAAAGAACGCAGCCATGAAAATCTAAAGCTTCACAAATCTTAATACAATGAGCTCGGATTTGAAGCCTAAGATTTTCATGACTGCGTTCATTTCTATAGTTTTATGGCCCGCCAAATCATAGTTTTCATTGTTTCGAGTGCATCAATAATATTGTTATAGTGTTCCATTAGTTGTGATAAGCATGATCTTCCTGACCGGAATCGATGTTGGTTATCATTTTTTTTCTGGGTTTCCCCATTAACCCCACCCCCTCCCCCATTACCTCACCCCTCTCCCCCATTTACCCCACCAATTTTTTTTCTGAGTTTCCCCATTAACCCCACCCCTCCCCCATTACCCCACCCCTCTCCCCCAATACCCCATCCCCCATTTACCCCCACCCTTCCCCCATTACCCCCAAGGGGGGAAGGGGGCTGGCACCTTGGAAAGGATTTACTTTAATTTTTTTTTGGTTACATATATATATCGCATCTATTTTTCTGAGTTTCCCCATTAACCCCACCCCCTCCCCCATTACCCCACCCCTCCCCCCATTTTGTGCCAAAATTATGATTAAAAATGAAGAAATGGGAAGAACTGTACCCCTAAAAGGGGGGGGGCAGGATTTATGTTCGGGAATTTTTTTTTAGCATGGGCACTGCACAATAAAAAGACGCATCGAATGGTGAAAACCGCATTGTTCTACACCAATTGTAGCGACCTGTAGGTGTGCGCAAAAAAACTTACATATTATATATATATATATATAAGGCTTCATTTCTGAAATAGTATATTAGATTATCCTCGTTCTCAAATTCCTTTAGTTCAAAATGTCGCGCATTGCTCATTGTATTTCGGCTCGTAACACTGCCAGGCCGTTAAGCAGTAGAGAATAAACAGTCATTTTATTTATATATATATATATATATATATATATATATCGTCTCCTACGAAATTTTACATCAATCTATCATTGTGTGTACCTCTTGTGTATTAAAGTCGGACTAAAACTGATTTGACCTCAAGGTGAGTCACGATAGATAATTTTTAGTATCGTCGAAAAGTTCACAGATTTTGAGGATGAAAAAAGAATATTGATTTGAAAAGTAGTTTTTATTAGCCATATTGGCAAAAAATATAATTAGAATCATAAAGTCGTTTGAAAATAAACTTGACCGGCCTCTTTTGTCCTTCCTCGCGTGATCCATGAGGAACGTTTGTGCGGAAAGGCATTTGCAAGACAATTCAAAGAAGTCATGAATGTTGTGGTTAAAATTTTAAATATAAATGTTGCACGATCAGCCGTAACTCGAGTAATTTAAAGCCTTTTTGGATGAAATAGTCACAATATGCTAACTCGTTACACGGAGAAGTTCACTGGCTAAGTAGAGGAAAGGTCCTTAATAAACTTGTTAGTCGTATTAGTTCTGTCCAAATGCTTTTGGTAGAGATAGGAGAGGACTATCCCAACTGGAAGATAAGCACTGGCTTCTTAAATTCGCGTTCTTGACTGATATCACAATTATCTTAATAAACTCAACCTCCGACCTCAGGAAAATGAGTTTTCACCGTACTGAAGACTTCCGAAAAACAAAAGTTTTGTTCGCAAGTTCATTTTATTTGATAATGGTATTAAGTCCTCAACATTTGGTAATTTCCATTTCTGAAATAGTTTTCCTTCCTTCGGTCTTAAATTAAGAGTTGGATTTTGAAATGTTACGCAATTATATCAATAAACAAAAACGAATTTGACACTACTTTTGAAAACCTAAAAAATGACGGTCTTTTGTTCATGTTCGTCGTTGAATTGAATTAAATGAAGGTGACCTTCACCTACAATATTTTTGCTTCCTTGGAATCGATAATCTAAGAATGGAATTAACTAAATTTAGAAATGTTTGCTCGTGAACGAATAAGTTGAAAAAAAAAAAAAACGTGCGTCACGAACTTCAGTAGAATGAAAGCGAGTCTCTTAATATTATTTCTTCATATTGGCCATCACTTCCACCAAAATTTTTCACCATCAAGAAAATAGTAATCACCCTCGCTTCACGCGGCACACTGGGAGTGGGTTCACGCAATGAATAGAACAAATTTTTCCTCGAATGAAAATCGCGAAGAATCTTTTCATTCTAAGAAACCGCACAATCACAAACATCAGAAACTTATCCTGCTGTTTTTAGTCCACAACCACCAATCGGAAGTATCTACTCTCGCCACGCAACGTCAGTCTCTGAGGAGAGCATTAAGAAAAGTAGATTCATAAACAACCGTAATTAGCGTGTCTGTGTATGAGTATATTTACGGTATATTTAAAATCGTTCACGATGTTGAATCTGGGTTACTTAGACACGCATTGATTGAGTAACCCACCCGGCATAGGCTTATTTGCCCAAAATGTTTTTTTTACCCTTGGTCTAAAAATGGTGCTAACGGCTGGTCTACCTAATATGTTTCATCGACATTTTTTTAAGGGGAGGGGGGATTAAATTATATTAAGTTAGGTTATTAGTGTGTTCATGAGGTTTCCTGTCGAAATGTGTATATTATCGTTACGCACACACATGTGTATATATATATATATATCACGTCATCCCATAAGTAATGTCGTTTTTTAGATCGGAATTTGAAGGACAAAAAAAACCTCAACTGGAACTTTTTAATCTAGTATATATTTTCCATCGGAATCAATGACACTGCCAACGTCGTACAAGCTTTTCAATGCCATGTTTATAAAATTCAGGCGATTTTGAGGCAAAAAACGAACAAAGACTGGTGTGCAGGTCATCTAATGAAGTATACTGTTTCTCATCAAGATAGTTTTGCAGACTCCTGAAGAGATGATAATCTGAAGGCGCAAGGTCTGGAGAATATGGAGGATGTGGAAGTTTTTCCCACCCAAGCTCCTCAATTTTTGCAGAAGTGATCCGAGCGGTATGAGGACGTGCGTTGTCGTGGTGGAACACGATTCCTTTCCGATTAACCAAAGAAGGTCTCTCTTCTTTTAGTGCAGTGTTCAATCGATCCAGTTGTTGACAGTAGACTTGAGCGGTGATTGTTTGGTTGTGTGGTAAGGTTTCAAAATGTATTACACCACCTTTATCCTACCAAACACTAAGCAACACCTTCCGAGGGTGAAGATTTGGTTTTGGCTGTGGTGTCGCTGGTTCTCCGGCACAAACCCACTGTCGACGGCGCTTAACATTCTGGTACAGTATCCACTTTTCATCACCAGTCACTAAACGGTGCAAAAACGGATCTTTGAGTTCACAGGAATGAAGAGCTGTGCTAATGTTTAACCGCACCCTCAGATTGTCGACCGACAATTCATGTGGCACCCATTTTCCTAACTTAGGCACTTTCTCGAGTTGTTGCAAATGTCGATGGATGGTGGACGGGAATGAATTGAGTTTCTGGGCCAATTCTTCGACAGTTGTTGAACAGTCTTCTTGAAGTGCGGCTAACAGCAGGTCATCATCAAACTCAGCAGGGCATCCAGAGCGTGCTGCATCTGTCAAACAGCAGTCACCATTCCTAAACTTTTGAAACCATCTTTGACATTTCCTCACATGCAGAATATCGTTGCCATAAACGTCCTGAATGTTTCGCGTTGCTTCAGTAGCACTATTCCCTTTTTTGAACTCGTAAAGCATTATACAGTATGTCTGATATGCTCTTCTGATGCCGCCATGTTTATGAGGGGTTCACATAAAGCATAACACACGTCTTCACTGGTCAAGGTCTGTAAAGTATGTAGCGAAACATGATAGATCTCCTCTTAGATATAACCTTCGGAAAATTTATGCTTAAACCGAGTAGGACTAGTTTAAACTTTATCTATCGTAAAAAACGACATTACTTATGGGATGACCTGATTTCTTTGGCTCGACCTGGTTTTGCTTCCGCCAGAATAATTCATTTTGACGAAAGTCAAATTTTTCGCTCCCATCTTGGACCTATAACTTAACGTAAAATCCAAAAAAGACCCGCCAAGGAAGTTTGAAATTACAAAATCCTCGCCTGGTCTTCATCTCAAGACCTCCCGATCAGCAGCCCAGCGAGCGTCTTAACCACCAGGCTTACAAAACAGCGACATTTTCAGTTGTGCATGGCGACATTTAACCGTATCTAAATAACCTAATTCAATATTCTAACCTAACCTAACTTTCATTATACAGGGTGTACATAAAGTCAAGATCTATTTTTGTGAAGCACTTGGAAATTATATGGAATTCAATCCTAAAATGATAAAGTGGTAACATTTATTAAATAATTAAGAGTAGGATTCGACGTGACGCCCATCAGTATCCCTGCACAGCTCAAATCGTTCCGCAGCATTTCTAAACACATTCTGGAGCATTTGCGGGGTTATGTTATCTGCAGCAGTTCGTATACGTGTACGTAAGTTTTCAAGACTCGTAATCTTCGTCTGATAGACGTGCGATTTGATAAAGCCCCATGCAAAGAAATCTAAAGGGGTTAAATCTGGTGATCTCGCTGGCCAAGGTCTGTTTCTTCCGTGTCCGATCCAGCGATTTGGAAAACGTCCATTTAGATAATCCTGAACAATTTTGGCATAGTGACAAGGAGCACCATCATGTTGATAGACGACGTTACTAACAATCCTATCCCCGTCGTCTATCAATCGTGACTTTATGTACACCCTGTATTTACTACTATTCAATAAATAAAACTATGGCAACACCGTTAATGTCACTGCACGCACGTTTACGTCGAGCTATATATATATATATATATATATATATATATATATATATATATATTATAATAATAATACAGTACTGTTCAAAAGTTTGCAAACGCCACTAAAATGGACAAAAAAAATCTAGTTTAAATCTAGAATTTAGCAACAAATTTCCTAAATAGCATAATTTTAGTTGTCCACATTACGTAATCAGTAACCTACAAGGTTATCGGTTAACTATCTGGAAACATTCTTCCAGCTGAATCATTCAGGTACGTACGTTATCCCTTGTTCTTTTTAATCAAAATCGATTTTAGGCTACCGGCTTTTTCGTTCTTTATTTAATTACAATAGAATAGTTGCTTTAATAGAACGTTTTCAGTATAACAGTACTTTGTACTATGTTTATGAACATTCCTAGTTTTCTATGTCATGTATCAAAATAATGAGTGCCTTGAACTCTCTTACGGGTGGACTAGACTGATGTTTTTCACATTCAATGGCTCCAGTACGGCAGATACTGGAAGATCATCGTGACTTTATGAGAAGAAAGATATACTGCTAGCGAAATTGTTAAAAAACTGGACATGTCTGTAAAAGGTAGGCTGACCATACGTACCGTTTTGTATGGGTTCTGTCACTGAAGAATAATTGTAAGCTCAATATGTTTATGTACTTACTTTTTCATGAATACAGAATATTACATAACCCCCGTCCCTTTTTGCCATCCCAATGTCCCGTTTTTGTCTCAAGGAAATATGGTCAGCCTAGTAAAAGGGGTGTGGCGCACTATTAAACGCCATTTTGAAACAGGGTCAACTAAAGACAAACGACGAAATGGAAGGCCAAGAAAAATGACAAAATCTCAAGGACCAATACTTGAAGGTTACAGCCCTAAAAGATAGAAGACAATCGCGTAGTAGCTTGTAGTAGCCGGACTTTAATTTCTCTCAGGGTACTAACGTTTCCTGAGACCAGGAAACAAGTCTGAGAGGGAAAAAATGCACGAGATTATGCCCACTGAATGTCGACTGATTGGGCGAAGGTTCTGTGGACAAAAGTCAAAATCTGAAACCTTTGGAACTAAAAGAAGACGGTACTTACGACGATGACAGGGTAAGATATATGTACTTCCAACTTATAGTAAAGCATAGGGGGAGGAGGGGATCTATCAATGTTTGGGAATCTATACGATCATCTGGAGCTGGCTCCTTTGCGAAAATGGATGGTACCCTAAAGAGAAGTACGAGCGAATTCTTCAACTGCATGCTGTGCCAGATGGAAAGCGTTTGATTGGACAAGAGTTTATCTTCCAACAAGATAATGACCCCCAAGATATGGCATGGATTGTAAAAACATATTTCAAGGGGAAGGAAGACGCTGGACAACTAAAAATTGTGGAATGGACATTAAAAAGCCCCGACATAAATCTGACAGATGCTATATGGGACTATGTAGACGCTGAGAAGGATAAAGGGCCATTCAGTATTTTTTGTTGCAGATGGGACTGACATACTTCTATTGGTATCAGAAAAGAAATACCAAAATACTGTGGAATGGCCCTATATTTTGGTATTATTAGAAAGAAATACCAAATACCAAATTATGCATGTCTGTCCCATCCGCAACAAACAAATACTGCGGAATGGCCCTAAACTGAAATCATCCAATACTGAACAACTGTGGGAAGATCCGCAGAATATTTGGACGAATATTCCATCTTCTGTGGGAAAGAAATACACTGAAACATTATTAAAAGAGTTCAAGCTGTTACAAGAGGAAAAGGGGGGGACACTAAATACTAACATGTATATCTTTGTCAGTGTAATTATTCATTATAAAATAATAATCATAATTTACTATATAAAGCAAGTTGTGTGTGATTCTGTCTGTCTGTCTGTCTGTCCGTTTCGTTTGTTTAACTTTTGACACTCTCTAAAAAGAGCTGAATTAGCTAAACAAGGTCCTACGGGCGGTGCTGCCAGTAATTGGGGTGGGGGGTTGGGCCCAGTAATTGGGGTGGGTGGGGCCCCAGTAATGGGTTGGCCGTAGGGCCCCCAATTACTGTCGGTTCAATTATTTGGTCAACAAAAATATAGAAAAGAACGCAGCCGTGAAAATCTTATTAAAATTGTGGGGGTATAACTAAAACTATAGCCATGAAAATCTTAAGCTTCACAAATCTTGACACAATGTGAAGCTCAATATTTTCATGGTTGCGTTCTTTTCTATAGTTTTATTGCGGTTCTGGGGCCTTCGGGCCCAGTAATTGGGGGGGGGGGGAGCTGGTCACACACACATTTTTGTTCATTACTCATCACCCCGATCTACCATACGAAGTTTGGTCAAAATCGGTTGAGAAACGTAGTTTTTTCTGCGGACAGACGGACAGCGCTAGGTATATGTATAATATTTTTAATCTAAGGAGTGAAATGACGAAAAATAAAAAAACATTTGAATAATTAAAATTTAATACAATCAGCCTACCCCAACCAAGTGCTGGGCATAACAGCTAGTCATATATAATTGTACGTGTATTCAGTGCCGTAACAAGGCGAGGCGAGTGAGGCACTTGCCTCGGGTGCGCAAAGCTGAGGGGCACAGAAAAACTATATAAAATATGTATCTACTATCCCAAGCACGTCATGCCATTGGGGAAAGGGCACATTTTTATAAATTTTCAGTACTTTTCAGTACTTTTCAGTACTTTATTTCCTGTTTTCCACGCATATTATTCGTTCAGCGCTTTTCCAAACCGAATATTGCAAATCAGAAAACAGGATTTAATGACTGGAAAAATTGAAGCCGTATTGTAGAACATGAAAATTCAACTAATCATCGTGAACATTTCTGTAAATGGAAATCCCCACAAAAAAGACTATTGTGCGGACAATGTATCGATGATGCACTAGAGAAAGCTATTGAAACTGATAAACAAAAATGGAGACATATTCTGAAAATAGTTCTTGATGCTGTGATTTTTTGTGCCAAAAACAAATTACCACTTAGAGGATCGTTTAGTGTTATAAGAATAGGGGGAGCGCAAGTATAGGGGGGCGCAATTTTATGATCTTGCCTCGGGCGCAAAATTAGCTAGTTACGGGTCTGCGTGTATTATACTACTGCCTCATTCAAAATATACATATACGACCGATGGTAGCTATAAATACCCATATACCATTGGTGTTTCCAAACGCTTAAACAGTACAAATATATATAATATATATATATATTAATATATATATATATATATATATATATATATATATATATATTAATATACAGGGTGTCCCAGAATTAACTATCTATTTCAATGAAATCGGACAAATTTTTTTAAAAACACACTTTTATTTATGTTTATCATGTTTAATATGTGTTAAAAATGTATAAATTTCTAAATTTTTTTCATAATTTTATTTTCATAATTTTTTCATTATCTGGTCCAATGAAAGACCGTCTGAAGTCATAGAATGGCAAAGAGACTTTTCAAAAGTTAACGTGTGGCTTGGAATGACCAAATCCAAAATTTATGGTGCTCCATCTTGTTGAAACAACATTATCAAGAATGCCATCATCAAGAAGCTGTGGTTCGAGAAATTGCTGAAGCATATCAAGGTAGACGGTACCTGTTACAGTTGCTTCCGCAAAGAAGAATGGGCCATAAATTTTGGATTTGGTCATTCCAAGCCACACGTTAACTTTTGGAGAGTCTCTTTGCCATTCTATGACTTCAGACGGTCTTTCATTGGACCAGATAATGAAAAAATTATGAAAATAAAATTATGAAAAAAATTTAGAAATTTATACATTTTTAACACATATTAAACATGATAAACATAAATAAAAGTGTGTTTTTAAAAAATTTGTCCGATTTCATTGAAATATAGTTAATTCTGGGACACCCTGTATATATATATAATATATATATATATAATATATATATATATATATATATATATATTAATATATATATATCGGGTGGCCACAAAAAAACTTTACTTAATTGAAAGTTTAATAACTGCAACAATTCAAAACTTATGCGATTGAGATTTTGCACACATTAACAGATGCATATAATCTATAATTGCTGGAATTTCCAAATATGTAGGTTCTATAGTTTTGTTACAGTGAACAATTTAAAAGCATATGTCTAAAAATAGCATGCCTGGTGTGCATCTGACACGTACGTGCGCTAGCGTAGGCTAAACCTAATGTAGCGTAGTATGACACGCGCGCTGGCGTAGGCTAAACCTAATGTGAATTTGCTTTCTTTTATTTTTCCGCTAAAACCCCGCCAGCATGACGTTAAGTAAAAGTGATAAAGCCATCATAGAAGCATGTGTCAAGGAAAAAGGTTGGAATGGAAATAGGATTGTCCGAGAATTCCCCGCAAAGAACTGGACTCGTCAAAGTGTTTATAACTTAATAAGAAAGATAAAGGATACTGGATCAACAGCTAGAAAACCCGGCAGCGGCAGACCCAAAAGTGTTTCAACAGAAGAAAATAAGGCTGCCGTGGAAGAACTGATTCAATCCCAGGAGAATACACCAGGAACTCATCGCTCCCAGAGACAGATTGCGTACGACCTTGGGATTTCTCGCTCCTCTGTACAAGGGATTGTAAAACGTTTGAAATTGAAGGCCTACAAGAGAATTCGAGTTTCTCGGCGTGATCAGAATGTAAGACAGCGTAGAAAGACCCGCTGTAAATCCCTATATGAACGCTACTCAGCTGAAGACGTGCAAAAAGTTGTGTTTACAGACGAAAAGGATTTCACGTTGGAGGTGGCCAAAAACAGGCAAAATGACAGGGTTTATGGTTCAAGGAAAAAGGACATTCCTCCCTCCAGGCTTTATCATGAAACCTCACGATTCAACAGAAAAGTAATGGTATCGGCGGGAATTTCATGGAAGGGGAAAACACGAATTCATTTTATTGCCACAAACGAAACTAAAGTTAACTCTGAGCGCTACATCAATCTGTTACATAATGGGTTACTTCCTGATTGTCGTCAGCTGTATCCTGATGAGGCCTACATTTTCCAGCAAGATGGGGCACCCGCCCATACAAGCCGAGCGACCCAAAATCATCTAGAGCAAGAGAGCCCTAATTTCATCAAAAAGGATGAATGGCCGCCTCAGTCTCCGACTGTAATCCGATGGACTATTCAGTATGGGATTCCCTCATGGTGAAGGTTTACGGCAGCCAGAAAGACAAATTCACCGAAGATGAACTTAAGGAGAAAATCAGTAGAGCATGGGAGGATATCACCTTAGATGAGGTTCGAAAGTGCATCTCCTCGTGGAAGAAGCGATTGAGGGCAGTTTACCAACAGGGAGGTGGTCACATTGACCATTTGTTTAAGTAAATTTTGTTCAGTTCAAATTCATTTTCTTCGGCATGCTATTTTTAGACATATGCTTTTAAATTGTTCACTGTAACAAAACTATAGAACCTACATATTTGAAAATTCCAGCAATTATAGATTATAACCATCTGTTAATGTGTGCCAAAGCTCAATCGCATACGTTTTGAATTGTTGCAGTTATTAAACTTTGAATTAAGTAAAGTTTTTTTGTGGCCACCCGATATATATATATTAGGGTGTGACAGTTGCCCCAACTTTGTCCTACAATGCTGTTGAAAATTTTGGTGTTGCATATTGACAAAAAATACCCACGTGCAATTTTTTGAAGATTCATGCATATTCGAGTGAGCACCAGCAATTTGAAAAATAGCGATTTTGCTTATACGGCATATGCGCCTATGTACTATATGAGATTACACAACCATCATAAGGGATATTAACACAAATCATTTGCCTGTCTTAATTAAAAGCTGTTATCACTAACACAAAAAAGTTAATCATTCTTATTCTCTCATGGTACATTAAGGGGTTTTATCATATATTCACAAGGTATTATTTCTCTAGAGCAAGAAACCATGATTTCTGTTCGGAAACAGATGATCGTTTGCGCTGATTAGGAACGCGGAGTCTGTCATTTTCAACTACTTGAAGGACTTCTTGAAAGCGCTCCTCATTCCTGGCAACATTAAGAAAGTCATGGCAAAGTTTTACACCACGCTCTGCAGCCTCATTGACGACCTGAAGCTTATCCACAACCCGTTTCATGTTCAGGTAGTCGTCATGATCCGCCCATTCACTGGCTGGACTGTGGAGAAACTGATAGGGCATGCCTAAAATGGTGAAGAACCGGCTTGAGTCAGGCCCAATTAGGTCCACCAGGGCAGTGCCACTTTCTGGGACAGGGGGAAGATATGGCTTTCCATAGCCCCCATGATTGAGCCCCCCTCTCTCAGTAACTTCAGTGCCTTCATGGCAAAGAAGGGCCTTCCTCATCTCCTCTTTTGTCCTTTCTTGTACTTGGGACGAGAACAAAGCCAGTGGGGCCAACTCCTCAGTTAGGTACCAAGTGTGTCTACCGAGTGCCACACGTGCTTTGTCAACTATTGTGGCGTCATATGGGGCAAATTCAGCCAAGGTTTCGACCAAATTCAAGTCATTCAGTGGCGCACTTGCTGGAACGGGGCAAACAATCCACCATGGGACATAAACAGCGACTGTGAACACAGCAAACCGTTCTAACTTGCTGATTTGACTTTTAGTCACAACCTCGGCTTTGGGAAACTGCTCTTTGATCTGGCCTGACAAAAGAACAATCTTGATGGTATAGAGCAGTTTAGCCATCCACCTTGCTTTGTGAAGTGCGCCGGGGTAGACCATTGTGAAGTTCACTGGCTCGGATCCTTTAGTTACAAGCAGCAGACAAAGCTCTACCAGCTCCTTGTAGTCGCCACGTGTAAATGGTTGGGCTAGAGATTCACGGAAGAAGTCAGCCATCTCCTGCTGGCGCTCCTCAAACACTCCAGGCATTGCGGGGTAGTAGTATTTCTTTTTTTCATTGTACGCCAGTTGAGAGAAATGGTTCTTGAACCTAGAAATGCAATTATTAGGATTATTGTATTTCGTACTAATCTATAATATTGTTTTAGGGGTATTAAGATTGATATGATCGATCATTTGCTTGGTGTTAGTATATCTTATAAGTCTAATAAAAGAAATTCCACTAAATTTGTTCATTAGATAATAATATTCCTTGTTATTTTGTAAAGCTTATGACTCACCTCTGGAAAACCATTATGTTTGGACTTGAAGAGCCCTCCACTTTCAAGCAATCCCAGCAAACACCTAGGATGACTTCGCCCACATGCCTGCGACAGGCGCACCAGAATACGGCACGCTCTAATTCCTTTTGGAGGGAGACGCAAGCAGCTGTTTTTTGTCCTGAAAAAAAAATGTAATTGTAGTTTAAGGCCACCATTTCAGGCACGTGCTTTTTGCAGATTTCTGTTAAATCATTCACTGTATTTTGGTATTAATGTCGTGATAAATTCACGCTGATGTTTGAAATAGGTTTACCTGTATTGGATGAAGTTGTCGAAAACCATACCAACGACATTCTGTTCACACTCCCAATCGACCAGAAGTTGTTTGGTTGCTGTTGATATCAAGTCTCCTTGAACCAGGCCAGCTTTTTGAGTCAAATGCGGAAGAAGTGGGACTCCAAGAAGCTTTGTGCCATTGACACCAGACACAAGAATGGGCAGGCGGTCATCAGTGCCTTTGGAATCCAGCGTGTCCATAAGTTTACCATCCCAGTGCACCAGTACTTTGTCTGATGGTTGCCATTCATCCATGATTTTTAAACTTATTTCTGACACGATGGAAGCTCGGTATCGGTGGGCCGTCCTTGCATTTAGACTCAGCTTTGATGTATCTCCACACATGCAGATACAAGGAGTACACAATTGCACTCAGCTGGGTCGGCGAGATGTTGTTTCGAACACTGCATGAAACAAGTTCTGCCGACTTCAGAATATCATGGGGCACAAAAATTGAAACTCCCTCTTTCACTGTTCTCCGATGTTTTCTCTTTGGTTCAGCAGTGCTGGCCTCATCAATGTCATCGTCCTCATCAGAGCTAATAGGTGAATCAATATCAGCCTGTACATTCTCAGCATGATCACATTGCTCTCTCTCTTGTCGCTTCTCTTCTCGCATCTGCCTTTTCTGTCGCTTCTGAACCTTTTCTGTGAGTACTTTGTTTACCCCAGAGTAGGTAGCTACTCTGTCACTTAGCATGCTTTTCATAAAGAGTATGTCAGTATCGATGGCATCTTGTTCGGCCTGAGTTTTCCCCTTTTTCGCAGCCGCCATGTCTTTCAACACTGTGTTCTTATAAAATTTCATCGTCAGGCTCAATTCTGATTTAAACTTCATAATTCCAGGATCATCAGCCCGTCTTCTATCCTCATTCTTTTTCATAAGCATCATGTAGTCTTTGTCATAGTAAGTTTTAATCACTCGGCCAATATTGTTCCTGCCTGTAATGGTCGGGACATTCGCCTTCTGGTAATGCAAAAGCACATTGTCAATGGTGGCAGATAAAGCCTGGTCCCAATGCATATCCCGAAGGTTTGCTAACAGACATAGTAAGACCTGCCTATTAGTTGGCAGTTTGCATCCCTTTATTTCCTTTTCTTCTTCTCGGGGTACGGTGCCCAATAACATTCTGACATACTCATCATCTTGCCGTGTATCCATGATTAAATTCTCTATTCACAACATCAAATCACTGTCAAGGGAAAAGAAAAGAGCATCATTAAAATTAAATGCAATAAAATAATACGTGGAAAATTTGTGGGTCAGCGTTCCAGACCCGGAAATGAAAATCTGATAAAATGTGCTATTTTCACACTTATTTATGAAGTTCATAAGCTGAAATAGCAATACTTGCTGGTACGACGGTGCTAGCTCAAACATGCACCGATCTCCAAGAAAATTTACAGGGGTGTTTCCTAGATAAATACACAACACTAAAACTTTGAACAGCATTGTAGGACCATTTTTTGATTTTTGGAGGGCAACGGTCACACCCTAATATATATATATATTTATTAATATACCGGGTGTCCGAGAATTATCTGTACAATTTTTGGCTGTTATTAAAAGTCAACCATGAAGTGTAGAAATTCCAGTGTTGTCCCATTTTACAGAGAAACTCTAAGTTTTTTCTGTTAACAAGTTTTGACAAGTTTTTTCTTTTTTGTACGCGGGTGACAGACATTGATGATTTAAAAGCAAGAATCACAGCTGCTATTGAGCGAATTGATGTGGATATGCTGCAGCGTACATGGCAACATTTGGAGTATCGATTGGATGTTTTGCGAATCACTGATGGTGCACATATCGAATGTTTGTAACAACGTTACTTTAATAAAAGAAACTTTTGAAAATACAGATTCTAAATAATCTTGTTTAAGAATTTTACGTGTGTTATCAAGAATTTTATTAAAAGATGAAATTGTACAGATAATTTTCGGACACTGGAATTTCTAAAAAACTTGTCAAAACTTGGTATCAGAAAAAACTTAATGAGATTCTCTGTAAAATGGGATAACACTGGAATTTCTACACTTCATGGTTGACTTTTAATAACAGCCAAAACTTGTACAGATAATTCTCGGACAACCTGTATATATATATATATATATATATATATATATATATATATATATATATATTGTTACATTACATTATTACATATTACACCGTATATGATATACAGTATTGCAAAAGTAGCGAACCATTTTTCGCAAATTTCAGAGAACCATATTAAAATTTATAGGAAAACGTATGACATGCGAGTATATAATGCTCTGCCCATGTAACATGTCTGAACATGTCATCAAATTACATAGCCCTGTGAAGTATCAGGACACACACACACACACACACACACACACACACACACACACGTATGTTAAACCTGTTTTATACTTTCGCTTCATGAGACAAATATTTCTTGAATATTTACGTTAGAGAGAGTTTAATATAAGGAGATGTCTCTTAGTTTTGAACTTTGAACTTCATTTTCGGGAGAAGAAAAAAGGCAAGTGTCCAGAATGCTCTTTTCTATTAAATTCTTGACATCTCAAGGCAAGGCGAGTGTAATATGGAAAATAATTGCTCTTCCCCGACATTATATATATATATATATATATATAATATATATATATATATATATATATATATATATAATATATATACACTGAGCGGCAGAAAAATCGGCCCAGTTGGAATATCTCTAAAAACAAAAAAGTGGGCAAGCTTCTGTTTATAAAAGTTTTAAAATTCGAAAATTTAGTCTATGAGGACATTAAAAAAAATCTTCAAACACCTCCTTAATACAATTTATCATCAAAAAATACTGTACAAAAAATTGTAACTCAAAAAAACAAAGATTTCGACAAAAAAAAAAAAAAAAAAAAAAAAAAAAAAACGTGATCCAGGGTTAATAAGAGGCGTTGCCTCCCCTAGTTTGAATGACTGCGGCCATTCGACGATTCATCCCATGAATGAGATCGGCGATCACATCCTGTGGGATTCCCTCCCACTCTTCAGTTAAAGCTTGTTGTAGCTCTTGTAGAGTGTTAGGGGCTACTAGACGACCCCTAAGACGCAGTCCCATCGTGTCCCAGAGATGTTCTATGGGGTTCAGGTCCGGACTTCGGGAAGGCCACTCGATTCGACGAATTCCAGCTTCGTCAAGGAAATCGCTAAAGGCTCTTGCCGCATGGGGTCTAGCGTTATCGTGCTGTAGAAGGAAGTCTTCGCCAACGAAAGGAGCAAAAGGGACCACATACTCCAGCAAGATCTCTTCCACGTATCTTGCGGACGTCAATGACCCACCACCAACAACGACGAGCTCTGCGTGAGTTTGAAGTGATACCACCCGAGACCATGACTGAGCCTCTTCTAAAAGCAACCCTCTCCGTAAAAGTGCACGGAGCGAATCTTTCTCATGTTCTTCTCCACCCTCCCGTCCATCGGATGTTCGAAGATTAAATCTTGATTCGTCCGTGAACAATACTCGTCCCCAGTGGACCATCGTCCAATTGCTCACGAGCGAAAGCAAAACGAGCATTGCGGTGGTATGGGAGCAATTTCGGGCCCATTGCTAGACGTCTAGCATGTAAGCCACTTTCCATAAGTCTCCTTCTAACGGTTCGCTCCGATACACTGACGTCTCGAGACCATTCCAGCTCATTGCGGACGTTTGTGGCAGTCAAGCGACGATCTCGCAAAACACTCAAGACAATGAAACGATCGTCACGGGCAGATGTGCAGCGCGATCTTCCAGATCCTGGTCTTCTGGGGTACTCTCCTGTCTCCACATAACGTTGGTAGACACGTCGAACCGTTGTTCTTGGAATTCCTAGCGCATCTATTTCTGCATGATTAATAGATGTGTCAGTAACAAACAAAATAGTGCCTCAGCTAAGATATCCTTTCCTCCTCTGAGAATCCTAACGTAACTATTATTGGGACCAGCAACTTTATTTGGTTTCAGTGTGTTAATTGCTAATCATCCTTCTCCATCTGAATCTTATCAAGAATGCCAGAGTTTACAGAATCTAAAGAATTGAATATTTTTTTAAAGTATCGATAGTATCGGCTACAATTTCACCGATACATCGGTACATCACTAATAGGTACGACTATATGTAAAATAAAAACCGCCATCTGTTACATTTATAAAGAAGAAACTCCAATAATAAAATATACATCCATTATAAAATAATTAACAAGTAAAAATAGAGAGAGAGAGAGAGAGAGAGAGAGAGAGGGGGGGTTCCTCTCTCTCTCTAAGTTAATTCCATAATTCTTCGAAGAGAGAGAATTCGGAGATAAAAGCTGATAAATGAAATTAAGTAAATTAAAATAGTAATTACTTCAAGTAAAATTATCGTTTGAAATGAATATAATTAATTCATAATCGGATATTAAATTAACTCCACATAAATTTTCGTCAAGACTAAACTTGCGTACACACACACACACACACACACACACACACACACACACACACACACACACACGAGAGAAGCAGGAATCATAAAAGTTCACTAATTCTCTTTTATTGGTAAACTCATAAACAGTAGCCATTGCGCGCGCTCTCTCTTACACACACACACACACACATAAGCGAGGCACCGACTTTTAAATCCATATATCTAGAAACTTATTAACCAAGCCTAATTCAATTTAATCTAATCTAACCTTAGTACCATCGACCCGAAAAGGGCTTGATAAACTGTTTCGAGCGTAATTGAGTGTTTAAAACGTGTCTGTTGTCATTAAATAGTGCGGTACTCGCTAATCTAGCCTAAACCTAATGTAACTAAACTTTAAATAATCAAACCTATTCTCTCTTCCGACGGCAAAAACGTTTCCAGATATTTTTTATACAATTTTTAAAATTTTCCGATGTACCAAAAATGTTACCTCACAAAAAAATTACCTCACTACATCTGTCAATTATTACACACAAACACACACACTCGACCCCACTTACCCCCAGTCGGCTACGCGCACGTTATATATATATATATATATGGGATGAATTTCACAATAAAACACGTGAAATGAATAAATGCTGCAAACCCACAAGGAAAAGAAAACGATTCCAAGGCCTTTCGTGTATTTAAAGCTACACCTCGTCAGACGAAAGGCCTTGGAATCGTTTTTCTTTTTCCTTGTGGGTTTGCAGCATATATATATATATATATATATATATATATATATATATATATATATCGGTATCAACCCTAGCGAGTCCACGCCTTCACTCTTGTATGGACCGCACACCCAAATATAAAAACTAAGAATTGCTTTTTTAGCCGAATAAAACTTGCCCGAAGCCTATAAAAATAAATAGTGGTAACTCCACGTAAGAGGCAAGTCGAAAGTCCATTATTTTTAGAGAAAATTTGAAATACGACCCAATGTGGTATTTGGGATCTATTAACACAAAAAGCAACACCACAATTTCCTCACTTAAAGGAGAAAAAAGTAGAAAATAAAGTTCTTTTGAAAAGATTAAGCTGTGGTGTGTTGTTCAGAAGTAAAGTTTACTAAAAGCATTTGGTGGCTCCGTTTCTATTTACGGGCATTTGTGGTTTTCTTAAGATAGTCGAAGATGCAATTTATTTATTTATTTAGAAAAGGGGTGGGGGGCAGTTAGAATGTTTGGGATAAAGTAGTATGGTAGTTTTTTAGCGGGGGGGGGGGGGGTATTTTTTAGTCGAATGACGGTTTGGAGCCTGCACGAAGGAGCCAAGATTCTCGTCAGAGAGAGAGAGAGAGAGAGAGAGAGAGAGAGAGAGAGAATTTTTATTTGAAATTATTCTGACGTAACTCGTTAATATACATGTACATTTCTCGGCCCTATAGCGATTGAAAATGTTAAATCTATTCATTCATAATTGCTAAAACCTTTTTGAAATTTGGTACAAATACGGTATCATGCTACGAATATTTTATTTGCTCAATTGAAAATGCAACTGCCGTAGTGTTATAACCAGTAATAAATATCTGGATGTTAAACACGCTTGCGTAGTGATACGATGATACCCGTCCAAGTTTTACGGGCCAACGAAGACCCTAAGGTCTACCCGAGGCTAGCTCAGGAAAGAAATTTAATAAAAAGACAAACTATTAAAAATGAAGAATACCGACAACTCTCATATACGTTTACGCTTATAAACGTATAAAACCTTCACGAAAGATTCATACTGGAATTTAACATTTAAATTTTCATACTGGAATCTTGTATTTAGTCAAACATTCATCTTAAATTTGTAATAAACTCTCAATAAGAACATTCGGTCGTACTTTGAGTCTTTGTCATTTTAAACCTCAAAGGATAATCACAGAAGCAACAAACACACTACTTATTTCTGTATGTTTTATTTTGTTTAAAGCAATTTCATTACGTCTTTAATATTTTCAACGAATATTCTTGTTTTTCTGTCTCTTTGAATTTCTCATTCTTTCAGGCTGTTTCTCGTAAAGCTGATAAGATTAGACACATCACAATTATGAATATACGACCGCAAAATGTATGACAGACGTCACATCATTAATTGGAATTACATCAAATTATAGGCAGCTCTTTATAAGATGAAAGAGCTCCAAATTACCTTCCATCTTCCATGCACGACCTTACAGACAACATAAAAGAATGCAAAATTCAAAGGGACAGAAAAACAAAAACTTTACTGAAAATATCAAAAACAAGTAACACAATTCCTTAAAATAACACAAAACACATTTTTCCTTCGAATATTTTTAACACACTTCGGTTCAAAACAACAACACACCATTTTTCTGAGAATAAGCAACTCCAGATTGCTTTCAGACATTTCCTCGATCTCGTAAACACACACACACACACACACACACACACACACACACACACACACACACACATTGTTCACATCCTTTTTCATGTCCACATCATGTACATGATGTGTTTTTCCACCTAACCGAGAGAGGGCGTTATTTTCGTTATATTCCGCTGCCTCATTAGTATTCGTCCATTCAGATTCTATTCTTTTTTCATGTTTATGGGTTTCTCTCCTTCAAACGGGCCATTAAACTTCTCGCACAACCAACCAAACAACATTAATACTATATGGTGCGCTGTACACTTAATTCTTGGACGGTTCTACATTCCACGAATTCCTCGTCTGAAGCTACCTGCCACAGATGAATAAAACCTTTCCTAGAAAAGGTGTCACCCATCATTAAACTTCTAAGTGACTTTTAATCAAAAGTTGGAGAACGCTAGAACAGAGAGAGAGAGAGAGAGAGAGAGAACGCGTGCGCTCAACGAACTAAACATGTCTACCATCATTCAAACTGTCTATCTGTCGCATGCCTCACTGTATCGGTTGTTCGTGATTGAGGGGGCGGTTCATGATCACGGATAACCCGATCGGCAACCCTGCCGGTAGATGGTGGTGCAGCAGCAGCTGCCCGCCACCACTGACTGGCCGCTCGTCTCGCGCGCCACCACACATTATTATTATTGTATTACAGTATAATATACAATTAAGTCGTTTGGACTCGTAATATGACGTGAAGATACGTCAAGCCACAAGCGTACATTATTACTCTATGAAGCTTGGAGAAACACTGACTGAGGTGCGTTGTGGTGGTATGGTGGGAGGCGAGCCGCAGGTGTAAACACCGCGCCAAATCACTGTTAACTCGGTGTCATGATCACGAAGAAGTGCACAATGGTCACAATTAGTAAATCACGATTAACTCGATTCACTTTTGAGTGAATCACGGATAACAGCGTAAGTAAAATATATATAATAAAATGCACCCGTTTCTACATGTTTTGAGTAGATAAATAAAAGTGATCCAGTATTGCTTTTGAAATATATTGCATTATACTATCTTCATCTCTTCATAAATAGACTCCGTTATTTGAATTTTAATAATGAATATAAATGAACACACTGCGTAAGCATTTGCTGGTTTTACATCGAATATTGCACGTACATAGACATACGTGCGCTGTAAGCGAATTATGAACTTCAAAACCGCGTACATAATTGTACACAAAAAGAATATTTATCTGTCTAAAAAATTTTTTTTTTATGTGCTCTTTACACGTGAACGTTTTGCTTATATGAAGACAATGGTATGAATGTGTTCCTGTAGTTGACACTGCAATAATATTGTACGTTCAGAAAATGTGCGAGGACGTAATATATGTACATATTCATTCTGTACACGAATGGGATCATATTTTTACACGAGTCTAATATTGTATTTGGGTTTTTGAAAGATGATAACTGAAAAGTGGTAAATATTTTTGAATTCGAATTGTGTGTGTGTGTGTGGTGCCCATTTAAGGGCATGTTTAATGAAGCATGTTTTATATAAAAGTGGAGGGAATGTAGTAGATTAATAATTATTAATTTTTGTGCATAGAATCACGAGATGAAACTTGAAATTTGGTGCATTTTCGTGAACCATGTGAACCATGTAATTTTAAAACAAGAATTGAGTTAAGTGTATCATGCAAAACTAAATTTCCAAATTACAGTCCGAGCGACCATACATAATTCACGTATACACGAAGTTACGTTCATACGCAAGAAGTACACGCACATAGATTTAATTATATAATACCCGCGCATTAAGTCGCGTATAAATAACAAGTCATACATAAACTTTCAATAATGAAAATCATTTGTGGACCTAATTATATACCTGCAAAATTGTTGCGCAAAGACACGCGCGCGCGCGCACACACACTATATATATATATATCTACAGTGTGTGTGTGTATATGTATATATATATAATATATATACAAAAACCGCGCGTAAACACGCCTTTCTTTGTGAGCATACATTATGTAGATCGGAATAATGCATCAAGCAGATATGTAACCTATTTACACACAAACCCAAAACTTAAATAATACAAAAACTCCCCTTACTATGGCGCACATTATGTAGACCCATACACGCAAAAAAAAAAAATATATATATATATATATATAATTTTTTTTTTCTAATTTACCGCCGATTCGTACCTACAAAAAGCGGTACATATTTCGGCGAGTATGTATAAATATTTATAGTTGAATAAGCATTAAAAGTACATTAATACAAACATTCCAATTTGGCCTAATTTCTCTTTCAGTAAAGTGTCGGTCCGTAAAACTTTATAAATAGTTTCAATAAAAATAAACAAAAATCTGAATAGCTCGTAAGAGGGAAGCCCAGAACAAGCCCAGTGGACGCAGAGGAGACGCCAGGAAAAGCCCTGGGGACGCCAACGAGAAGCCCAAAGTGGAATTACAGGAGTCTCTGATGAAAGCTTTAATGATTTGAATGTTGAGTTATGGCAACCGGTTGGATGGAAGTCGCATATACACACGTGTGTGTGTGTGTGTGAGGTTTAAAACGATTAGATTAATAGTATTTATTAAGGAATGGAGCGTTGAGGTAAATTTAGAGAGATGTTCTCTATCAGGAAGGACGTTGCGAGTTTGTAGATGAGAATTGGGATGAAAACGCTGTTTTAGGAAATAGTGTAGGTAATAAGGAGAGCGTAAGAACGCTTCAAAATGATCTTCACATGTTGGGCGAATGGTCTGCTACTTGGCAGATGCCATTCAACTTGGACAAAATGTAAGGTGATGCGCGGGTTACAAGAACCCGAAGACCGATTACTCTCCTCGGGGAAGAATTTGACTGAGAGTGATCTAGAGAAAGACTTTGGAGTTTATATTAGTAATGATCTCAAACCGTCAAAGCACTGTATAGAAGTCGAAAAGAGGGCCTTAAAAATACTAGGTTATATTGAAAGACGGTTCCAATTTAGAAACAAGGAGATTATAATGTGTCTTTACAATTCACTAGTTAGACCTCAATTCGAGTATTGTGCGCGGCTTTGGTCTTCGTCCTCCCTTAGGAAAGATGTAGAGAGGTTGGAAAGGGTACAAGCGAGGGACACACAACTGATCCTTTCAATGAGTGCAAAACTATCAGCGATAATTAGAGTGCTTAAATCTGTTTACACTGCGTTCGCACTTATTAAGCAGATTACATTTTCTCCAATGTTTTCAAACGTTTTCCCCCGATTTCAATGAAATTTGTAGCAAATAATCACTATATATAGCAGCATTGATGGTATTCATTTCGATAAAATACTTTGATAATTAAAATAATTCTCTCATTTTATTGAAAAATATGTAAAATATTGTGTTCCGACTTATTAAGCAAGTATTCTATTTACGGATCTAAATGGTGAAAATGGGTAAGAAGAAGGATTTAATATTAACTGAGAAAAGAAAAATAGTCAAGTTACTCGCTGAAAATATAAAATCTATTGAAATTGCGAAGCAGTTTGGCAGAGCTTATCGAACTGTAAACAAGTTTGTAGCGGAGGGTACCAAACTGAGGCAGCGAAGTGATAAAGGAGCTATAAGAAAAGTGACAAGGCTGGCAGATATCTGTAATCAAGAGCAAACTGCAAAGCATCCATTGTCCTCAAGTAAAGAGGTTTTTGAGCAGGCTGGCATACATAATGTACCAAGAACATCTCGATGTGGAATCCTCCAAACAATTGGCAAGACATGTAAACCTACGATTCAGTCACCATTAACACCCAGGTACAAAAAGCAGCGTGTTGAATGGGCGCGTCAGTACGTGAAAACAGATTTTAATACTGTATTGTTCACCGATGAATGAAAAGCAACCCTTGAGGGACTTGATGTTTGGTCAAGAAGATGGATTGCTGAGAGCCAATTTCTACCATCGAGATTAAAACGCCAACAAGGCGGAGGTGGTGTCATGTTTTGGGCAGGATTGATAGGCAATGAAGTAGCTGTCCCATACAGAGTGCCTGATGGTGTAAAAATTAATGCCCAGTCTTACACAAACTTTCTAAAAGAAAACCTCATTCCATGGTAGAGATTGACCCTTAGCAATCCATCTTCTTGACCAACCATCAGATCTCTCAAGGGTTGCTCTTCATTCATCGGTTAACAATACAGTATTAAAATCTGTTTTCACGGACTGACGCGCCCATTCAACACGCTGCTTCTTGTACCTGGGTGTTAATGGTGACTGAATCGTAGGTTTACGCGTCTTGCCAATTGTTTGGAGGATTCCACATCGAGATGTTCTTCGTACATTATGTATGCCAGCCTGCTCAAAAACCTCTTTACTTGAGGACAATGGATGCTTTGCAATTTGCGCTTGATTACATATATCTGCCGCCTTGTCACTTTTCTTATAGCTCCTTTATCACTTCGCTGCCTCAGTTTGGTACCCTCCACTGCAAACTTGTTTACAGTTCGATAAGCTCTGCCAAACTGCTTCGCAATTTCAATAGATTTTATATTTTCAGCGAGTAACTTGACTATTTTTCTTTTCTCAGTTAATGTTAAATCCTTCTTACCCATTTTCACCATTTAGATCCGTAAATAGAATACTTGCTTAATAAGTCGGAACACAATATTTTACATATTTTTCAATAAAATGAGAGAATTATTTTAATTATCAAAATATTTTATCGAAATGAATAACATCAATGCTGCTATATATAGTGATTATTTGCTACAAATTTCATTGAAATCGGGGAAAAACTTTTGAAAACATTGGAGAAAATGTAATCTGCTTAATAAGTGCGAACGCGGTGTACTTTAGAGACCAGGAGGTTGCGTGGTCAACTTATTCAAGTTTTCAAGATGCTCAATGGAGTAGACAAGAAATAATGGTTTTAAATCGGAACTGAAAACATTTAGTACCTTCATCTGCGGTAATTTCTTTTCCTACAAAAGTGTAAATAAGTTTAAAAACAGGCTGGACAAAGATTAAGAACCGATTAAATAAAGTATTTTGAAAATGCAGTTCTATTATAAGGTAACCCTGCAGGAATTTGCTTAAACATTTCCTCCAACACTTAGTCCTCCCCCTCTGGTTGCATTGTGCCCTATATTGCGTGATCAACCATTGAGCAACTCATTTTTTGTTCACTTGCCTCATAAACACCTCGAAGTGGGAGACTTGAAATATCCGTAGCAACAACGGGTGATCACCCACGAAACGCTTTCATTCTCCATAAGGGACAAATACACAGGAATAGATACAAGGACCTTCCACTGATATTCCCCGCCGGAAAGAGACTTTCTCTACTCTCGTGGTGGCACAACATCGCGAAATATGAACGACTCAATATATCACTTGCCGCAAAGACACTTTCACGGCGGGAGACCCAAATTGAAACACTGCGATATTCAAAGAGTTAGCACACACATTCAATTACAGATAACGCGCTCAGACACTTGCCTACCTTGTTGAAAGACTAAAGTATTTTGTTAAAATACATAATTTCTAAATGAACAAAAAAACTAAAAAAAAAAACATGGATTAGGTGAGGTAAAATTGCGTCTCGGCCATTCCACTTTTTCCTCTTCCTTCTTTTGAGTGGCTGGCTGCGTGTGAAGGGTTAGAGCATGATGCGTGGAAAATCTGATTTCCTTTCTCAGTTCTTATTTCAACCCCCTTTGCGCGTACATGGGTGTAGACATGGAGAGTTTGCTTAATCTTTTTGGGACTAGACTGGGGGGCCTGGAGTATTCGTTGGCCCGATACCTATGTAAATAGAGCTGTAATATTTTGTATAAAATCAAAACATATGTTCAAGGTTTTTGTGACGCTACTAAGTAGTCGATATACGATTAGCACAAATATATTATGATGATAGTTTATACAAACATGCTTTCTAGTACGATCTCCGTGTGTGCATAATGTAATTGTCGAGTTGTTTTGTATTTTTCTCTTTCGTGTAAAATTTCCTTGGCTACTTTTCCAGGTCAAGGTATTTTCTTCAACCTTTTTCTGTACTCGCGTCTGGTGGGGAGGGAGCGGAGTGTGGGGAACGAGCCTTATGATTTTCTATCCAGCTCTCTACTATTGCCAGAATAGTTAAAAAATGAACTACGTAGTTTAATAACAGGAACCTCCCCGAGTGGACCGAAAGGTCTTTGAAGCTTCTTTGTTCTTGTAATATATATATACTGTATATATATTGGCTACAAATAAAGGGATGCGTTTCTGTTTTGGGGAATTTAAATGTATATAATTTTGAAATGATGTTTCCTAATTGGAGATGCGATATTGCAATCATCGATAATTAATTATTCCTTCGAGTGATGTTCGTAATGCGGAAGAATTATTAATTAGTTTGCAATTATGATAAGCATAATCTATTTTATAATAAGCAAGCGAGGATGTTCGTCGGTGAATATAAGATCTCAGCGCCGGAGCTCAGTGGGTAATGCCGTTTCCTTATTCCTTATAAGCCAAATGAAGTCACCGAGGTCTCGGCTTCGAATCCCAATGGTGCTGGTTAACAGTAATAAAAGAGCGCTGTGCCACTTTCTAGCTCTCCCTATTGATTACTAATGAATGGAAGATATTACGACTGCAATGGAAAATGTTTGGCTGTCAAAATGTTGGTTCCCCGTACTTCCGTGAATCTTGTTGAATAATTGTAAGGAGGATGTTGTAGTTTTACAAATCCGTATCTCTTCCAATTCATTCTTTGTCCAGGAATGAGAAATGCGAAAGTGAGAATCTTTGAGGAGGCAATTCTCAAACAGATCCACTTCCATTCCCACTGTAGAGGCTTTTTCACTTTAAGATTCTTCGTACAAAATATCCCTCTGGCCGGCGAATGCGTCACAGACCCCATCCCTCTGGCCGGCGAATGCGTCACAGACCCCATCCCTGGCCGGCGAATGCGTCACAGACCCCATCCCTCTGGCCGGCGAATGCGTCACAGACCCCATCCCTCTGGCCGGCGAATGCGTCACAGACCCCATCCCTCTGGCCGGCGAATGCGTCACAGACCCCATCCCTCTGGCCGGCGAATGCGTCACAGACCCCTTTTCATATACCCTTTCCAAAATCGGGAAAAACTCTCTTTTCCATATCTGAAATTCCCACTCGCGGGTCGCGGATGAGAGTGGAAATGACATTGAGTAGGAAGTAATCTTACAGCGATATACAGGTTCTCTTATCATGAAAGGGATAACAATAAAGTTGGCGCTTAATCTTACAATCAAAACTCAACTTGTTAAGGTAGTTAAATTCACCCATTCCTATATTGTATTTTTAGAAATTACGTGGCACAAGAATCTCAACACGGGTAAAAGTGAGAACACAAAAGTGTTATTCTAAAATACAATGAATTAGAGGCATCATTTTTCTGAATACCATCATTTAAAATAGAATGACCAGTATCTCTAGACTCTAAATAACATTGTAAGCACCGTTGAAGTGTTTAAAATATACAGTGTACTCTGGTTTCTCTCATTTTAAACGCCGTTTAGGACACCATTATTGCTTCGATTGCGTATACGCTTTGTCCTGTTTGTCAATTGAAATTTGCAGTTCAAAAGTAGACTCGTGGAAAAAGTACCTCCGTAGCAATTACTTTGAAGCGAGAAGATTACTTACACTTTGTAGTATTAAATAACTAATTACAATAGAAGGCGTAAGTTTTCTGTGAAAAAAAAAAGGTTGATAGAGCAGTATAGATTAACTGTAAACTAATTTAAATTTGGTTACAATGAAGATACGTATTCAGGAATAAACGTTATAACAGTAGTTCTCAAACTGGTGTACGCGGGCTACTATTAAAGCGGGACGCCAAACTGAGAAACAATATTTCAAAAATATTGTTTGTTTTTTAGTACAATTTTGTTATCATTAATATTAGTGATTTTGTCGCTAAGAAGAAAAGGTTTTAGCTCCGTAATATTTGAGTTTTTGTCATCTGTGACTATTATTTTCTTAAAAAAATATTTTTTTCGTATTTTTAATTTGCATTTTGTATTTTTTATTTTTTATTTAATGGCCATTGTTTGTTTTTAAATTTAATATTTTGTCAATTTTAGTTGGGTTTCCCGTCAGTGGCATATAAAAAAAAATTTAATTTAATTAAAAGAAATCAATAAATTGGTATTAAATAAAAATAGACAAACGAGACATTATTTTTTCCATTACTGGATGATATTAAATAGTGAAAATGAATCGCTGGTACGAGGCGTCGGTACGAGGCGGCGGTACGCGAGGAAAAAAGTTTGAGAACCACTGCGTTATAACATATTTTGGATTCTTTAACTCTATATTCGAATCTAATAATAATTATGGTTGTTTAGGTTTCTCTGTTCCATTTGTCATGTCATATGACGAAGGGAACCTACAAATTTATAAAGTACTCTTCAGATCTTCTCTTTTTACGTTTCTGTTTAAGGACAGTGTCAGAATATTACATAAATTAAATTAAAGCATTTAATTGTATAAAGCAGGGGTTCCCAAATGGCGGTACGCGGCACCCTGCTTTGGAACTAATTTTCACATGGAAAAGTACTCAAAAGACTGTAGTAGGCGGGTCGAAATTTTATATTGAAAAGGTACATATTGTGAGGGGTTTGAATGGAACACAGGAACCCCCTCATAAATTATTTTTGCTGTTTAACCCTTTGACGGTATACGTTTCTTTGAACTTAAAAGTTTAAGTTTTATTGTTATTTACAATTAAATATTAGTAACTATAGTCACTTAAATGACCCATTTTTGGGTTAATTTTCCGACAACTAAACGATACCTGTATAAACATGTAGATGTATTTGTAGAAACGTTGCATCATTGTACAATTTATATTATTATTTCCGTTGGGACAAATATGTCCCGTGGTCCTCAAAGGGTTAAAGCCTTCTACCCCTGGCACAATTTTTCACTTTTTGACCTATATTGAAGAATATTCCATTTATACGAGACTTACTCTACATTCAAGTTTTTGGATGACATAAATCTTTATTAACGTATAATATTTTATTTAATAATGTACAGTATTAGGAAAATTAATTAAGTACAATAATATATTCAGAAGAAAAAATTAGAGGCATAATAAATGTGATAAAATTCAATTCACTTTTTCATTGTTCCTTATCACATCAAAAGGAAGAAATTTTCAATATCATTAGGAAATTTTATTTCATATGTTTCTTACTCATTCCATTGGGCCTTCCATTCAAACTTGGGCAGTTTTCGCCTTGATTCTAACGAGTTTAAGATAAACTTTTGACGGTTGTCATATCCAGTGGTGGGCACCGTTAACCAAAAAGTTAACTTCGTTAACCGCTAATCCGTTAAACATGTAACGGAAGTTACCGATAAACCGTTAACGTTAACTTTTATTATAAAAAAAATGAAAAACACAATATATATATAATTTAATTTTCCTCTCTTCTCGTTCTCCATTTTGTCCATGAGATGCATGTTGCCCTTCATGAAAATTAGCATATCAAAGTTTTCATCAGACAGGGATGATCTCTTGGCCCTCAGGATGTCCTTGCCCATAGAGAACAAACGCTCCACTGCAGCACTGGAGGGGATGGCTGTGTTGAACTTGATGAACAAGTCCACCAACACTTGCTCACCCAAGAGGCAGCATCTTGTGTAAACACATGAGTTCAAGTTCAAATATTTCCACATAAATTAAAATAGTCATCCATAAAATTGAAAGAAAACCAAAAGAAAACGATGTAGACTTATGCCCCTTTTGTCCTGTTGGTACTTAGAAGTTGACTCAATAAATCCTTTATTATTTCACACTTAAAAATAATAAACAAGAACAACAATTGTTTGAAGCATTCTTGAACATTTTAAGAACAAGATAAAAAATAAAATAACCCTTACCTTTGTTATTTGGAACAGATATGGCACAGAATATTCGGGAAGTAATTGCACTGAAATTTCTTCGGTCTTCACCAGAGATACTAAAGAGTAAACAGCCTCTGGCGCCACACGCTCACATTTACTTCTCAACGCCATCTATTATCTCATAAAGAAACTAATTCACATTGGGACTTGAAAGTACCGGCAGGATCAACCGGGTAGAAAAATAATTATGGAGATTTTAAAGATGTGGTACCTAGAAGTACCGCCAGGACATAAAGGGTTAAGGTGAAAACGCTCCCATTGTAAGACATCAATTGACTTAATTTATGTCATCAAAGTGACATGAGAATTGAAATCTTACCTGATCAGTTTTATGGTTCTTGAAATGTATCAAGGAGACTACTAATAAGGTACTCACAGACATATTATAAATATACCTGACTTACTTGACAACGAATTTTTTTAAATATTCACTAGCACAAACATGTTGCGCAAGAGACAGACTACAAATGAAACGAATGTAGTTATTTGTTGTAATTGTTACAAGACAGTTACATATATATTATTGAAAGTGCCTTAAAATGCTCGTGATATTTCTTGAAAGAAGTTGAAACATTCAACTCAAATGGCAAATCTTTCCGCCTGATTTTACAGTCGACCATGTTTTGCTCAAACCAATGCCATAAATAACTACCATATTTGGTAAGACACAAATTGTGGCGACGGAAACAAATATATCGCCTGATTTTGCACTGCGGAAATGGAAATTCGTTCATCACTATTAACAGTGGCGGATTAATTGCGCACCTGCTCAGCACTGAAAATAATAGAAACTTTTAAACGTTTATTTATGAATTTTTTGGGTTAACGGACTTGAGTTAACGGAAGTTAAATGTAACGGAAGTTAATTAGTCCGATAATGATTTTCAAAGTTAACTTAAAAGTTAAATCGTTAACGAAAAAGTTAACTTCGTTAATTAACGATTAACGGATTAACGGTTTGTGCCCAGCTTTGGTCATATCCTATTCTTTCCTGACATGCCTTTGTTACTAGGCTCACTGCCCTTTCCACACTTTGACTGTGGCATGGAAAAGAAGTGGTTACATCGAGCCTGTAGTAGCTCATCGGCGCTAAAATTGTTTAGCAGCGGTGTAGTAGTAATGATCTCGTTTTGCTAATCGATTATCTCGGTGTAGTCAGTAGATTGGAAATTGAGGGTTCGAGGCAACTCAAAGTTTCTGGTGCCTGAAAATCCTGTTCTTGAAAGGATGATTTTCTGAATAGCTTGCTCCCTAATTTCTAGTCTCTTGACAGTTACCATTGATACGAGTATATTTTCTGGGTGGGCAAAGTAGGCGTTATTCTTTAATACTGGTTCTATGATTGATCTTTGTTGTTCATCTAAATTTCGAAGCAAGCACATTAAATGCCAGAAGTTATATGCACCATCAGTTGCATTAGGAGGAGATTTTATCCAAAACCACCCTGGAGCATGGAACTGCATAATAATCTTGACTATATCTTGAAGGTTTTTATCGGGATTTGGCGTTAAGATATATAATCGAAGGACCCTGCTGGCTAGAGTTAGCCAGCGAGCATGGTGAAGGGCACCTGGGATCGAGTGGACAGATCTTGAGAAGTGTCTCCAGTTTGCACTGCCACACACATATCATAGAGATATCTTTGATCACTGCTTAGCTCCTTCATAACATTTGCTGGAATTTCTTTAATGTTTCCCTTTACGCGAGAATATTTGACGACCTCCAATTTTGTTAAATCTATTTTCAGTTTATTCCCAATTGAACCCACAAAAGTATTTGGACCTGTTGTTTTACCATCAATGGCTTTGTAGACGTGCATAAAAGGCAGCTCATTCATATGCAAGAGCCACACCAACCACTGCACTGGTCTGTTAAGATGAATTTCAACCAGTTTTATGGCTCCACCAATTTTTCCTATGTTTACAGAAGTACCATCACACAGTAAAGCTTTGATAGTATCTGTGCTGTTCGAGTCTGTAATAATAGTTATCAACTCTTCTGCTATGCAGTGAGCAGTTCCATTATCTGGCGTGAACATGGTCTACATAGATGCTTCCAGGTCCTTTCAAAATAACATAGCGTTCTTCTTTTATCTTTCCACTTTTAGTTAATGTTATCTTTCCTTCCATCAAATCCAAGGCACTCCATCTTCAGATTTAGACCTAAAAGTATTTATTTCACCCATGCGATTTCTTTCTCTTTCTAATTTCTTTCTGTCAAGCATGTTGGTGTGGTTAAGGATCCCCATATCTTTTAAGGCTGTATTGACTATTGCAGCTGCAGCTCTACAACTTACACGATAACGATCTGCTGTTAATACTAGGTTTTTATAGGAGTGCCTGTTCTGAATATTCTCAGTCAATCCTAAATCGGCCTCCTAATCTACATCCTGACTCTGAATCTACATCCATGTCTTCTTCGGTATTTTCTATAAATTCCGATGGTAAAACATTAGTGACTTCAGTCATTTCTTCTTGTGCTTTTAGTTGACGGTTTTGTGCTTCTTGGGCTCTTGCTAAAGATCTCCTCTTTGTTGAACTAGCTTTGCGATCAATTGGTCCTAACTGATTTTTTCTTTGTTTTTGACCCACAAAAGACTCCCATTCTGCCATTGGTATTTTATCCTTACACCCGCAAGATTTCCTATCAATTCCCTTATCATAGCATTCACGATATATCAACCATTTCATCATACTGAGCTACTTTTAAGGCAAAACTTTCATTTCTTCGATGTAACGGCACCTTGTTCAATTTTGAGGCTTCTTCTATTAGTCGACTGACTTTGGTGTTAATCGTAGGAAAAGAAAATTTCATCCAAATGTCTTCATTATCTTTTACAATAGCCCTGTAACCAATGTTCCCTCTAATTTTTTTTAGTCCGTGTGCGCAAGAAATTTTCGTTGTGCATACATTTAGATTCATGGTGAAAAATTGTGCAAACTTTTCTGAGCGCTATTATCTTCAAAATGAAATATATAATATATTAAATACTTAATAAATACTATTTCCATAAAGTGATAGCTCGATCATTACGGTACTATTAAATGGATATTAAAAAACTTTACAATATTATATATTCTTAAAAAAGAAAACATTTTATCCATTCTAAAAATATGAATAAAATAAAAAATAGTAAAATAAAATTCAACAAAATAAAGAAATAAAATAAAAATAACTAATTGAAAATGACAATTTTTAGTCATCATTTTTCAAAACAATTTTTAGCATTTAGCAATTTAAAATAGACTATCAAGATTAATACATGATTTTATCCATTCACAAAATAGGAATAAAATAAAAAATAATTATTTTTTATGAATTATGAGATAATTACTATTCGTTTTTATGCAAAAATAAGGAAGAGAAGGTTTATATTCAATGCGTTAATGTATAAAAGAAAAAAAATGCAAATACATAGAGTAAAAAAAATCCGTATTACATAATTGCGCGGACGTCGGCGAAGTCGGGCGGAAGGGGTTAATACTTAAAAGAGCGACTATAGAGTGTGTTGATGCAAATGGTCAGACCTTGTGTGACGGTATATTTTTGAAATTACTTCATTTACTGTCGTGACTCATGATACGCTTGAGCCTGTGCGCATTTTATTTTGCTGTGTGCGCGGGTTTCACAACGCGTGTGCGCGCGCACACGCGCACACCTTAGAGGGAACATTGCTTGTAACAATCATTAGCAATTGCTGATCCTTTTGATTTAGCTTCTTCACGACGGCGCACAAAAAGGTAGTGCCTCACATCTGCTTTTGAAGGAGTCATGGTGCTGGGAATCCGTAAGATATCCAAAGGCTGCATTTGAGGACTTGCTTCTAGCAGTCATAGTTTATATTCAGAAGTAAAATCAAATTATATGTAATTTATAATAATTCAAATTATAATTAAAGCAAATGCAAATTATTTCTATTTATCTGAAAAATTATTTATATTTATCTGAAACATAAAAATATCAAGCATTAAACAAAACTTATCATGTAACATAAAACAACATTAAACATGTGCAAATATGAAAGTAAAAAAGGGAGGCGGGGCATGTGATAGGGGTAGTCGGGTAGCACATGCTTGATTTTTTTAAATATTTTGTTAGTGATAAATAAACCCTTCTCACATAGTGTACTTTTTAAGAAAACATTTTTTTCCCATTTAAATATATGCAATTATGAGGGTAAAAAAGGGGGGGGGTATGTGCTAGGGGTAGCAGGGGTAGCACATGCTTGATATTTTAATATTTTGCTAAGATAATAAAATGAAAATTCTCACATGGGAAATTTTTTTATTTCTTAAAAAGTACACTATTTTCGACCCGGCCTACTGTGTAGCGGCTACACCGTCTTTTGAGCAATTTTGAGTAAGGGGATGGTACGGGAAAAGGTTGGGTACCCCTGGTATAAAGCGTTATTTTCACCCTTTCTTGAAACATGTTTAGATTTTTAAAGATGTGAGCAAAAGTGGGATCAGAGAAGTATTTAGGAAATTGTTGGCACTTTAAACAGTATATTATACAGGGTGTCCCATAAGTCGGGCATCATAGGAAAAATAATTAAAAAAGGCAAAGCAAAAGCTTTTATTTACAGAACGTGCTCAATATGTCCACCATTGTTTTCAATACACAAATTCAGACGTCATACCCAGTCAGCAAGCACACGGTGAATGATGTCAGGAGTAATGGTGTTACATGCCCCAATAATGCGCTGCCGCAAATGTTCAACACTCCTAATTTCTCTGCGTATACTAGCGCTTTCAAGTGGCCCAGAGATAAAAATCTAGTGGTGTGAGATCCGGGCTTCTAGCTGGCCATTCCACAGGCCCTCGACGTCCTCTCCAAAGGGAATTGTTGGTACGGGTATTCCCTTGGGTGCTGTAATGTGCAGGAGCGCCGTCTTGCTGGAACCATGTTGGGAAATTTCCTTCTTCGTTCAAGACACTGGGAAATGCTTCTTCCTTGAGCATACGTAGGTAGGTGCCTCCAGTGACATGTTCATCGAAAAAGAGGGGCCTATGATGCGATCCTTCCAAATGCCACACCATACCATCACCCGAGATACACCTTGTTCCTTTGAAGAGGTATACCAGTGAGGGTTGTTTTGAGACCAGTAGCGGGTGTTCTGTCGATTTACCTCACCATTTCCATAAAAAACAGCCTCGTCACTGAACAGAATGGTGGACGGGAAATTGGCCATTCGAGCATATTGTTCCGTAGCCCATTCACAAAATTCCATCCGCCGGTCGGGATCATCATCTTCGCTTAATTTCTGTAGGATCTGAAGTTTATATGGATGCCATTTGTGAGCCAGAAGAATGCGATGGATGCTACTTTTCGACACCTGTCTCGGCGGACAATCACCGAAGAGACTTATTGGGACTTCTGTTAAAATGAGCCAGGATAGCAGTCGCTGTATCATCGTCAGTGGACCTCCTTGAAGGTCCACTGCGTGGTTTATCTTATATGGATCCTGTTTCCTTAAACTTTGCAACAAGTCTGCTAACACAACTCTGTGTTATTGGCTCGCGGTCTGGATGCAGTCTGTTAAATTCAGCAGCGGCCTCTCTCTGACTCCGATTTCCTATGAGTAGAATTATCTGGATTCGTTCGTCCTTGCTCACAGACATTATGGCCCGTAGAAGAGAAAAATATGAATTATGGTTTGTAGAAATAGAAAAATATGAATTTCTCCTATGATGCCGGACTTATGGGACACTATATATATATATATATATATATATATATATATATATATATAATATATATATATATATATATATATATATATATATATATATACACTAGGCCGGGTCGGAAATGGGAAATTTTTTTATTTCTTAAAAAGTACACTATGTGAGAATTAATTTTCCTAATACTGTACATTATTAAATAAAATATTATACGTTAATAAAGATTTATGTCATCCAAAAACTTGAATGTAGAGTAAGTCTCGTATAAATGGAATATTCTTCAATATACTGTAGGTCAAAAAGTGAAAAATTGTGCCAGGAGTAGAAGGTTTTAAACAGCGAAAATAATTTATGAGGGGGTTCCTGTGTTCCATTCAAACCCCTCACAATATGTACTTTTCAATATAAAATTTCGACCAGGCCTAATTCCGAGCGAATTATTCATTCTGACGAAAATCATTGCTTGTTCTCCACCTTAGACCTTAGACGTGAAATCCGAACCATGGCTCATCAGGGATTCGATCTCCGGGCCTCCGCCTTTTCCTCAGGAGTGTAACTCACTTCCATATTAGCCATCGCGCGTTAATCCACCTGCAACAAAAAAAAAGGTCCCAAAACAAGACCTCAATTCGAACATTTGTTTTAGTTCTAATGTATTAATTTGTAAATTTAATTTAAAATACATTCCTGGGAGACCGGACTTAGGGACACCCTATATATAAAATGTGTATGTGGTGTGTTGTGTGTGTGGTGTGTGTGTGTGTGTGTCAGACACTTTATGACCGCGAAATGCTTAGACAATGTCGAAGTGACAGAGAGAGCGTTTAAATAAATTTCATTGACATTTTCGCTTTGTTTGATAATGCTAATTACGACACGTCTCAAAATGTCTGTTACATTATACATTTTTCTTCCGAGGACCAATTCTTTAGTAAATTTTTTCTTTTTCTTTTTTTTTTCCTTTGTACCTCTTTATACGTCCATAATTTTGTCTGTTTAAGAAGTAAAAAAAAAGTTTATATATATATATATACTTGAAGGACTAAAAATGATGGTAATCTATTACGATTTGAATAAAAAATGGGTCGGCTTCTAAACGAACGAAAATCGACATTGTTAGACAAACTAAATAAAAATATCGATTTTTTTTTACAGCCTGTGTCAACACAAGGTTAGGACAAAACAAAACAAAAAAAATATATATATATATAATGTGTGTGTGGTGTGTGGTGTGTGTGGATTCGTCCTCTTTTTTTTAAGTTCATTGAAAATTCATTGCAAATTGCTAAAACAGAAGAAGATCATTGGGCGCTCGAGTAGAATTCATGATTTTCTTTTTAGGAAAAATTCAATCAGTTTTGAAGGAACGGTCCGCTGAGGTTCTTTTCTGAACTGTCTTTATATCCCTTAGTACCATTTCATCTCTCTCTCTCATTCGATGCACGAGATTTACTCTCTCACTTTCAATCCACGCACTCTCTCTCTCTCTCTCTCTCTCTCTCTCTTTCAATCCACGCACGTCTCTCTCTCTCTCTCTCTCTCTCTCTCTCTCTCTCTCTCTCTTCTCTCTCTCTCTCTCTCTCTCTCTGCGTGCGTCGTTGTCTTACAAAAGCAATCGTGGCGGTATCAGAGCATCCATCTGGCTGCGTCATCTCAGCCCTTGTTTATGAGGCAAATATCAAAGCGAAACATATGAAGATAAGTTTCAATTTAAATTCGGACGAAATACTCATAAAAAATAGATAAAGAACATTTCTAAAATACCGGAAGAGGAGAAAGAGCGGGAAGTGGAAGAGGAGGTGGTAGAGGAACATTTCCGAGGGTCGGGTGTGGTGTGGGGATTTGCTGGGTGTGTGTATATATACATATAGTTAGGGATGGTCGTCGGGAAGATGATACGCATACCGTAAAAATGTAAAACAAAAGAGGAATGTTACGGAGGGATTTAAGAGATGAAAGAATAAGAGAAGTTATACAGTTTGTTTGAAGGAGGTACTAAGAAACATATTGAGTGTGTAAATGATGTAAAACACTTTGTAAGTTATGCGAAGTAAAATGTAATGTAAAGCGGGGATGAATGTGACGGATATAAAATAAGACATAAACCTTAGTGCTAAAAAGCGTTATTTGTATAAATTAAACTATATAAAAATGTTATATAATAATGTAATTTTGTGATATATAAAATGTGCCTTTTTCGATGCGACCTGAATGTTGAAAATAGTCTTACTCTCCAAGAATGGTTGATAATAATAATATTCGGTTACTGAAAAATTAAAGACTAATTGGATTAAATGATATCTTGAATTTAACTACGAGTAAACGAACGAAATAAGCAACAACTAAAAAGATTTGACAACCAAATCCAAACTAGTTAATTAAACTTGTTGGTTTGTTACCAGGAAAAGATGTATGATCGTATGGTTGAAGTTGGTTGAATTTACCATTTGTATTTATTATCAAATACCCTGCTGGTTGCTGTAACCAAAGGTATGAGAGTAAGTGATACCCAGTTTTCAAAGTTAGAATCTGAATTGCGGGATTTGAACAAAACATATCCCATTGAAAAATTCAGGCTTAGACCAGAAGTCTCCGTGTGCCCATTTACAAAGATAATTTAATTTTGTCTCCGTTATCGAACTAGTATATAGGTCATTAGATTACTTCATTTGACCGATACGTTATTATGCCAGCGTCCGTGGGTCAGTGAGTAACACAATTCCCTTGTAAACGAAGTGAAGATAGTCAGGTCATGGGTTCAACTCCAGATGGTGCTGGTAATAATAATAATAATAATAATAATAATTCAGGAGTTCGCGTTCGTCGGGCCTGAGCCCTGTGCCAGTTTCTTGGCTTCCTGACTGATTACACTGGTCAACACTCATTTTATTGCCAATCATATTAGAGTGATTTTGGGGTAACTTTGTGGTGCTGATTCCGAATATGACATCGGTTTTGCTAGATTGGCTCTAATTTATGAGATAATTGGTACCCCATTGAAACGCGTAAAAATGCAAAAAATTTAATGTTCAGGCGGAGCCTACTTACAAATCGCATTGAAATTGTCTCAAATCATACAAAAGTAAACACATGAAATACATAATGGCATTTTATTCGGTCTCACCATCTAGAATGTTCCGGTAGTTTCCCATATGCACGCGTTATGGTTACGTTTCCTATTAATTGAGGGTATTCATTATCTCAAGAACTAGAGCCAAATCGGAAAAACTACTTTCATTTTGGAATTCAGCAACCCCAAAATACCCTAAATTCGTACGAATTTCCTTGGCAACGAAACAAAAAAAAATTTTGTTGACCTGTGTTATCATTAGTATTGCTATACATTGCTAATATTATGCACGTACCATAAAGACCGAGGATCATAATCCTACGTAAGAACTAAGCATTAGTATAAACTGAGCACTTGTTGGTAACTGTTATAAACAAATATATATATACAGGGTGTCCCGTAAGTCCTGTCTCATAGGAAAAGTTATTTTAAATTAAATTAACAAAAGTAATACATTCTAAATTTTTAACTAAAATGTTCAAATTAATGTCTTGTTTTGGGACCCCTTTTTTTCGTTGCGGGTAGAATAACACGGAATGGCTAATATAGAAGCGAGATACCCTCGTGAGGAAAAGGCGGAGGTCTTTTCCTTAGTAATGTAACTGGCTTCCATATTAGCCATTGCGTTATTCTCCTTGTAACAAAAAAGCTCCCAAAACAAGACATTAATTTGAACATTTGTTTTTGTTAAAATGTATTACTTTCGTAAATTTGATTTAAAATAAATTTCCCTCGAGACCGGACTTATGGGACACCCTGTATATAAAAAATGTTTTATATATATATCGACACAGCATTAAATTACAAAATCTTCACAATACATGTAACGTAAACAGGAGCACAAAGCTGGCGTATAAAAAAATATAAAATAAAAAAAAGTCTCCCAATAAAGATGATCATAAAACAGGAGGTAAAAATATTAAACTGAGAAAGCAAACAAATAAAACACGTTTATACCAGTTTTGTTTCTGCTGCTGCTGCTGCCTGCTGTTGCAACGAAACAAGAATAAACATGCGCGACAACGATGATAAAAAACGGATGTTAAAAATAAAGAACGAAAAACTCGCGAGGAAAAAGTAACTTTTGAAACGAAAAATTTAAAAATAAAATTAAAGTTAGTTACTTTCAAACGAGTAAAAACATGTTTTTAAAAAAAAAAAGTAATAAAATAGAATATTTGAAATGCCGCGAAAAAAGTACGAGTAAAAACGAAGTGGAAAAAAAAAGTGACTTTAGTTTAAAACATGTCATGACAAGCGAGGCATGAATAACGAATAAACGGGCAAAAGGAGTGGAAAAAGTGAATAAAAACACGTTATAAAAAACAGACAAATTCGAAACGCGAGAAAAAACGAGTAAAAACTGGTAAATCCCTGCCACAAATGGATAAAAGGGGGATCTCAGCCGGTACCATCAAACTATTAACCTAAGCCAGATGAGGAATCCAATACCAGTCTCATCGTGCATCATTTTTCCTTCTGACCACGATTTAGAATAAAGCAAAATACCTAAGTTTGCGAACGATAAATTATATTATATATATATATATATATATATATATATATATGAGAGAGGAGTTAGTTAGTTGTGAGTTTGATAAATTGATTGAACTTTATAGAATGTGCGTTTCAGGGAAGGATTGAGTTCGGGTGGATGGGTGAGTTCAAAAGAGCATGCATAAGAATAGCGTACGCCGTACAGTACATATCTATTTGGAGAACGGAAGTGACTCGAAAGAGGAAATACACCGAGAAAAACAAAAAATGAACGAGTACAAGTATGTCAAACTGGAAAAACTTTAGACGTCAGAATAAAACGGCAAAAATGTGCGTGTAAAACGGCAAATAATTGTAATGCATTGCTTAACCTTATACAGTATACGTTACAGTCAATGCGTAAAACCAGTCATTTCACGTAATGCCTAAAAATTTCCCCCCGAGGAATAAATCCCCCATTAGTCATGAGAAATAAGGATACAGGTAATGCTAAATAAAATTTATTCTTTATTAAGAAACACAATTAAAAACGAATCGATAAATAATTAATGTATGTGAAAAAATGCCGTTTAAAATTTTAGATTGAAGGCGATTCCTTTCAGATAATCTATAATGGATCGGTTATCAACATCATCTACGATACTTTTAATACGAGCTACTGCACTCTTGTATTATTTTCTTTGCGTATGAGAAGGATGACCAGCCATTGCTTGAGTAGCATAAACTTGTTGTATAGCTTGCTCCTTTTGAATGCACCTTATAAAAAAAGCCCAAATATTTGGATGTGAACAACCAATATTTGCTTGGAAACTTCGGTGCCATCCTTCCACAGCATTGTTCGTCTTCGGTGATTCATCTTGCGCTCTTGTAAACATGTTGCAAAGGCTTACTTCAAATCTTGGAGGTCTTCGGCATCTTCGAGTTGGTCTTCCAATGTGTGTGTCCTCGAAGTAGTCAACAACGTCATTTGCGACTTCAGGCAACGTTTCAGCTAGAATTTCAAAAGCTTCGATGACCTTGTCTGGGGGATAAAAAGCTAATGCTGAAATCATACGCATTTGCAGTGAAAATTTGGAGTCATTTTTATACAAATTTGAAAGGCCTGCTTCTTGAATTTTCTTATAAATATTTTGACTCAAATGAAAAAAACAACCCTTAACCTCTACCAGGGGGAAAACTAATTTGATGCTGTTTATCATAGCTTTTTCAAAATCGATCATGATACTTTTTGGATTCAAATTATTGCTTAAATTTTTCACTTTTTCGAGAAGTGATGTATAAATTGTTTCAGTTTTATTTGGCAGAAGAGAATAAATGCAAGGAATCGCACGGCTAGCTATAAAAGCATGTATGGTGTATACTTGGTAGAACAAAGTAGGTGTGACACTAAATGTTCCATCCATGTACCAGTCTTGAAACTTTTCTAAGTATGATACATTTTGGAGAGTTCCAAATATCAAAATTCTTTGACCTATAGTATTGGAAGAGAGTTTTGATTTCGTTGCCTACACTGCCTGAGATTCCTTCTCAAATGTTCCATTGTGGGTAAACTTGCTGCAGCACCTCCATCCATAGATTCAACTGTCTGCGAAATTATTTGCTGCGGGGTTTCATGGGTGATTTTTGTTCGATTTTTCATTTCTTGCAAAGCTTTAAGAGCTTCTATCCTACTTGCATCTGGTCCATGAGTATGCTCATTCACCGCTCCGACAATTTCATTTCCTTTCACTTTAATCTTAGCTTTGCATTGAGAAGTTGAACGGCGCTGTTCACATTCGTATGCCTGTACATCGTTTGCTAAATTCTTTTGCTTCACATACACATGGCCTTCTTAACAAATTTTCATTCCTCCTTTATTAGACTTCACAAATTTGATGGGTGGTGTTCAAACGCTTTTAAAATTGAACCGTCATTTCTCTGTTCACTTCAGTTGGTGTTTTAATACTGGTAAACTAAACATGCATTCTTCCGTAAACTTAACTATGTGAAGTGACGGTTGGTTGTAAATAGAACTATGAGAAGGGATGGTTGGTTGGTTTGTTAACCGTTCACTTGAGTCTGAGCAACAAGTTATGTCATTTCTAGATAATTTTTTATATGTTTCATGACTAATGGGGGATTTATTCCTCGGGGGAGGTTTTTTCCTCCAGGGGATCTTTTCCTGCAACGGCATTACTAACCTAACCTAACCTAACCTAACCAACTTAATCTACCCTAACCTAATCTTCACGAAGTCGTTAATCGCTTAATCGAATTACGCGAAATGCCTGAAATTTTTAGGCATTACGCGAAATGACTAGTTTTACGCATCGACTGTAACATATATAGATATAATCATCATATTAATTGGAAGAGTTCAAAGTTCTTGTTGAAAAAAATAAAACAATTGAAACGAACATTCTGGGATGTGCATTCATCTATTTTATAAATAATTTCAATAACAAGTTGGGAACGTATAAAATGGAACACATCTTCCTAAAAGAACTTTCATCTTTTATCAGTTATTGTAAATTTTCTGTTATATATATATATATATATATATATATATATATATATATATATATATATATATATGCGCGCGCTACGTTGTGGAGGCGATGATGATTACTGCCCACTCAATGTTATTCGCGGCAAAGGCGCCAAATGGGAATGTCTAATCTAACTTAATTTAACCTTACCTACCCAACGTAACAATAGCCTAATCTAACCGATCGTAACCTAAGTTACTTAACCTGGACCAATGTGGGAAAGCCGTGGATGAGAATGGGAATGACGTTGAGTGGGGAAAAACGCGCCGATCACGGGTGAATGACAGTTGTTCAAATTCAATACAGGTAAATAAGTAATATAATTAAAGAGAGATGTAGTCATACATGAACAGAAAGAGGTATAGATACACGTGTGTGTGTGTGTGTGTGTGTTTCCTGTAGAAAGGAGGGGCCAAGGGCGAGCGTCCGCAAAAATGGCCCTCCTTTTTAAGGAAGAGAGAATCGAAATTAAAATCTTCAAAGCTCACGATGCCTTTTTTTAATATATATAAACTTTGAAAAGATTGTGTAGTGTGTAACATGCACGCGTGTGCAGTGAAAAATAGGGGGAGAAGTGCGTGTTTAAGACCATGCTGGACTACTCTCATCGGGTAGATGAGACGAGGAAAAAGCTCTACTAAAAAGGACAGTGACAGGAGAAACGGGAATTCCAGCACTCCCTCCCTGTCTCCTGCCTAACGTCTCCCCCGGAGTACTTTCCTGGTCGATTGGTGTCTACAATCTCCTCCAATGTGTGTGTGTGTGTGCGCGCGCGCGCGCGCGTAATCAACTGGGCATAAATGAGGTGGAACGTGTGAATTCACCAATAAAGTTGGGTAATTTTATTTTGTGAGGTACTATTTTCATACCTCGGGAAATTTAAAAATTTAATAAAACATCTGTAAAAAATAATTATTGTCGGGAAAAAACTACGTTCGTCCTAATTAGGTTAGTTAAGGTTTGGGTTAGTTTAAGTTCGGCTAGGCTAGATTAGCGAGTACCTCACTCTTTAATGACTTAACAGAACGTACCTTTGAGCTCTCAATTGCGCCTGAAACACTTATCACCCCCTTCTCGGCTCGATGGCACTAAGATTAGATTAAATTAAGTGTACTTCGTTAGTTTTTTAGATATATACAATTAAAAAGTCGGTACATCGCTGAGAGAGAGAGTTACAAGGAGTTACAAGGAAAAGAAGTACCTCAAAAGGCCTTGCGGCCCATACCGAGGAGGTACCAATGGCAACGGGTGCCAGGGAAAATTTTGTGAAAGTTTATTTTTCTTTCAACTATCCTAGCAGTAGTAGAAAACTGGATAGAAAAGTAGAAGGCTCTCTCCCCACCCTCCGCTCCCTCCCTGCCAGAGGCAGGTACGGAAAAAGGTTGAAGAAAATACCTTGACCCTGGAAAAGTAGCCAAGGAAATTTTACAGGAAAGTGGAGAATATATCAATAGCTCTATATTTAGCTTGCTCACAGAGACACCGTGCAAGCGATCTCCTGCAGAGTTTTCTTATGTTTTAGTCTTAAACTATGAGAGTATTCAGTACATTGTCTAGCCTATTTTTAAACACATTTACACTTTGACTGGAAACAACCTCTGAGGGAAGTTGGTTCCAGATATTAACTATTTTATAGGAAAAGAAATTTCCGCAGACTGAGGTCCTAAATGTCTTTACACACTCAAATAGTGTGCAAGATTTCGTCTACCCTTTTCTTGAACTGATCCACAGAGGAACTGTTCACAACTTCCGAAGGTAACCTGTTCCATGTGTCACAGATCTTATACGTAAAGTAATTCCCACACACACTAGTCCTAAACCGTTTCAAATCCAACTTCCAACCATTGTTGCGAGTTGGGTTATCATTTAAACTAAACATATTTGTAAAATCGACATCGTTGAACCCGCGTAAGAGCTTGAAAACCTCGATCAGTTGACCGCGCAGCCTCCGAGTTTCAAGCGAAAACAAGTTCAGGGCGCGTAACCGTCGATTGTAGCCCATATGCCTAACGGAAGGGATTAACTTTGTGGCCCTCGCCTGCACTCGCTCCAGCCTCACAATATCTTTCCTGAGGGTGGGCGACCAGAACTGCACAGCATACTCCAGGTGCGGCCGAACAAGGGAATTGTACAGTGAGAGCACAATCTCCTTGTTCCGAAACTGAAATTGCCTCCTGATATAACCCAATAGTTACTGGGCTTTCTTTTCCACCTCTACACACTGTTTCGTAAACTTAAGGTCGCTGCTAATTAGCACACCCAAGTCCTTTTCTAAATCAGTCACCTCGATATTACTACCCAACATCGAGTAGTCCGACTTAGAGAGAGAGAGAGAGAGAGAGAGAGAGAGAGAGAGAGAGAGAGAAGCGTTCAGCGAGGTGTAATAATTCATGGGTTGGGAGTGAATGTTTGAGAGGTTTTGTCTCGTATTGATTCCTGTTTGATCTTTTTAGATTTTTATGAATTTATTTGAACTTGAACTCATCAAATATTAAATTGGTTCGTCATTTTACGTGACGAGTTCATTGTTAGATTGTGTTATCTTTCAAGAGCATACAACCCATATGTTATTACTACTACTATTATTATATTACTATTAATAGTTAATTTCTTATTTACAGAAGTAAAAGCGAATTGGGAAGAATGGTGGACATACGATGGAATTTCAGGTATGTAAATGCAGGGTTGGCAAAAACCCAACTGGTTTTTTGCTAACCCTGTGTAAATGTTTGCCTATATATATATTAATATATATATATATAATATATATATATATATATATATATATATATATATATATATATATATAATATATACAGGGTGTCCGAGAATTATCTGTACAATTTTTGGCTGTTATTAAAAGTCAACCATGAAGTGTAGAAATTCCAGTGTTGTCCCATTTACAGAGAATCTCTAAGTTTTTTCTGATACCACGTTTTGACAAGTTTTTTAGAAATGTACGCGGGTGACAGACATTGATGATTTAAAAGCAAGAATCACAGCTGCTATTGAGCGAATTGATGTGGATATGCTGCAGCGTACATGGCAACATTTGGAGTATCGATTGGATGTTTTGCGAATCACTAATGGTGCACATATCGAATGTTTGTAACAACGTTACTTTAATAAAGAAACTTTTGAAAATACAGATTCTAAATAATCTTGTTTAAGAATTTTACGTGTGTTATCAAGAATTTTATTAAAAGATGAAATTGTACAGATAATGTTCGGACACACTGGAATTTCTAAAAAACTTGTCAAAACTTGGTATCAGAAAAAACTTAATGAGATTCTCTGTAAAATGGGACAACACTGGAATTTCTACACTTCATGGTTGACTTTTAATAACAGCCAAAAGTTGTACAGATAATTCTCGGACACCCTGTATATATATATATATATATATATATATTTTGTTCAATGCTTGCTTGCAATAATGACGCCAGATTTATTTGCAAGTAACTTGACCATTCTTTAGAAAATCCCTAGCAACGGCTGGTTGCTAAGGAAATTAATTTTTATGGGATGTAATCATTAGTTGATCTTTGATCTGCCTGTATGTTAGTTTTAAATACATATTTTCATCTTAACATCCAGTCACAATGCCACTACTGTAAAAGTAGTGTTGTAATAGAGTAATAGTTAAAACACACGCTTTTAAACTCGTATTTTGTCTTCGCTTTTTAAACACATTCCAGGTTAAACGTGCGTCTGATATAACGTTTCAGTGTGACAGATACGATTAAGGGTGAATGCGAAAACAAAATCTACTTTTCAGAACTTCACTTGTAAAAATAATCTATATTTACGAACAAAATGTTTAAAAACACCTAAAAAGAGAGTTTATATTACTAAATTTAACATTCGTAAGTCTGAGGAACTCTTGACATTTAGGCGTATTGAAGACTTCAAAACGTGTATTTGCCATTTCAAACTTAATTCGTTCGGTTACTTCAAACTCTTCATACAAAACCGAGAAGGAATTTTGCTTGATGGTTGATTATAATGTAGCCTTTAATCAACCCTCTTTAAATTAATTTCTAAAGAACAGTTATTTTCCACTCTCTTTATATAAACCAAGTATCTGAATTGATATGAACAAGACCGGAGCGTTTTAAGATTGACCATTCAAGTCGTCAATCGTGAGACGCAAGACGATCCTGTGTGCAGCCGGTGTAACGTTAAAAAATGAGGTCCACCTCATTATTCAACGTTGAATAATGAAGTGCACCTTAATATATATAAATGCCCGATTACGTTAATTGAATGCCAGTTAGGTCAACTGAATGCCCGATTAGATTAATTGAATGCCCTGTTGGGTTAACTGTACGCCCTTAATGATTGGTTAGGTTAAGTCGTGATATTTTCATTAATTTTAACTAACACGCTTAGTTGAACGATATATATATAATATATATATATATATATATATATATATATATATATATAACGTTCAACTTCACCCGGGTAACGCCGAGTCGCTCCGCTAGTTTTATTTATTTTGATTGGGTTCAGAATCCAGCTGAGCCTTGAACGGCCAAGCTCTGAGGGGCTACTTTAACTATAGCCTACTTCAACTCAATTTTCAACGAAGCGTCTCATTTTCAACAATGTACTTCATTTTTCAACGTTGAAAACTGAGGTACACCTCATTATTCAACGTTGAAAAATGAGGTGCACCTCATTATTCAACGTTGAAAAATGAGGTGCACCTCATTATTCAACGTTGAAAAATGAGGTGCACCTCATTATTCAACGTTACACCGGCTTTCAACGCTCTCATTATTTTGTCTAATAATGTCCGTCGGTTCAAACTTTTATTGTTAGTAGCCCAGGGCCCGAGAGAGAGGGATGCATGAGATGTTAAAGCACCAGGGCCAGGGCTGGGAGGTGATGGTGATCGGGGGTAAAGGCATCCGGAATCAAAAGTAGCACCAAGGCTCGTGATTCCTCTCCCGGACCTTGTAGAAGCCAGAGGTAATGAGTAGGTAACACCGCGTCTCTATAAGTGACGTGAAAAAGACACAAAGGTCGGGGTTCGATTCCCGATGGCGCTGTAATAATAATAATAATCCAATCCAAAAGTAAACGCAGTAGTCCGTATTAGTTGGCCTGAGCGCTGTGCCACTTTCTGGCTCTCCTGAATAATTGTTACTAATACAGTTATATCAATAACATATTTAAATACTAAATATGTTTATGCTTACATTTGAAAATAATTATAAACGTGTCTGTAAACACTACAATTGTTTAGCTACAAATGCTTTTTGTTAAAGCATGGAAGAGAGTCCTTTATAAAACATCGAAACACATTTCAGTCTCAAACTCAATTTCGTCGCTTATATGTTACAGCTCGAAAATTAAAAAAAAAAAAAAAAAGTTTTTATCGAAAGACTGGTTCGTTTTCGTGTTGTAACTTGTACACCTTGTCTCAAAAGGGGCTAACTCTCCACCAATCAGAAACCATTTTTAGCATTGAGACGAATTTGAAAAAAAATATAAATATACAGGGTGGGTAAAAAAAAGTGACCCCTTAGAGGTAAACTGTCATATTAAAAAAAAGTAAGGGGACTAGAGCTCCCAAACTTCATAGATGCTTACCGTAGCATCATGTTCGTCTTAATTAAGAAGTTGCTCGATGTGTCCCCCTTCCTGCTCAACGCTGGCCTCCAAACGTGGACGCCACTAATCAATACACCCGTTTACATATCGTTGAGACACCTTCTCCCAGCCGAGCAGAATTCTTTCGCGTAGTTCATCTATGTTTCTTATATTGGTACCAGGGATGTAAACTTTGGACTTCAGAGCTTCCCAAACACCATAATCCAGTGGTGAAAAGATCGGGGCTACTACCCGGCCACATATTGGGTTCGATAAAATCCGGTGTTTCGTTCTCAAGGAATGTGACAGTTTGGCATGCTCTGTGAGCATTAGGGGTGAAAGATACACTTTCCAACAAGATGGAGCCCCTGCTCACAGAGCACGCCAAACTGTCACATTCCTTGAGAACGAAACACCGGATTTTATCGAACCCAATATGTGGCCGGGTAGTAGCCCCGATCTTTCACCACAAGATTATGGTGTTTGGGAAGCTCTGAAGTCCAAAGTTTACATCCCTGGTACCAATATAAGAAACATAGATGAACTACGCGAAAGAATTCTGCTCGGCTGGGAGAAGGTGTCTCAACGATATGTAAACAGGTGTATTGATCAGTGGCGTCCACGTTTGGAAGCCAGCGTTGAGCAGGAAGGGAGACACATCGAGCAACTTTTTAATTAAGACGAACAACATGCTCCGGTAAGTATCTATGAAGTTTGGAAGCTCTAGTCCCCTTACTTTTTTTAATATGACAGTTTACCTCTAAGGCAGTGGTACTCATTGGGCGGCTCGCGAGCCAAAAATATATAGCGCATTTGGCTCGCGAGCCGCGCAATGAGTACCACTGCTCTCAGGGGTCCCTTTTTTTTACCCACCCTGTATAGAGCAACAAAACGGTTTTTCTTGTTTCCTGAACAATTGACTCTTTGCGAGCTCAGGCCTTTCAAGATATAAGCGATGATTTGTACTCCTATACTGCATTTAACTAAACTTGTTGAGGAATGTGCTACAGCCTTTGATATTAATTACGTTTCTTAGCCTACATATAAACTTGCACACAAGGATTTGTACTTGTATTTACTGTACTTCTACAATGGCATTTATCCTGTGTAGACAATTAGTTGTGTACGTAAAGCTTGTCTTCCACTTTGCGTGTAAAATTATGGGTTCACTCAGTTGAATGAGTATAGTCAAGGTGATAAACAAAAAAGTAAAATATATGCATCAATTAACGTGACTATATTTACTTTATCAACATTGTCATCGATTCTACAAGAATCGTACATTCGCACGAAGGTCAAGACTGTTGCCCCAATTTGGAGAGGGGAGGGGCACTATGGTTTAATGTGGAATCCGAACCACAAACCCGCCAAGAAAGTTCGGGGGAAACATCTTAGTTGCTCAAATCTGATATCACAAAATGAAACCAGGCCTCAGAAACCGTGTCATAAATTTTGTGGGCAAATTCGGCCTGAAGCGAATAACCTATTTTACACGAAAAAGGAAAAATGTGTTTTCTAATTAATTTTTACAGGGAAACGTAATTGTACTCAGACATTTTTGGTCTACACAAAATTTTAAAGAATTTAAAATTTAATCAGTAATTAATATTTGGGGCCTAATAGGAGATTGTAGACACCAATCGACTAGGGAAGTACTCCGGGGGGTATGTTTGGCAGGAGACAGGGAGTGCTGGAATGCCTGTTTCTCCTGTCACTGTCCTCCTTAGCTGATCTTTTTCCGTGTCTCATCTACTCTCTGTGAGCAGGTCAGCAAGCTCTCAAACACACACTTCTCTCACTATTCCTCACTACACATACATGCATCTTACTACATAATGCGACGAAATCCATATACACATCTCATATTACACAATCTTTTCAAAATTAAAACAATAAAATGGCGTCGACCTCAAGAGCCTTGGAGTCCCCTAGGGGGGACCTTAAATGTCCCCACTTCTGGCTTCCCTGCTGCCGATACCGGGAACGCAGACCCGGCGGGCAGCGGGGCTGGTTCTGCTACTGCCCATTCTAGATGCTCTGGGCCTCTGCCTGATTCACTTCTCAAACTTCCACAACATTCGTGGCCTTCCCTCAAATTTTCAATCTGTTGAACACCACCTCTCCTCCTCTAAACCTCACCTTCTCTTCCTCACTGAAACTTAGGTGTCTGAAACGACTGAGAGCAATCCTCCTTCTGTACCCTCCTACTTTCTCTATACTCAATTTAATTCCAAAGGTGGATGTTGCGTATCGTGCATGTACGCAACGACCTAACTTGCTCTCGTATTCCCAAATTTGGATCTTCCGAATTCTACACCCTATGGCTACGGCTTACATTGCCAATCTCAAACTAAATACATCTGCGCTGTCTACCTTTCTCCTAATTCTACTGACTACCTCGCTTCCAATGCGAAATACATTTTCTCTCCCTCTCCTTTTGCTGAAATCGGCAGCGTGCTGTCAAAATTGTGCACTCTAGGTTAGGATTATGTAAAAATAGGATTTTAATCATTATTTTCATTTCTTTCTCTGCGTTATCTCCACTCGTAATACTTAATTTACCCTGATTTCTGGATTCTATAAAACGGCGGACACGTAGCAATTAATTTGGCTAAGCTAGAGGCTTGGCGGACGTGGGAATGCCCTTCTTTTAATTAATGGGAAACCCCTGCCAGCAGAAATGTAGTGGTTTCTTTTATTGTAATGATTTTTGTGTTATCATTTAAGTAAACAAAAGTAATGTTATTTGTTATATCGACCTTAAAATGTAGTTGCAACTTTAACGGCTCTCCTATTTTGATTCGCGTTTAACTTCACTCTATACGAGGAAGTGTGTGTCTGGTTAGTTTTAACGTAATGGAACGCCGGAACACAGAGAGATTTTATATGATTTTATTTGATTTAACTTTTGAAACATGGTGATTAAAGGTAGGACGAATTAAAATGAATATGACAGAGAGAGAGAGAGAGAGAAGAGAGAGGAGAGAGAGAGAGAGAGAGAGAGAGAGAGGGGTTAAGTCGGCCTAAGCCGACTATAATTAATGACATTTACATTAAACCAACACTGTGAAACCGAACACATCTTATGATCACGAATCTCGGCGAAAACCAATTTGAAAATGAGATCCAGAGTTGCCAACTGCAAATTTTAAAACTAACTACGCTCTGGGCATACCAACTGGGATTTTAAAAGTAATTTCCCTCTTGGCAGTTAATATAAAAAAAATGACTGATAATGACGCCATTCATTCCATTTATTGCGCTACTCTCTAGATGAAGTTAGTAACTATATTCATTATTCATAGTAGCATTGGATCAGCGTGCTACGTTACATCAAGTAGCCTCTCAACCTTATGTATTCATTGTTTTACTTTTATTTTAAAATGGTGACCGCTAAAGTTCATAGTGTGACGTCAGATATAGTTTACTTTTTTTTTTAATCAAAATTCACTAACGGATTACATTTTCATGTTGGTGCGTATCCCTCATTGCATGTATTGTGCAAAATAATGAGAGTAATTATTTCCACCATTAATTGTGTTTACTACACTAATCAAAAAAAATAATGTTTTGACATGTTAATATTGTATGCAATCGTGTTTCTATTTGCTTCTCACTCATTTTTAAATTATATCTAAGTATGTGATGCTTTTTCCTTAAACACCGCTGTTGTGTGTGTGTGATCCGGATGGAACTGGCCAGCCAGGTTGGCTTGTGGGAGCAGCAGAGTCCGGGTAACGGATACACAGAAGCGCCCGGTCACATTGAATGGCATGTATTTTGTCTTCTTATTAATATCAGTGTTATACCAAAGACAGTGTTGCCGGTGGCTGCTATATTCTATATTCATAGCATTGGGTCAGCGTACTGCATTACATCAGGTGGCCTCTAAACCTTATATCCTTTCAAAATGTTTTTAAAGTTGTGTCCGCTAAAATTCAGTGTGACGTCACTATATATATATATATATATATATATATATTAATCAAAAAGCCATTGACGGATTAAGATCTTATCAAAGATTAAAATTTTGCTATACTGGCACTACCCTATTTCCCCCTCGGCACAAATGCCACCATACTACTACATAAAAAAATAATCAGGAACAAAGCCCCAGGTATAAATACATTTTCTTTATTATTGTTGTTTTAAAATTATGATGCAAAAAGTACGTCATTAACTTGATATAAGGAACTTGTCTGCCTTGTATTAATAAATAATAATAAAAATAAAAATAAAAATAGCAACACTAGTATAAATAATACTATGGCAATAATATTAATAGTGATATATTTGATATTAATATAATCAATATTTGAAGCAAACATACTGTATTTGATTATTCATACACGTTTCATTTCATATTTTTTTAAACTTTATTATTTGTCAAGTACTTGACATATATATATTTATAATTCAAGAGCCATAAGAATGGATCTTCGGAGCCGCAGTTTCCCGACTCTTAACGTAGAGATAAGGGATCAGCCTAATAAATATTTGTATTCAATTAAATTTTTCTGCGTTCATGAATTGCATCCAAAGAGAAAATGCTTACTTGCGCTAAAGAGAAGCTAAGTAAATAAAATTTTAGTGGCGTGTATTCAAAAGAGGCAGATGTACAGCAATACAAAAATGAACATTCCGTGCTTTTTTTTTTTAATAAAAGATAAATATTGTTTTCAGAGACGATGATGATAAATATTTTATGCATATCAAAAACATTTCTGTCACTGCAAATCTGTTATGAAAGTCTGTATACATTTTACTGTTTGGAAGAAAAACAAGTAAACAAGCTGACTAAACAAAGGTAAGATAAATTAGATAGTGACATTTGGCATCTACATCTCCTTACCTCGTATTTGTCACGTTCGGAACAGGTTTGGCGCGTTTGGAATGCGAGACTCGGAGTGTAAAAATTATTCTACATCCTGCTTTCAAATGACTTTTTAGACTCTCTCTCTCTCTCTCTCTCTCTCTCTAACGAATTCGAGAGAGAGAGAGAGAGAGAGAGAGAGAGAGAATCATTAAAATGTAAATAACTTATATTATGAACAAATTAAAAGGATTTTCATATTTTCACAGTTCACCGAAATCACAATTTCATCACGGTGAGTGACCCCATCACTGCATCATGATTGAAATGTTTCATTATTTCCGTGTGTTCTCATGCAAAAAAATCCATTAAAATAATTATAAAAATTAAAAATTCCATGAACCTTTTCACGCCACACAGTCTATATAAGCATTGAAAGAGTATCGTGCACAGTCAGTTAAAAAAGTCCTGTGGTAGAACACCATGGTTGTTGACGATATTTTATCGATAAGAAAATGGAGTTTTTTGACAGTTTTTCAATAGATTGTACAATGCGTAAGTGATATTAGAGATTAGTAGTTAGATTTTTTAGGTGGGTAAGAATTTGTACAGGGTGTCCCATAAGTCCGGTCTCATAGGGAAATTTATTTTAAATTAAATTTACAAAATTAATACATTAGAAATAAAACAAATGTTCAAATTGATGTCTTGTTTTGGAACATTTTTTTTTTTTTTGTTGAAGGTAGAATAACGCACTGGCTAATATGGAACCGAGTTATACTCCTGAGTAAAAGGCCTCGGAGCGTGGGTGGTGCCAGGGCGGGGACGGGGGGGCTACATCCCCCTCCGTCGGGGAAGAGTTTTGGGCATCTATTTAATGAACATAATATTCTGTATCAATAAATGATGAATACAGTAATAAAAACGATATGCAAAAATTAATGAACAGAATTTAATTACTCTTCGTATTACGATGTTATTTAAGAGACATGAGGATTATATATATTGCTTTTAGCACTGGATTAAGTCTTTGAATGCGAGCAAGGTTCCTCTAGTATCGATATCATCAGCTGAATGTGAAAGGAACTTCAGTTCAATGCATTTCATCAAGAATAGTTTGCGTTCCGTTATGAAAGATGACGTTCAGACAGCTTGATAACAATTGATATTCATCGAGCTCGTGCAAGCAGGCTTGATTTGGATATTGTGGTTAATAAATTCAAAGCAAAATTTGCTAATTGTAGAATTACGCTTCAAAGTTTTTGTACAAGATATTGAAGTTTATTTTGAATTATGTTTCGTGATATACACAGGGTGTCCCATAAGTCCGGCATCATAGGAGAAATTCATATTTTTCTATTTCTACAAACTATAATTCATATTTTTCTCTTTCTACAGGCCATAATGTCTGTGAACAAGGAAGAACGAATCCAGATAATTCTACTCATAGGAAATCGGAGTCAAAGAGAGGCCGCTGCTGAATTTAACAAACTGCATCCAGACCGCGAGCTAATAACACAGAGTTGTGTTAGCAGACTTGTTGCAGTGTCTCTTTGACTCCGATTTCCTACGAGTAGAATTATCTGGATTCGTTCTTCCTTGCTCACAGACATTATGGCCTGTAGAAAGAGAAAAATATGAATTATGGTTTGTAGAAATAGAAAAATATGAATTTCTCCTATGATGCCAGACTTATGGGACACCCTGTAGAATAACATAAATAGATCATATTACGATTAATAAAATTACGTCAGTAATAACGCTAATATATGTTGTTTAAGCATTTTATGCTCAAAAAACTAAAATTATATAAAATATTTTGGGAGCGTGTATCTATGCTGCATTGTTTTAAAATTTAATAGACTGTTTCGTTAGTATGTATTTCTATGCTGAAGTGTTGCGAGTTTTTATGGTTTGTGAATGAATAAAATATACATGTAGTACCTCTGTTGTTTTATGCATCTTTTAAAGGCCTCTGCAAACGTCATACATACTAGAAATTACGACACGTGATTAGTATGACCGCAAAATGGGAGAGTGCAAGAATTGTACAATGTTGCAACTGGTGATCAAGTCTGCAAATGGGATGTTGCAAGGGGGTTGTGCAGCAAAGGGGGAGGGGGAATGTTGCAAGGGGTTATGCAACAAATCAATGCTGTCAAGGGGGAAAGGGTTATGCAATAAGTTAATGTTGCAAAGGGGGAGGGATCTTCTGTGGGAGAAGGGAGGATGACCTCCCCCAAAAGGGGTAGCCTTAACCTAAGAGAGGGAGAGAAAGGAGGTCTTTGGGGGAGAAGGTGGGATGTCCTCACCCCCCAAAGGGAAACCTCACCTAAGAAGGAGAGGGGGGTGGTCGCCTGGCTCCAGCCAGACGCATGATGAGTGTTCATCCGAGCGTCCGCTGTCTTATAAGGTGTAAATCCACCAGTTGGCTTAGAAGGCTTCTTAGAAGGCGTAAATGGATTGTTCATGTGTACTTTATTAGGGTCGAGTTGCCAGATTGCGCTATTTATTTAATTAAAGCATATACAGGGTGGTGCAAAAGTATGGACCCATAGGCGGTTTATATGGAAAAAAAGTGTGGCCTGCAGGAAGTTTATTACGAAATGAAATTTAATTAACCATACACAATTGACTAAATTATGTTAAATTTAACGTTCTAGTTCAGAATTTACAATAAGTGTTCGAATTGATGTCCATCTTCTTCCAAACACTTTTCTACTCGGTTGACACAAGACCTTTGCACATTTGTAAGCATAGTAATATTCGTTCTTATGGCTTCAATTTCTGTTGTGATGTTATCCTTTAGCGCTTGTATTGTTCTTGGTTTGTTAACGTAAACCACTGATTATAAAAATCGAAAGATATTTTTTATATAGTAAATGCCTATGGGTCCAGACTTTTGCACCACCCTGTATTATTGACAGTTAGCTTAGAAATCCGTCAGTCGGTTTAGAAGGCGTAATCAGCCATTTGGTATGCATATAATTAAATAATAATTTCATGATGGATATTTAGTACTGGTAGTGATGGATACCGTAATGAAATTGACTGGATTCTTTGGATCTGATATATTTGCATGTCGGTTATAAATAGATATAGAGTGTAACATATTTGTCGATAGTAGTCCATTATGACGATCCTCTGGATCGAGAGATTCTATCTTTAGTTTTTAATTGATAATTAATTACTTTTAAATTGTTCTTATGTTCTTGTGGTTCGGAACCCACGTAAAATTGTAGGTCCCCTCCGCCACCACGGAGGACATGCACAATACACAATTACGAACGCAGTTAGGTAGACCAGCCATGAGTGGATCCTATGGTCTTTGTTGGTCTGAAACATTATAACCAAAATAATTAAATAAAACACCATTACATCATTCTGTTTGTATAGACGAATTATTGGATTCAATTTCATGAAATATATAGAAAATAAATATGCAATCCTATATAAACGATGGAATATATATGATCAAAAAATAAAATAAAATAATATAAGAAATACAAAACGATGGAGTATAACCATTAATATAGCAGTACAGGAGAAAATATATATATATATATATAATATATATATATATATATATATATATATATACTTATATTAAATAATTAATATTGAAAATAAATATACACTTTATCTTCTACTGCCCTTAACTAAAATAAAAAAATAAAATAAAAAATAATATAAGAAATACAAAACGATGCAATATAACCATCAATATAGCAGTACAAGAGAAATATATATACACACAATTATAGTAAATAATTAAATATATTGAAAATAAATATACATCAAAATACATTCACTTTGTTCTACTGCGCAAAACACTAAACTACACGTAATCGAGTCTACAGTCACATCATTATTGCTTTGCACTACGCGATAAATACGGCTTAACATTATTTCACCGCTCAAGTTATAGGGATACCTATACTCTATGTAAATGGCTTCATATCGTTCAATACTATTTTTGTGCCCACTTTACATTCGGTTGGCAAGTTATCTTTAAAACGGCTAGAATACATTCAAAAGCACGCACAAAGAGGTCATCGTTAGCCACAATATCATTATTAAATAAAGTTTATAAACACTCCTTTCCAATCGAGGGTTTATTCTTACCGACCCGAGCTTTTCAATCGTGAACTTCTTCACACTGCATAGCGGCAGTTGAAATAATAATCTAAGTCGTTACGCAGCTGCTCATTATATAAAGAAATAGTTCTTCAGGGTGAACGGTGTAGGTGAGTCCCTGTACCGCTCAAGTGCTTTGTACCAAAGTTCATGATATTTCAGAGTCTAAACCTTTTAAATAAGCATCCAGCTCTAGACCATTCTCGCCTTGTTCAGTCCTACACTCGTAAACCATCGAGCAGAGCGTGTATGCGTATTCAAGAACCGTATCAAAATAAAGCATATCCGTAATACGCGCGTCTAATATAGGCGAACGACGATTTCAAACATTCTGTCGAGGATGAAACGGTTTCGCGTAGGGACAAGAGCGTTATTATCAGAAGCATTCTTCCACATCAGTCGTATATCAATGCATGGCTGATCGTTATTTATACACAACGTACAAACAATGGCATATGAGGGGTATCACTAATCTCTCTCTTGTACCTACACCTGCAGGAATTTTATAACGATCCTCACTCCACTTCTCAACTACCACGAAGATTCTATTCATCTCCTCAACACTTAAATAAACAACATTCCGTTTACCAGAGTTTGTTTGTCTACAAGTCGTTTCCAGTACATAGTTAATGGCACCGGTTTACACCTGAACACGCGCAATGACTTCGTCACGGACACATCGTACACGGCATTGAGAATGCTGCTCAAAGGAAGTTCCATCGTATTCGAGGAGTGCACGTCCAGTCGGTTCAAGCTCTGAGATGACTATGAGCCACATGCGAACGGATCGGCTCGACGGGAGGAGTGAGTCACCATAAGCTGATGAAATGTGTACGGCGTTGTTCCAACGTGAATACTTGTATCCCATTATACTGGGTAGGTGTTTTGAGAAATTTTCCGATACATGAAGCAATACCGGTTTTAATGTTTTATCACTCCCACTCCCCAGAATACGCACCAGACATTTTTGCATAGGGGATTTTCACGAACTAAACACATTTTATTCACACTCCGGCGCACTATTTGAGAGAAACATATGACCATATTTTCTTTTTGCTTAGCATGCGATACTCATCTCTAAATTCTGTTAAATACTCACGCAGACCTTTAGCCACAACCTCACTACAAACCTCGTCATGATATATATTAATGCAGTGGTAAAAATACTTAAGATTCTCCATGACAAGATTTACATTCTCAGTCGCAGGGTACGAGTACTCGGTATGATGCAACATGACATAATATCGCTTGTCGCACCACTCATCAACAAGACTCACTAACCATATCGTTGCTTCTCTTCTGCACGTGTTGTTTCTTCTACTTCATGGTATATGTAAGCTTTTATAAAGTTTAGTCCTACAACATAGTTCAATACATCACTTGTACCACGAAATCCTGCAATGCTCTCGCCAGAATAGCCGTAGAGTATTTGTCTCTTGTTCCTTCGCACGAATCAATGTAGCCTAAAAGTATCAAAGGAGGGTGGAATAGGGAGCCATTCAGTAACCTTATCTTTACACTTTGCCGAATACTTCATAAACATCGAACACGCAATATTAAAGGTAGCCATTACTATTTTTCGTGTACGTGGGAAAATACACGTCTGAGATCCAGGGCTTGCAGCGATCAACTGAGCATGGAGGGAAGAGATATGCCCAGGTAGTAGCAGGAGTCGCGTGACCAATGATACAGGTGGGCGGAGCTTAGAACTTTCTCCTGTACACACGCTAGGCGGAGCTTAGAATTTTCTCCTGTACACGCGCGCGCGCGCGCACACACACACACAAACACACACACAGACAGGAGAAAGTGAAACTAATTGAAACAAGATTTATTTAATAAATGAAATATTCATGGTGTATATATATTTACAAATACGTGTAATAAACATATCGTCAACACTAGACGTATCAAAGATTATGGTATCCAAAGGGTACGATATCATAGGTACCAGGCACCTGGTAACGTTTCCTATAGGTGTTACGGCACACTTTGTACCCCTAAGTTCCTTCACGCCCTCCAGCTTCTTCGCCCGAAAATTGTGGGTACCTATAGTTAGTTGGGGCGGCTGGTCGCCCTCATCATCCAAGCACAGTAGATCCTTCAACGAATCAACGTTAACGACCCGCCGATTCGCCTGGTTGAGCGTGATACCCTTAGCCTTCACGATATATTTCATATCCTCCCCCACCCTCACCCGTACCCCATAAGGTTTTGGCCCTGTTGAGACAAGGGAGTCGGCGTATGCGATGTCTCCATACTCATCTTTGATCTCGTCAGTTAACTCTCCCGAGGAATTCACCAATAGGAGGCATGTATTCACCCTCCCTCTCTGTGAATATCACACTATCTGTATCGGCGTACAAAACCCTCCGACCAAGAGAATGCAATAGACCCCAAAAGTTTGATGCGTGCGTAGGCCGTTCTGAAGCTGGCTACAGGTATGTTTGTAACCCGTGAGGTATCTGGCCAATTCGGTATTATTGTACTTTATTATGTAAGTATTACCTACATTCACAATCTCCATGACCTCTTTATCGGGAGCGTTGACATAATCCCAGACTTTACTATAACCTTGTGCCAAATGAACGTTCCCTTTGCCAGTATTCTGTGCAAATTTTCCCCAAAGACTGTTTAGACAACTTTGCACTAAAGCGCTTGCCAGGGTTCTTTAGAATTTTGGAACGGTCAAGCTGTATACCTTCACGGTCACGGTAACGTTGAATATAAGCCAATTGTTCATCTTTGTTATCAACTCGCGGATACCCTGATGCTTCTACCTTATCCTTCAAAAAAGCGTTTATATATGGCGTGAAAAGGTTGGGTAGCTTCTGAAACCTCCACACCTCGTGTATCTTCAATATTCTGTAGCCATGGCGAACAGCTAGATCCAGCTCTGGGCTTGTATATACACGCCTTTGATCTTACGCTGGTTGGTTGTATGATTACATTCCCCATTGTTCTCCTCTCCGCACTTCACTCACAGGGGAACCATGAGCTTGTGATCTACAACGACGGGTAAGATCGGCATCCATAAATCGCGTGGGGGGAGCACATCTACGAAAGAAAGGCCGAAATAGTACCCGTTCAGTTATGTTGAGAACACCTCGATGGTGGGCAGGTCAGGTCCCACCATTTTCTCAGGTGCACCCACGGGGTACGGATTGTTTTTCATCACGTAGGGATATAAAGAACAGAAGTCGTAGTAATGGAGTTTCACGCCCTCCGTAGGCGGAAAGTATAGCTTGAAGGGATTTCTACGCCCTCCGAACAAGCTATCACCGCATTTGAGAGGATCCAGCACCATTGACCGTTTGATCGTGTTTATTTCTTCACGGTCCTGTTCATCTGTTTCCATCCGTGCATCATAGTCGTGCTCCCACAAGACTTTGTGAGTGAACTGGGAGCCAAGAAGTTGATCACGGGTGCGGGTCCACGCAAAACTGTCAGCAGATCTACTGTGGATATCTACGATTCCACACTCAGGACGGGGGCATCCGTGCCACCAGCAAACGTTAAAGAAGTACACAGTCTTCGCTTAGACCATCAACCCAAAAAACACGACCATTAACCTTAATGGGTACTTCCCCCATGTTGCGGGCATGCTTTATTTATACACCTGTCTGACCTGCCCACTATCGAGGTTTTCTCAGCAAATTTGAACGGGTACTATTTCGGCCTTTCTTTCGTAGATGTGCTCCCCCCACGCGATTTATGGATGCCGATCTTACCCGTCGTTGTAGATCACAAGCTCATGGTTCCCCTGTGCGTGAAGTGCGTAGAGGAGAACAATGGGGAATGTAATCATAGAGCCAACCAGCGTAAGATCAAAGGTGTATATACAAGCCCAGAGCTGGATCTAGCTGTTCGCCATGGCTACAGAATACTGAAGATACACAGGTGTGGAGGTTTCAGAAGCTACCCAACCTCTTCACGCCATATATAAACGCTTTTTTGAAGGATAAGGTAGAAGCATCAGGGTATCCGCGAGGAGTTGATAACAAAGATGAAAAATTGGCTTATATTCAACGTTACCGTGAAGGTATACAGCTTGACCGTTCCCAAATTGTAAAGAACCCTAGCAAGCGCTTTAGTGCAAAGTTGTGTCTAAACAGTCTTTGGGGAAAATTTGCACAGAATACTGGCAAAGGGAACGTTCATTTGGCACAAAGTTATAGTAAAGTCGGGGATTATGCCAACGCTCCCGATAAAGAGGTCATAGAGATCGTGAATGTAGGTAATACTTGCATAATAAAGTACAACAATACCGAATTGGCCACAGATACCTCACGGGTTACAAACATACCTGTAGCCAGCTTCACAACGGCCTACGCACGCATCAAACTTTTGGGGTCTATTGCATTCTCTTGGTCGAGGGTTTTGTACGCCGACACAGATAGTGTGATATTCACAGCGAGGGAGGGTGAATACATGCCTCCTATTGGTGAATTCCTCGGGGAATTAACTGATGAGATCAAGGATGAGTATGGAGACATCGCATACGCCGACTCTCTTGTCTCAACAGGGCCAAAACCTTATGGGGTACGGGTGAGAGTGGGGGAGGATATGAAATATATCGTGAAGGCTAAGGGTATCACGTTCAACCAGGCGAATTGGCGGGTCGTTAACTTTGATTCGTTGAAAGATCTAGTGTGCTTGGATGATGATGAGGGCGACAAATCGCCCCAACTAACTATAGGCACCCACAATTTTCGGGCACAGAAGCTGGGGGGCGTGAAAGAACTTAGGGGTACAAAGTGTGCCGTAACACCTATAGGAAACGTTACCAGGTGCCTGGTACCTATGATATCGTACCCTTTGGATACCATAAACTTTGAAATGTGTAGTGTTAACGATATGTTTGTTTATTACACGTATTTGTAAATATATATATACATCTTGAATATTTCGTTTATTAAATAAATCGTGTTTCAATCAGCGTTTCACTTTCTCCTGTGTGTGTGTGTGGTGTGTGTGTGTGTGTGTGTGTGTGTGTGTGTGTATACAGGAGAAAATTCTAAGCTCCGCCCAGCGTGTGTACAGGAGAAAGTTCTAAGCTCCGCCCACCTGTATAATTGGTCATGCGACTCCTGCTACTACCTGGGCATATCTCTTCCCTGCATGCTCAGTTGATCACTGCAAGCCCTGGATCTCAGACGTGTATTTTCCCACGTACACGAAAAATAGTAATGGCTACCTTTAATATTGCGTGTTCGACGTTTATGAAGTGGTATTCGGCAAAGTGTAAAGATAAGGTTACTGAATGGCTCCCTATTCCACCCTCCTTTGATACTTTTAAGGCTACATTGAATCGTGCGAAGGAACAAGAGGTACAAATACTCTACGGCTATTCTGGCGAGAACATTGCAGGATTTCGTGGTACAAGTGATGTATTGAACTATGTTGTAGGAGTAAACTATAAAAGCTTACATATGCCATGAAGTAGAAGAAACAACACGTGCAAAAGAGAAGCATCAGATATGGTTAGTGAGTCTTGTTGATGAGTGGTGCGACAAGCGATATTATGTCATGTTGCATCATACCGAGTACTCGTACCCTGCGACTGAGAATGTAAATCTTATCATGGAGAATCTTAATCTTATGTATTTTTACCACTACATTAATATATATCATGACGAGGTTTGTAGTGAGGTTGTGGCTAAAGGTCTGCGTGAGTATTTAACAGAATTTAGAGATGAATATCCCATGCTAAGCAAAAATGAAAAATATGGTCATATGTTTCTCTCAAATAGTGCGCCGCAGTGTGAATAAAATGTGTTTAGTTCGTGAAAATCTCCCTATGCAAAAATGTCTGGTGTGTATTCTGGGGATTGGGAGTGATAAAATATTAAAATCGGTATTGCTTCATATATCAGAAAGTTTCTCAAAACATCTACCCAGTATAATGGGATACAAGATTCACGTTGGAAAAAGTCGTACACGTTTCATCAGCTTATGGTGTGACTCACTCCTCCCGTCGAGCCGATCCGTTCGCATGTGGATCATAGTCATCTCAGAGCTTGAACCGAATGGACGTGCACTCCTTGAATACGATGGAACTTCCTTTGAGCAGCATTCTCAATGCCGTGTACGATGTGTCCGTGGCGAAGTCATTGCGCGTGTACAGGTGTAAAACCGGTGCCATTAACTATGTACTGGAAACGACTTGTAGACAAACTCTTAAATAAACAAGATTCCGTTTACCAGAGTTGAGGAGATGAATAGAGTCTTCGTGGTAGTTGAGAAGTGGAGTGAGGATCGTTATAAAATTCCTGCAGGTGTAGGTACGAGAGAGCAGATTAGTGATACCCGCTCAAATGCCATTGTTTGTACGTTGTGTATAAATAACGATCAGCCATACATTGATATACGACTGATGTGGAAGAATGCTTCTGATAATAACGCTCTTGTCCCTACGCGAAACCGTTTCATCCTCGACAGAATGTTTGAAATCGTCGGTTTCCGCAAGCTGAAGCCTATATTAGACGTGCGTATTACGGATATGCTTTATTTTGATATGGTTCTTGAATACGCATTCACCGCTCTGCTCGACGGGTTTACCGAGTGTAGGACTAAACAAGGCGAGGATGGTCTAGAGCTGGATGCTTATTTAAAAGGTTTAGACTCTGAAATATCATGAACTTTGGTACAAAGCACTTCAGCGGTACAGGGCTGAGCTCACTTACACCATTCACCCTGAAGAACTATTTCTTTATATAATGAGAAGCTGCCGTAACGACTTAGATTATTTCAACTGCCGCTATGCAGTGTGAAGAAGAGTTCACGATTGAAAAGCTCGGGTCGGTAAGAATAAACCCTCGATTGGAAAGGAGTGTTTATAAACTTTTATTTAATAATGATGACGTGGCTAACGATGACCTCTTTGTGCGTGCTTTTGAATGTATTCTAGCCGTCTTTAAAGATAACTTGCCAACCGAATGTAAAGTGGGCACAAAAATAGTATTGAACGATATGAAAGCCATTTACATAGATTATAGGTATCCCTATAACCTGAGCGGTGAAATAATGTTAAGCCGTATTTACCGCGTAGTGCAAAGCAATAATGATGTGACTGTAGACTCGATTACGTGTAAGTTTAGTGTTTTGCGCAGTAGAACAAAGTGAATGTATTTTGGTGTATATTTATTTTCAATATTAATTATTTAATATAAGTGTGTGTATATATATATATATATATATTTCTCCTGTACTGCTATATTGATGGTTTACTCCATCCTTTTGTATTTATTATATTATTTGTTTTTATTTTTGATCATATATATTTATATATTCCATCGTTTGTATAGGATTGTATATTTATTTTCTATATAATTCATGAAATTGAAACCAATAATTCGTCTAAATAGTGTAGAATGATGTAATGGTGTTTTATTTAATTCTTTTGGTTGTATATATAAACGAAATTATTATTTACTATATGTATACCAAATGGCTGTTTACACATTCTAAACCGACTGACGGATTTCTAAGCCAACTCAATAATATACGCTTTAATTAAATAAATAGTGCAATCTGGCAACTCAACCCTAATAAAGTACACCTGAACAATCCATTTACGCCTTCTAAGAAGCCTTCTAAGCCAATTGGAGGATTTACACCGTATAAGAAAGCGGGCGCTCGGATGAACTCTCATTATGCGTCTGGCTGAAGCAAGGCGACCACCCCTCTCCTTAGGTTAAGGCTTAGGTTAGGTTTCCCTTTGGGAGGGTGAGGGCATCCCACCTTCTCCCCCAGAAGATCCCTCCCCCTTTGCAGCATTGATTTGTTGCATAACCCCTTGCAACATCCCCCTCCCACTTTGTTGCATAACCCCCTTACAACATCCTCTTTGCAAGTGATCAACATTTGCAACATTCTTGCACTCCCATTTTGCGATCATACTACTCACGTGATCAGTCTATCATACATACTAGAGAATTACGACACGTGATCAGTCTATGTAAGGTTTACCCACCCCCACCACCTAACGGGGAAGTCAGCCCCTCCATAGGGTAAATTCTGTCGCCACCCCTGCCTCGGAGGCCTTTTTTTCGAGTGTGTGACTCACTTCCATATTAGCCATTGCGTGTTTATCTACCTGCAATAAAAAAAATCCCAAAACAAGACATCAATTTGAACATTTTAGTCGTAAAGTATTAATTTTGTAAATTTAATTTAAAATAAATTTTCCTATAAGACCAAACTTATGGGACACCTTGTATATTTCCTCATTTCATATAAAATTAATATTTCGCCAGAGATCAAATTCATGGCGGGCTACATCGCGTCGCGGTCGTGTCGCTTCTCGTTAGATCAGCGAGATTAAGAGACCGTCCTTCGCGTTCAGATGATGTAGCGAGCCTCACCAGATGGTTCAAATCCACGTAGGTTCCCTTCGTCACACGATCTTCGCCGTTACGAAGGCGGGTTAAATCACTCCAAACATTATTTATTTACCTCACACTTGTACCAAACAAGAGATGGCGTTATAATGAGATTTTGCAATAATGGAATATTTCCGCCGCGCTTTGGATTTAGAATAGTTCGCATAGTCAATCGGTTTGACGAGTTATTCAATTCTCCTTTCTGAGGGCATCTGTATGAGGAAAATAATAGACACGGGGGAAATCTGATGACACTGTTTATTTCAATGGATCCCATACCTCTCTCTCTCTCTCTCAGCGTATATATATATATATAAAATGCATTTTCTTCATCGAAATTACCATTTATTTTAATATTTCATCTTTTCTCTTCAACCCGGACTTGCTCCATTTTGTCTCTCGTGCAAAGCAAACGACCTTTATCCTTTTTCATTATTCTGTATACGAGTCTCTCTCTCTCTCTCTCTCTCTCTCTCTCTCTCTTACGTACGTTCAGCTTTACCTATTAACTATCCAAAAGCGTTCTGGAGCCTTGCTATGAGTTTTAAGTGGTTAAAAGTCAATTTATAAATTATTAATTAGGAATCCTCCCAGAGGCAACCTTCTTTCCTATTCAAAAGCGACGCGAATAATTTAAAATTCTTTCATTAGATATTATTTATTATAAATGATTCTTATATACGTAGGAGGCTGGGGAATTGGGGTTGTCGGTTATAGGGTTGAGGGAAGAAGAAGGGGTGTTGGGAAGGGTAGAAAGAGGAGAGGAGCGGGAGAAAGGTGTATGTGTGTGGAGAAAAGCAAAACCTATTTTATATATATATATATATATACAGGGTGTCCCATAAGTCCGGCATCATAGGAAAAATAATAAAAAAAGGCAAAACAAAAGCGTTTATTTACAGAACGTGCTCAATATGTCCACCATTGTTTTCAATACACAAATTCAGACGTGATACCCAGTCAGCAAGCACACGGTGAATGATGTCAGGAGTAATGGTGTTACATGTCCCAATAATGCACTGCCGCAAATGTTCAACACTCCTAATTTTCTCTGCGTATACTAGCGCTTTCAAGTGGCTCCAGAGATAAAAATCTAGTGGCGTGAGATCCGGGCTTCTAGCTGGCCATTCCACAGGCCCTCGACGTCCTATCCAATGACCAGGGAATTGTTGGTACAGGTATTCCCTTACTTGGGTGCTGTAATGTGCAGGAGCGCCGTCTTGCTGGAACCATGTTGGAAAATTTCCTGCTTCGTTCAAGACACTGGGAAATGCTTCTTCCTTGAGCATACGTAGGTAGGTGCCTCCAGTGACATGTTCATCGAAAAAGAGGGGGCCTATGATGCGATCCTTCCAAATGCCACACCATACAATCACCCGAAATGCACCTTGTTCCTTTGAAGAGGTATACCAGTGAGTGTTGTTTTGAGACCAGTAGCGGGTGTTCTGTCGATTTACCTCACCATTTCCATAAAAAACAGCCTCGTCACTGAACAGAATGGTGGACGGGAAATTGGCATCCCGAGCATATTGTTCCGTAGCCCATTCATAAAATTCCATCCGCCGGTCGGGATCATCATCGCTTAATTTCTGTAGGATCTGAAGTTTATATGGATGCCATTTGTGAGCCTGAAGAATGCGATGGATGCTACTTTTCGGCATTCCTGTCTCGGCGAACAATCGCCGAAGAGACTTATTGGGACTTCTGTTAAAATGAGCCAGGATAGCAGTCGCTGTATCATCGTCAGTGGACCTCCTTGAAGGTCCACTGCGTGGTTTATCTTCTATGGATCCTGTTTCCTTAAACTTTGCAACAAGTCTGCTAACACAACTCTGTGTTATTGGCTCGCGGTCTGGATGCAGTCTGTTAAATTCAGCAGCGGCCTCTCTTTGACTCCGATTTCCTATGAGTAGAATTATCTGGATTCGTTCTTCCTTGCTCACAGACATTATGGCCTGTAGAAAGAGAAAAATATGAATTATGGTTTGTAGAAATAGAAAAATATGAATTTCTCCTGTGATGCCGGACTTATGGGACACCCTGTATATATATATATCCTTCTTACTGTCATTTTTTCTCTCTTGGGTTCCTCTGACCACAATCTTATATCTTTCCTGTCTCATCGCTCCGATTCGGCTTTTGTCACTTCGCTGCTGATTGGGAGGCCCTTAGGCCCTTGCTGAGCGCATCACGGAAGTGATTCTCTCGAACAAGGAGGCCTACATTCCATATTCTATTCGTACTACAATGCAAAAACAACCTTGGTTCAACTTTACTTGTTCTAATGCAATCCGCAACAGAGAGGAGTCTTTCAGAAGGTACCGTCGCCATCCAACTCCTGACTCTCACTAGGCTTATATTTCTGCCGGGAATCGTGCAAAATCCGTTCTTCGACTCTCCAAAAACTCCGTTCTTCGACAAAAATGTGAAAACTTATCCAATTCTAATTCTTCTCGTTCTTTCTGCCATCTAGCTAAGAACCTCTTCAGCAACTTTACTTCCTCTTCTTTCCTTCCCCCTTTGCATTCCGACAGCTCAGTTGCCGTCTCTTCTCCTAATAAAGCTGTACTCTTCGCTCAAACTTTCGCTTACAACTCAACTCTGGGCGATTCCGGTGCTGTTCCTCCATCTCCTCTCCCTTCTGACCTTATTATATAAGTCAGAAATCAGAATCTCTTCCAAAGATGTTTTTTCTGCCCGATCTGGGCTCAACTCAGGAAGGCGTACGCTCCTGATGGTGTTCCTTCTGTTGTTCTTAAGAACTGGGCTTCCCTGCTGACACCCTGCCGAGGAAAACTCTTTCGTCTTCGTCTCTCATCTGGTACTTTTCCTTCCTGCTGGAAGTTCGCTTTCATTCAGCCTGTCCCAAAGAAGGATGACCGCTCTCAACCCTCCAACTATCGTCCAATTGCTTTGATTTCCTGCCTCTATAAACTTTTTGAATCTATCCTTCGTAGGAAGATTCTTAAACACACCTCTTCTCAATCTTCTTTCAGATCGTCAGTATGGGTTCCGCAAGGGATGCTCTACTGGCGATCTTCTTGCATATCTCTGACTCTTAGTCATCCTCCTTTCGGGATTTTGGTGAAACTTTTGCTATTGCGCTTGACATTTCAAAAGCTTTTGATAGAGTCTGGCACAAATCTTTAATTTCGAAACTGCCCTCCTTCGGTTTCTATCCTTCTATCTGTGCCTTCATCTCTAATTTCCTTTCTGGTCGATCTATAGCTGCAGCAGTTGTAGATGGCCACTGTTTTCCTAAAATTATCAACAGTGGTGTTCCTCAGGGTTCTGTCCTATCGCCCACTCTTTTCCTTTTATTTATTAATGATCTTTTAATTCGCACTTCCTGTCCCATCCATTCCTATGCCGATGATTCCACTCTTCACTTCTCCACCCGCTTCCCAAAGCGTCCCTCTCAACTGTCACTCCATGATTCGCGTAGGACGGCAATGGAACACCTGACCTCTGATCTTTCTGCTATCTCAGACTTGGGCAGAGAAAACCTTGTGACTTTCATTGCCTCAAAAACTCCGTTCCTCCATTTGTCTACTCGTCAAAGTCTTCCACACAACTATCTCCTTACCTTCAACAACACACAACTCAATCCTTCCTCTCCTCTTAACATTCTTGGCGTTTCCTTTTCTCGTGATCTTTCCTGGAAAGATCACATATACTCTCTTTCTAAAACAGCTTCTAAGAGGATAGGTGTGCTGTACCGCCTCCGTGGTTTCTTCACCCCCATCCAATTGCTGTCTCTGTACAGGGGCCTTGTTCGGCCCTGTATGGGTATGCTTCTCATGTGTAAGGTGGCTCAACCCCACAGCCGTACTTGACCGGGTGGAATCAAAGGCTTTTCGTCTCATCAATTCCCCGCCTCTTACTGACTGCTTTCAATCTCTCTCTCACTTTGCCGCAATGTTGCCTCACTCTCTCCTTACTACTGCGATAATAACCGACATTGCTCTTCTGAACACACTAACTGCATGCCGCATCCTTTGAGGAAAGGATGCGGCACCAGACTTTCTATACGTTCGCATTCTTTTTCTGGCCAACTCTCTAACGCAAGAGTTAATCGGTATTTTCAATCTTTCATCTACTCAACCAATTAACTTTGGAACAATCTTCCTCAATCCATCTTTCCTCCTGCCTATGACCTTCCATTTTTCAAACGCAGTGTGTTCAGGCATCTCGAAAGCCCACGGCCTTGAGTTTGGCTCTCTTCTTCCTCTATGGGGGGGGGGCCGCTTTTGAGGGCATTCACCCTTAGCCCCTCCTTCCTGCATAAAGAAGAAGAAAAATATACACACACACACACCACACACACACACACACAATAATGAATTCGTGCGATCTTTATGTGATCGAATAAATTTTTTTAAGGCATTTTTAATACGTATAGGCTAATAGTTTCGATATAGCGCACGTGCCTTCATCAAGAGTTTAGCGATTACGGTTATAGGATTGCGTTTGAATTCCCATTTATGCGGAATGGCTGGCGAAGGGGTTCAAGAGGGAATCTCATTTACCCTCAAATAAAAAAAGGGGAAAACTGATATTGGCACCATTTGGTAGGAAGGTTTTAATGATGATCGAGGTTGGGTTTCGCTCAACTTATACTCGTACACACAAAATCGTCATGGGATATATACATACATACGTACATACACGAGGTAGGTTTCACAATTAAACGCGTGAAATTAGTACAAGTTACACCAACAGTCAGAAAATAAGAAGCAATTATAAACCTTTTTGTGTATTTAAACGCCTTGTCAGGGAATACAGACAGACATAGCTGGACAAGACATAAATAAAAACAAGGAGAACTCAAGCTAGAGAGGTATAAATAAAAACAAGGAGAACTCAAGCTAGAGAGGTCCCTTCCCTATAAATCTGCAGTTTTAACTAGAAGCGTAATAATAAAAGAAACATTTATTTACTTACAAATATATACAGTTTTCATAGAGGCGTTTAGTTTCACTATTAAATACAGATGCTGTTTCCAATTGTAAACTGCCTTTAGCAAACGTGCACACTTTACAGCCCGAAATCTACTGATTATAGAACAGATATGATTAAAAGATATTTATAGATTTTTATAACAGACTTAAAGCTAAAGGGAACGTACAAACAACGACATATATTTATTTACATTAGGAACTAACTGCAACGAATAATGAAACCAATATAAAACTGTAAAGAACTTGCAGGCTATGACATATACTTTTATTAGACGCTTCGTACAAAGAATAATGAAATGTGAGGTGAAGTGAAGTGTGATAAGAGATATTTTTAGAAGGAGAATGAGAATTTTAGCAAGGAGAAAGAAAAAGAGTGCCTTTCGTGACTTTAGATTTTAAATTTTAATCGCTTTATGAAAGATGAGAGAGAACGATGATTGTTTTTAATTCATTCGTTAGATTCTTCCATAATTCCTCCACTAAACAAGTGTAAGAATTTCTACTGCATTGAAGAGTATAGTTTGCCTTTGAGATATATTAATTCTCCATATGTTAGTACCTTTGTTTGACGTTCGTGACGTATCTGATTGTTCATTATATTCCTCATTAATAATGGTCGGAGAAGATTGTTTTGTAACTCTGAACATTAGAAAATATATTGTATTTCAAATATGTCTTTAAATTTTAATATACTTGGTTGCTTGAAGATTCCTCATGTATGAGCGTATAATAAATCACACTTGTTTATTTTTCTAATTATTCTCTTCTGGTTTGGGATTAAAGGGCTGATGATGTAATCACACGCACTCCCATACAGTATACGGTAATACTGTATGTGAGATGTGGCTAAACTAGAGAGAAATATAGTATTTTAAGTGTATTTGTGAGAAGGAAATGTAATTTTGTTAATATAAATGAGAATTTCAATAGTTTATGATCTGCATTTTCAATATGTTGACGAAAGGATAGTTTGTCATTAAGCACAACTCCAAATTATTTCCCTTCAGTGACGCAGGGTATCAAGTGTAAGTCGACAATAACATTGAAGTCTGGTATTAATTTCTTTACTGTGATTAGCAGGAAGTTTGTTTTGCTTTTATTTTGGGGTAATTTACTGGCTTTCAGCCAGTTGCATACTCTTGTGATATCTCTATTTACTGTTTCGTTAAGGGATGCGAGATCGTTGTCCGAGTATATGAGGGAGTGTTCCGTATATGGAAGCTTTTCCCGTTATGAGAGTTGTGAAAGTCATTTACGTAGATCAGAAATAGTAGGGGGCCAAAATGTTCCCTTGTGGAACTCCATGTGTGATTTTTAGTTTGGCGGTGATAATGATATGTCTAATGTATTGGCTTCTGTTGTAGTGATGAAAGCCGGTATTGAGAAACCGATATTTATACCGGTATTGGACAAGAGACACGATACCGATATCGTGATTATCGATATCGGTTTTCGGTATTGAAGAACTGCCTATTGTCTTTATTGTGGAGCATCAGCAAATGTCAAGTTAACAAAGACTTGTTTTTTGTAGGATTTTGTGGCCAATGTGAGTAGAAAAAATGATTTATCTTCATACATAACTTACACATGCAGTATATCTTTGAGGGGCGTCATTAGTATATGTCACAATTTATCATTTATAATATTATGTTATTGACGTTATACGATGTGTCCGTTTTTCTGAAAAGGGAAACTATCATCCAGAACTATTTTCTATTCCATCTAAACTAGTGCTCAAAAGAACTGCAGAAAGGATTTTTAAAAGGCTTTTTCCTAAGAATGATGAAAATTTAGTTGGTTTCGAGGAAGAAAGCGAAGACCAAGACTTACGAGCATCTAACTACTCAGAGAATGTTACTGAAGACAAGAATGAAGTAGATGATCCATTGATGTGTGAATACATGAAAGAAATAGAGAAATTAGAAAAGGTACCATTGAGAAGCAATGCAACTAACTTTGATCCTACTAATGAATTTAAGAGTTTCGAAGTTTCTTCACAAAAAGTGAAAATTTAGAGAAGCTGTACAAGGCACTGCTTTCCATTAAACCCACTAGTGTAGAATCAGAGAGCTTTTTCTGCTGCTGGCTTATTTCTGACCAAGCTAAGATCAAATCTCTCTGAACAACCATTAGATAGTCTGTTTCCTCAAAACTTACTTCCAAAACCAAAAAGAAATAAATATCCAAAATTATTAATAAACTTTTTTTTTTAATTGTTATTTTTCCCTTTTACCTTTGATTATCTGATATACTTAATCATTATAAATAGTCCTTCCTTTTTCCTGCCTTTCCCTCGGAGCTGCTGTTCAAACTTTTTTCAATCAATGGTATTTTCCCTTTGGTGTCGGTGACAGAATTTAAAAAATAACTTGTTTTTATTGTCGTTAATGTGGTAAGTACTACAGGTCCTGCAGGCTTGTGGGAGGGTTGGCACGTGGCAGGGTGACACCAAAAAAATCATTATAAATTATTCTCTGCATAAAACCGGAATCAACACCAGTATCAGTAAAATAATTGTTCAAATACCGGTATTAAAAATTGTCGGTATTATTTCATCCCTATTCTGTTGTTTAAGTATGATTTAAACCAATTTAGAGCAGTTATTCATGCCATAATGAAAAAAATTTAAATGCCGTGGGAGATTGTATCAAAGACTTTTGATAGGTCCATAAGCAAGAGGACAGAAGACTCTTTTATTATTAAGGTTTTTATAGCACGTCTAATACGGCTGAAATCGCATCGCTTGTTTTATGGCCCTCCCTAAAACCAAATTGATACTTCGATGAGAGGCTATTTTCCTCGAAATGTTTATACGCAGCTCTCGAAATAAGTGTTTCAAAGACTTTTCCTAATGTAGGTAAGGTGGATATAGGTCGATAATTCGAAGGTAGTGATTTGTCTCCTCATTTGAATATTGGACAAACTCGTCAGGGAAGAATACCATGACGGAGCGATGAATTGAATAATATTGAGAAAGGGAGAGATGAAGTATCTGAGCAGTATTCAAAGACTGCGTTTGGGATAGAATATATATGACACGATTTGTTTTTAAGGGTGGAAATAGCCGTTTTGACATCTTTGAGAGAGATGAGAGAGAAGAAGAAAATACGAGCAGGGAGATTATCGAAGTATTCTTCGTAGCTGTGTATCGAGGGCGCTATGAGATCAGCCGTATTTTTCCTAGGGTAGCAAAGTACTTATTTAGATGATTGGCTCTATCTAATGGTTTGTTGTTAGTGATGATATTTATTGTTGTATTTGTGGGAAAACAACTTCGTTCTTTCTTCCTACGTAAAGTTTCATTGATAAGTTTTCATTGTTTCTTCGAATCACTTTTGTATTCTTCAAATGTATTGTGCTGTTGTACTCTGATTTTGCTTTTTAGATCAGGGTATTTAGTTTACATCTGTAATTGGTGTAAATTATCATGTACGTTTAATTAAAATATTTACGAGGTTAATATTTGGTGTAAGTTAAGGTATAACTTTTCGCACATTTTAAGGCATCATTAATTTGTACGTTGGAAAGGAAATCAAAGGCATTATAATGATTAATTAAAATCCTTTAATTTCATTGTATTGCGGAAAACTACCTTCCGCTTTTCCTTTGATTAGTATTTACAAGAGAAGGGCATCTTCCCTTGATGAGGGTTTTTCTTTACAATTTCCTTTCAACCTCTCGCTGACCATTGATTTTAATGGACTTCCCGGACGCAGAATATTATCCGATAAGCGTATTGTTTCTCCAACACTGAAGTACCCTCCGTTATTTTTTCGCTCTCTACGCCTTTGCATTAAGGAAGAATTTTTTTTGGTATATTCTCTATGACGTCATGACGAAAAAGGACTATTTTCAAGTTATATTACAAAACCCGTTTCTACGGACCTCTACACATTTCTTTGATGGTGAATTTCATCAGTGCTAACAACCTAACCTATCGAGCCTAACCTAACAATCTACTTGGTTAATCTAACCTAACTTCACCTAATAATTTATCCTAACTTATGCCAATCTAAATACCGAGCCTAACCTAAATTAACTTATGCTAGCGTAACCTAATTTAACCTAACTTGGCGTAGCCTAATCTGTGTTAATGTATATTTATAACATTCAGTATTCAATTTTAGGCATCTACAAACCACCAGATGGTAACGTACAACTTGTATTATAAATGTCGATAGAATTCTAACCTCCAATCATATCGGTAACAATTGTGTCATTGCAAGAGAGTTAAATATTGATCTCACAAAAGAACATTCAAATAAGAACGCGAGTTTCCTTCACAATATCATCACTGCAAGTGGTCTTAAATTAGTTATTACAAAGCCAACTAGACTTCACAGTGACATTAGAAATTCGACTCTGCTAGGTCAAATCTGGGTATGGTTTCCGCTCGACCGAATTTCAGGTATAATTATATTAAATATCACGGATCACTCGCCTACATACATTATGCTAATTGCACATTTCTCCGCAGAGGGAAATATAAAAATTGACTATAGCTCTTACAGCTAAAATTCCTTAGAGAAATAACAGCATTTGACTGGACTAGAATAACCGAAAATAACTACGGCATTGGAACAAAATTTCAAGGATTCTCAAGCACATTAATGGATATATTCAATACAAACGTTCCTCTTAAATCGAAAGCAATATTTAAAACACAACAATCGATGGATCACCCCAGCACTCATTGCGAGTATTAAACGCAAGTATACTCTCTTTAAATTATGGAAAACGGATATTATTACTGAACATACATACAAAAACTACTGTAACAGACTTAACCCTCTAACGCCGACTGGGACTAATACGTACCGTTTCAAATGCACGCATTTAGACTTAACCCTAAAAAACGTTCGGCGTTAAAGGGTTAATGTTACAAAAGCGAAAGCAGATCACTATTGTTCAAAAATTTATGAACAAAAATCTAATATCAAAAGACTATGGAATATTCTGAAGGATTTAATTAACACGAAAAAAGTGAAAATAAAACCTTTGTCCTTTCTTATATAAGGAAATTCTTTGTGATCCCAGAGACATAGCCAATTTATTAAATGATTTCTTCGTAAATATCGGCTTCAGTACTGCAGCCTCAATTTCAAATACCGACAATACATGCCACAACCCACTCCAAACTTATTTTCTTTGATACCTTCCTACTCTGATATCAACACGATCCCAGTAAAAATATACAAATTAGTATCGGATGAAATTGCAATCTCACTCAGTAAACTAATGAATGAATAAGTAACACACTCTAAATACAGTAGCAGTAGACGTTTCGTCAGACGTTTCATTGTCGCAATTTTGTAAATTTTGAAGTATGTAAATTGTCCCAATTTTTTAAACAGTTGAAAAGACTAATGCGAAATATCTAATGAAATGTTTATTGTGTAATGCATGTGTGTGTGTGTGTGCATTGTGTAATGCATGTGTAATGCATGAAAGTTTAAGAAGATTGAGTTTAACCCTTTACTGCCCAAATATTTTGTAGGATTAAGTTATGAATGCGTGTATTTGAAAGGTTACAAATTTGTCCTTTTGGGCAGTAAAGGGTTAAGTTCATATAAAAAGAATTGCTTAAAAACTTTTGACTTTCATTTTATATCCATTTCTTCTCAGAACTGTATCCTTGTCAACTAACTTCCTGTAATTTACATTATCAAAGCCATTTATCAATTTTAAATAATGGAATTAGTTCTCTAAGTCGACGCTTTTCAAGTGAATACATAATTATTATCTAGTTTAGCTAATTTTTCCTCAAATATTTCACTTCTCAGTTCTGGATTCATTTTGGTTGCTCTAGCTTGAATCCTTTCTAACTTAGTGCCTTTTTCTCAAGTATAGGCTGCATAACTTAGAGACTGAACCTAGGATAGGCCTACTTTATATCAAGAGGCCTAGTATAGGCTAGGCGCAGGGTCACAGAATGGTTTTTAATCTTGAAAGACTTTGCTAGCCAAGGCCTAGCCAAATAAAATTAATAAATACATCAGTGGTACTCATTGGGCGGCTCGCGAGCCAAATATATTATATATATATATATATATATATATATATATCGCATTTGGCTCGCGAGCCGCGCAACGAGTACCACTGAAATACATGAAAAACGTTTAAAGACCTAAACCTACATGTATAAATGTACAATATAATTGTTTTCTCCTCTTTCCGAGATAGCTTATAAATATGAAACTAAATAAACTGCGTCACAATTTCAAAATATTTTTAACCACAATGTGCAGGCGCCTAGGCCCAAAGAATAGAAAACTAACTTATTATACAATTGAAATGTTTAATTAATGTCTACGCCTTTTATATATATTATATATATATATTATTATATATATATATATTATATATATGAAACGTTTAAGCATCATTTTCAGATATCTGAAATATCTAGTAAATATTTCAAAATATCCATTATTCATTTCAGAAAGCTAAATTCATCATGAGATGTCGAGTAGACGTTTCATATATATAACCAAAACGTCTAGTACGAGTGCACTCGGGATATTCTCTGACAGTCTAAAGAAAGTCGGAGTATGCCCTGTATTTAAGTCAGAAAACCCAAACATTCCATCTAATTATCGCCCCCATTTCCGTATTGCCAAATTTAAGTAAAGTATTTGAGAAAACCTATATAATAAACTTAATAAATTCTTAATCAAATACGATATTTTAACTAAAACAGAATTTGGACATGGAGGTGGGCACACAACGAAGATGCCATAAACATGCTATTAGAAAATGTCTATCAGAACCTAAACGGCAAAAACGCGCTGCCAATCACTAAAGTAGTACTTCATTAGCTCCTACGGATGTATAAGTTCACTACTGCCATTTTTACCATATCATAATTAAGTACCAGTTTATAATTAACTATCTAAAATATGTTAATTTCATAATTTTTTTTATTATTAAGCATCATTTATTTTCTACGAAATATACAATAAATCATTTTATTTAAAGTTGTGGAAAATAACCGAACACCATTTTTGTAAATTTTTACCTTGTGCTTATTTTTAGTTTACTTCCGCCCGAATTATTTATTCTGAACGAATGTAAAGCTTTTCACTCCACCTTAGACCTACGTTTAACGTGGAATTCGAACCACATCCTACCAGCAGCCCCAGCGTCTAGGCCACCCAGGGTACCCATTTTCCTACCAACCACTTTCTTTGTGTGGAAGGATGAACAGCTGGGTTTGAAGGATGAACAGCTGGTTTTGCTGCGCGCCGGCTGCCGTCGGGGCCGATGGATTCGTAGTCAGCGACGCTAACCACTACACCACCGAGGCGCATGTTATCTTTATTATTTACTATTACTTGCCATTTTCACTTCTCTTATCTAATAAATAAAATTAATCCCATTAACGTTGCCTAAAAAGCTTGCATGCTTCCAACGGCATAATATAAGAATACTGTGAATATATTAACGTCATATCAAATATCTAAATTGTACAGAAAAATATTGTAAAACTCAACGAAACTTCTATTCTTTTACTGAATGCAGGTTTTTTGTTTTGTAACTAAACCTAATCTATCCTAACTTGTTACCTAACTTAACCTAATCTTTAATCTGAAAAAATATGTCGATAGAATGCGCCGTCGAGAAAAGCGAGAGCTTCGTTTCTTCGATATTCACCGAGATATTATAAACGGTACATTTAAATTAAGTATTTTCGTTAATAAATGCTTTAGTTCGAGATATGTACCGATAATGTTAATCAGATAATTCATGAGCTTTTTAAGTCTTGAGTCTTTGGAGGGGGATGGATTGAAAGAGAACCGATGCGGTAAAGAACATCAGATCTCATGAATACGCGATCAGTGCATCAGCAAATATAATCGTTTATATACAGGGTGTCCCAGAATTAACTATCTATTTCAATGAAATCGGACAAATTTAATAAAAACTGACATAATTTTGTGTTTATTACTAAATTATGATACAAAAACAAATATTTATAAATCATAAGTCAAAACTTTATTGAGAAGTTTCAACATGTGCACCGTCTGTATCTCTGCAAATTTCAAATCTATCCTCAGCGCTGCGAAACACATTTTGAAGCATTTCAGGTGTTATTTCCCGCACTGCCAACTGGATGCGTTCTTTAAGTTCAGCTAAACTATTTCTTTTGGCGATAAACCTTGTTTTTATGAAACCCCATGCAAAGAAATCCAGGGGTGTCAAATCCGGAGAACGCGGAGGCCAAGGTCGAGGTCCTCCACGTCCAATCCACCGATTCGGAAGGCGTCTGTTGAGGTATTCTCGAACAATTAGAGCATAATGACATGGTGCTCCATCTTGTTGAAACACAACATTATCAAGAATGCCATCATCAAGAGCTGTGGTTCGAGAAACTGCTGAAGCATATCAAGATAGACGGTACCTGTTACAGTTGCTTCAGCAAAGAAGAATGGGCCATAAATTTTGGATTTGGTCATTCCAAGCCACACGTTAACTTTTGCAGAGTCTCTTTGCCATTCTATGACTTCAGACGGTCTTTCATTGGACCAGATACGACAGTTTGTCGATTGACTTTACCACACGTGTGGAAAGTCGCCTCATCACTGAATAAGATGTTATCCAATAAACTTTCATTTTCGATTTGATCCACAATTTCTGCACACCTTGCTGCTCGATTTGGATAATCCTCTTCATTTAGGACATGCAGTACTTGAATGTGATAAGCCTTTTCATCAGTGTCGAACGCAAGATTCTATGAACTGTTGTCTTGGATATGTTGAGTCTTCGACCGGCCTCCCTAACCGAAGTTGTTGGTTCATCCTCAAACAATTGTCGTACCTGTTCGTACTGTTACGTGCTGTCCTTGGGCGTCCTCTTCCCACTCGTTGTGTACGGATCCAGTTCTTTTAAATTTGTTCACAAGTTCACGAATCGCTTTGTCTGTAGGACCGGTTCTGTGGAATCTTCTTGTAAATTTTGTCTGATTTCATTACATTGCATTCCTTTGATACGGGATGTTACAATAAAGATGCGTTCTTGTGTATTCATTATTAATAGGGTTCTGAAAGAGAATGAAAATAAACTATGAAAACTATGAAAAAATTATGAAAATAAAATTATGAAAAAAATTTAGAAATTTATACATTTTAACACATATTAAACATGATAAACATAAATAAAAGTGTTTTTAAAAAATTTGTCCGATTTCATTGAAATAGATAGTTAATTCTGGGACACCCTGTATATACGAGGGGCGGTCAGAAAATAAGTGTACACGGCGTATAATTTCGTAACTAAAGGACCTACATTGATTATGTTTGTATCAAGTGAATTCGTTAATCATTGTTGGCAACACTGCACGTCGATTCGGCTGCCATCTACCGTGCATTGGTAATACGAGTCAGTTGAACATGGCGGATCGACTGGAACAGTGCCCTGCCCTACGGAGCATTTCAGGACGTTTACGTTTAATGGTCGCTCGTAAACGTTCCAGTGTTGAACAATATGCAGCTGTATTGGTTGTTGCGCCTTTTGCATGAAGTCTACGAGCAAAACGCCTTTGTGGTCCCAAAACACGGTCACCATCACTGCCAGCGGACCTCACAATCTTGAACTTCTTTGGTCGTGGGGACCCGGGGTGTTTCCATTCCATGCTGGCACGTTTTGTTTCCGGAGTACGGTGATGAACCCATGCCTCGTCTCCTGTGACAATGCGCTCGAGAAATTCTTGACCACTGACAGATTCGCAATATCGTTCCAGAAATGACAGGGCATTGTTCCAGTCGATCCGCCATGTTCAACTGACTCATATAACCAATGTACGGTACATGGCAGCCGAATCGACGTGCAGTGTTGCCAACAATGATTAACGAATTCACCTGATACAAACATAATCAATGTAGGTCCTTTAGTTACGAAATTATACGCCGTGTAAACTTATTTTCTGACTGCCCCTCGTGTATATATATACATATATATTGTACTATCCACTCCAATGCGATGATTCCACTCCACTTCTCCAAAAGCTCACCAAAACGTCCCTCTCAACAGTCACCCCCATGCTTCGCTTGGGACGGCTATGATGCACCTGACCTCTGATCTTTCTACTATATCTGATTGGGGTACAGAAAACCTTATGATTTTTAATGCCTCAAAAACTCGGTCCCTTCCTCTACCTACTCGTCACAATCTTCCACACGACTTATCCCCTTATTTTCGACAATACATATCTCGATCCTTCCTTTTCTCGTGATCTTTCCTGGAAAGATCAGTGTATACTCTCTTTCTAAAACAGCTTCTAAGGGGTTAGGTGTGCTGTACCCACTCCGCAGTTCCTTCACCCCGACTCAGTTGGTGTCTTTGTCCAGGGGTCTTGTCCGCCCCTATATGGACTATCCTTCTCGTGTGTGGGATGGCTCAACTCCCACACCTCTACTTGACCGGGTGGAATCAGAGGATTTTCGTCTCATCAATTCCCCGCCTCTTACAGACTGTCTTCAATCCCTCTCCCTTCGGCGCAATCTTGCCTCATTTTTTCTTTACTGTCGCTATTATAACGGACATTGTTCTTCTGAACTCTCCAACTGCATCCCTCCTCCTTTAAGGAGAGTACGCAGTACCATACTTTCTACACATTCATTCCTTTTCTGCCTAACTTTCTAACGTAAGGGTTAATCGGTATTTCCAATCTTTCATCTAATAAACTGTGACCTCCAATCTTAATCTTTCAAACGGCAGTGTCCAGGCATTTCGAAATACCTTGGACCTTAATTTTGGCTTCTTGTTTTTTCCACTATGGGTTAGGGGGGGGTCGGGCGTTTTTGCCAGTGATCGCCCTTCTCCCGTCCTCCCTGCATAATAAATAAAAAAAAAAAATAAAAAAATAAAAATAAAAAAAAAAAATATATAATATATAGATATATATATATATACAATATATATATATATAACGTAAGAACGACGCTTGTATAGAACATCATACCGCGCAAGATGAGGAGGGAGAACGACAAATGAAAAAATGAGGTACCACCCGGGAATCGAAACCCGGGATCTTCGATTGCCGGTCAGATATGATAACCACTACACAATGGTCCTCACTCGATCAAAGTCGTAATTCTCCTACATACGCGCAGAAAACCAATGCCCCAGAGGGGGGCACCTCCCGCATGCCGCACCTATATATACATTTCAACTGCAAAGAAACACGCAGTATAATTAACGGTAAAGAACGACGCTTGTATAGGAGAACATTCCGCGCAAGATGAGGAGGGAGAACGAACAAATGAAAAAATGTAGTGGTTATCATATCTGACCGGCAATCGGAAGATCCTGGTTCGATTCCGGGGTGGTTACCTCATTTTTTCATTGTTCGTTCTCCCTCCTCATCTTGCGCGGAATGTTCTCTATACAAGCGTCGTTCTTTACGTTATTATACTGCGTGTTCTTTGCAGTTGAAAAATATATATATATATTCTATATATATATATATATATATATATAATATATATAATTCGCTTGCTTACTCGGTAAGAACCGAATGAAAAATTTATGATGAATATTCTCTTGTTCGAAGGAACATTCTTTATAATATATGCGCAGTGGAGCATTGATATGGGCAAAAATACGGTTTCAAGTTATTGTATATCATTGTTTATTTACAGTACGTATTTCAGTGGAAGAAAAAATTGGTTCATTTTCTTGCCTTCCATCAAATTGGTATTTGAATGATCTTTGCTGTTGTACATGAAGAGAGAGAGAGAGAGAGAAGAGAGAGAGAGAGAGAGAGAGAGAGAGAGAGAGAGAGAGGACTCTCTCTCGTTATAGCGTCATTAATAATTTATCTAACGTGGAAAATATACTTACATAATTTATATCTAATTCTGTATTTCAATAATTTTTCTATCAAACATCTCTATACGTTTCGTTGTAATCTCTCTGAACTCACTCTCTAATCTTTCGTTGCAATTCTCTCCAAATTCTGCTTCTTTTAATTCCTTCAAAATGTGTCTCCATAATATCTCGTAATCTCGAACATCTTTTTGTTAATCTCCTCCTTTGTGAACTCTCTTAAAATCTTTGTATCTCCTCCTTGTGACTATAATATCTTTGTTAATCTCCTCCTTGTGAACTCTAATATCTTTGTAATCTCTCCCTTTGTGAACTCTAATATCTTTGTAATATCTCTTTCTGAACTCTCTAATATCTTTTGTAATCTCACCCTTCTGAACCATCTCTCCAATATCTAAACCCTCTCTAACTTTTCTCTAAACTGTCTCTCCGTAATATCTCTAATTTGTCGTAATCTCTCTAAAGTATCCCTTTCTAATCTCTCTCTAAACTCACTCTCGCTCTAATCTCTCTCAATTCTCTCTAATATCTTTAAAATCTCAAGTGTCTTCGTAGAGTACTGTAGCTGTTATTACCGGGCATGGCGGCCGCCATTTTTAATTACAGCTAAATAAAAGATATTAAAGAAAACGATCGGAGGCTTTTTTCGAAGGGAAACTTGTCTTAGAAATATATTTATGAAAACGAAATCAAAAATTAATAGAGAGAACAATAAAGCAAAATTAATTAAAAAGTTAGGCCAAAATCTAATTAAAAAAGTTGAGATAGCTTATTGAAGCCAAAATTAAGGAAAGATCCTCGGCCCAGAAAAGAAGAGAGAGAGAGAGAGGAGAGAGAGAGAGAGAGAGAGAGAGGGGCTAACAAAGACGCTAAGGTCCACTCTAGGCTAGCCTAAGAAAAAAAAAGTTGAGGAAAAGTAAATGAAAATAAATAATATTTAAAAACATACCATGCTTACACTTATATTTACTATTGCTGTACTATTATTATTCAACAGGAATAATAGTAATAGTAAAGTATAGAAAGACAAGGCTCTCTTCCCTCCTCCACCAGCTAAAAAAATAGTGGTGAAAGAAGATTTATAGGAAAGTAGGAAAAATTATAATAAAAAACTAGTTTGAGTTCATTCACATCATGCGTACACTTATCTTCCGTACCCAGTTACGCATTAGAGGATAGACGAAAATAAAAGATAACACGAAACTCTAAACCACTAAATCTAATCTGCACCCTGTTTTTTTTAAGGATTTTTCATATTTATTATGTACAAGAAATTATCATTTCATCGGCGCATCATTTCTCCAATGAATACCAAGGCCATCGCGCTCAGAGACTCGCTTTCAAAAAATTAATTATTTACACACACTCTCTCTCATTGAGAGAGAGAGGCTCATTTTTTTCGATTCAGTTGCTTCTCTATTTGTGCACAAAATTCTTCCTCTATATATATAGGGTGAACCAAATGTAGGTGGACAGTAAATGATAAACGTTTATTTGAGAATACATATTTAATTTTTTGTATACTATAATACAAAAAAAATTTAAATAAATTTAGTTATAATATTAAATAATATAACACAAACACCATAGTTATAATGAACACCATAGTTATAATATAATAACACAAACCGTATTCAACCTACTGTCCACCTACTTTTGGTTCACCGTGTATATATATATATATATATATATATATATATATATATATATATATATATATATATATATATACATATACATATATATATATACCATATATATAATATAACATATATATATATATATATATATACATATATAGATATATATACATATATATATATATACATACATATATATATAACATATATATATATATACATATATATATAATATACATATATACATAATATATATATAATATATATAATATATATATAATATATATATTATATATATACATATATATATATATATACATATATATATATATATACATATATACATATATATACATATACATATATATATATATATAATATATAATATACATATAATATATATATATAACATAATATATATATATATACATATATATATATATACATATATATATATAATATATACATATATACATATATATATATACATATATACATATATATATACATATATACTATATATATATATATACATATTATATATATAATATATATATATATATATATATATATATATATAATATATATATAGTAGATTGAAATAGAAAGGGTTTAAAATTATGGTCCCCAATCCAACTTTGCAAATAAATGCTAAAAAGCGTTTAAAACTGAAATACAAAATGCGGAAATATTAATTAAAAATATCAATTTTGAAAAAGTTAATTTAATTTGCACGAAAATGTCCAACTTTTCTGGAGGGCTCAAAAAATGTCACATTTCAATGTCGGACAAAAATGTAACCCCAAATTGGATTGGAAATGTGAAAGGACATCGTTCAGAAAGAGGTCCTGTAAAGAACGGGGAAAAATATGGGGTGTAACGGGAGAAAATTGGGTCGTAATGGGATTAAATGAGATTTAAAAATGGGGTTAAAATGTACGACTTAAAAATGTGGGATTTGAGACGTAGGATTTAAAACGAAAAGCCTAAAATGTAGAATTTTAAATGAAGGAATTTAGATATAGGATTTAAAATGCAGGATTTAAGACGAAGCATTTAAAATGTAGGACTTAAAAAGCGAGAATTCGGTTCTGAGATTCAAATTGTAGGATTTAAATGGAAGGATTTAAAATTTACAATTAAAAAATTGTGAAATGTATGTATATGGATACATAATAAAATTTAGATGTGAAATTAAATCACGTGGAGTAAAGGATTAAATGGGAGTCGATATGGGATTGAAACGAGTATACTGGAAAAAGTAATTTTTTATCGCAGGATTAAATTCAGGGTAAAAATTTCATTCTGGTTAAAAAGGCAATGAAATTATTAAATGTGGCTAAAATATAAAACTAAATGCCAATGAAATCAAATGTGATCGGATGATCTTGAACTAAAAACGTGATCAAACCTCGCATCTTACTCTCGAGATACGACGTCCTCCTCCTATCGTTCGTTCGACATCCAATGATGGTCTCCCTGGTTGATAAATAATAATTGGTTTCTCGTTCATTCGTTTGACGAAACTTTGCGATGATTATACGACTAAGTCCCATTTCCGAGTTACGTCTCATTTTGACACGCGCGCAGTCTAAATGCACAAGCATGCATTCACGCAACTTTAAATGGTAATAGATCTTTCATACTAATGCATAAGTTACCTCTTAGAGCAGAGATCGGGAACTTTTGATAGCTTGAGAGCCACATTGTCATATTAAAAAAAAAATCAGGAATAAAAGAGATGCAGGTATAAATACACTTTTTTTATTGTTTAATAATTATTATAATAATAATTGCTTTACGATAATAATAATAATGCCGTAAATACAATTATATTGAGTAATAAATACAAAACTTTTCTGCCTTGTATTAACAATGACAAAAATGGGAACACTAATAATAATTTTATATATATATATATATATACAGGGCGTCCCAAAAAAATGTATACACACTTTAACAGCTGATAGCTCAATTGATGTTTCTTTCTAAGTTAAACCCATTAGAATTAATAATGGCAGTCAGACTAAGCTTTGAACAAAGGAAATTCATTCTAAAATGCTACTGGAAGTGTGAAAACGCAGTTGAAGTGCAAAGACAGTTTAGGAGGGAGTTTCAAACAGATCCACCAACGCGACTTACCATCACTCGAATTAGAGATAAGTTTGAAGCCGATGGAACTGTTCAGAATGTCCACAAGAAGCGTTCCGGAAGACCACGGACATCGACAAGCCCCACAGAGCAAGAAAGAGTACTGGAAACGTATCACCAAAGTCCAAGAAAATCTGTGCGGCAAGCGAGTCGTGAGGTAGGAATCTCAGAATCGTCTGTCCAACGCATTTTGAAGCGCTGTCAATGGAAAAGTTACATTCCAAGATTAGCCATGCTATTAATGAAGATGATCCGGACCGAAGAGTGGAGTATTGCGAGTGGTACTTGGCACGATGTGGATGTGGATGTGGATGTGGATGTGGATTGGACGAAGGGGTTTCGTAGAATACCCTCCGCGTTCACCAGACCTCACACCACTAGACTTTTTTTTATGGGGATACTTAAAAGACAAAGTCTACGCTATAAAACCTGCAACAGTCGCTGAATTGAGAGCAGCCATTGAACGAGAATGCACACAAATACCAAACGAAATGTTTCGTGATGTTGCGATTCCATTGCTTCGCGTTATCAGCAGTGCCTGGACCAGAACGGACGTCAGTTTGAAAACAGGCGTTGGCAAAACAATTAAATAATGTCTGTAGATTCTATTACATTTTGAAAATGAAATGTATTTTAATAAACACTGCCTTTATAATTATTTAAAGTGTGTATACATTTTTTTGGGACGCCCTGTATATATATATAATAATATTAACAAACATCGTATTGTATTATTCTGGCGTGTTTTATTGCATATTTTATCTTTACTGTTAGTCATATATTTGAGATGTATTAATAATAATTTAAGAGCCACAAGAGTGAGTTTTCGGAGTCGCAGGTTCACAATCCTTGTCCTAGAGGCTCAACTTAGCAAATTTGCGGTGGCCATAATTTCTCGAGCCTCCCGGAGGTAACAAGGTGTATTCAAAACAATCTAATGCAAAGAACTCAAACTCAAGACAATCCAGTTGTCCGCACTATTTATCACTCCAGCTTTATGTCTTCTAGACTTGGGGTTTCGTGGTATAAAAAAATGGGTACTTACGTAATAACGGGGGGGGCCAATTGATGATTGGTTAAGTTGTAATATTTTCGTTAAGTTGAAAATTTCTAATACATCATATTTTTTAAATATCAATATTTTTTAAATATTTTTTTATACAATTTTCTGAAAAAAATTAATTTTTTTTAGGTTTATTCATGATGAAAATCTACTTCAAGTTCCTGATCGTACTGCTTCCACCCTAATGGAGGCTATAAAAAACAATATCGCTTAGGGATCGATAATTTACTCAGACTCATGGCCGTCATACATATCGGAACATCTAGCAGAGTCAGGATTTCAACACTTTAAAGTTAACCACAAGTACAATTTCGTCAACCCGGAAACTGGTACTCACACACAAGAGATCGAAAGGCTCTGGGGATCAGCTAAGTGGAGAAATAAAAAGCATCGCGGCACGGCACGCCATCACCTAGAGTCATATCTTGCTGAATTTATGTGGCGACAGTTGGTACATGATCACGATCCATCAATTCCATTCTTAATGCTATTAAAAAATTTTGGCCTCCAGAAACAAATGTGGTTTCTAATGTGTAACATATATTAATCATTGTAAATATTTGAAATATAAATCATTGTAAATATTTTAAAAAAATATTGCTATTTAAAAAAATATGATGTATTAGAAATTTTCAACTAACGAAAATATTACAACTTAACCTAACCAATCATCAATATGTGGTGGCCCCCCGTTAATACGTAAGTACCAAAAAATATTTGTCTATAGCTTCACAACGCTTTGTGGAAGATTAGGTCTCCTTAAAGATGGAGTAAAATCGCCTGACATTAGCCAAAACAAAATCGGTAACGCAACCACCCTGTCTTCAAGGATTAAGGCCGGCCGCACGCAGGATCGTCTCGCGACTCGCGGTTGGGTCGTCACGACTCGAGTCGCGTATGATTTTACATTGACAGAATGGGAGCCCCGCACACTGCCGCTACCGCGACGCGATTCCCAGAATTACTTTGTCTTCTGCAAAATCATATTATATGTATAGGGTGTCCCAAAAATCCTGCCCCAATGTACAAAATTATATTAGTCTTTGAGGCATGACTTCTGGGACACCCTGTTTCTTCTTTTGGTGAGTTTGAACGACGGTTCAGGATCGACCCCTCTGCGGCATCCCGCCTCATTTGCGGGATTTGGTGAAGGAGGGAATTGCTGTCTGATCTCCTCCTGCCCTCGTAGCCAACAACGCATTGCTGGTCAGGGACTTTGCACAGGAATCTGTCCAGTTGGTTCTTGAAGTTATTCAGGTCGGTGTGCTGGAGATTCCTCACTTCTTTTCGAAGGACATCGAAAAGCTTTGGGCCCCGTATTCTGAGGGTATTTTCCATCCTCTTTTTCATGGTTCCTTGTCCCACAGCAGCTGGGACAGTACAAAATCTGCCTCTTCTCTCATTCCAGTTTGTTTCTTTCATTTCTGAGGTAAGGGACAGAACCCTCAAGTATTTTCCATATGTATATTATTGTGTAGCGCTCGCGCCATCTTTCGAGAGAGTAGAGTTCCAGTGATTGTAGTCGAGACCAGTAGTCTTCACCTTCCGTTTCCTCTATCTTAGACGTAAAAGTCCTTTGTTTAGCTTCAATGTTCGCAGTGTCTCTTTTTCTATGTGGGCTTGTGAGTACTGAGCAATCCTCAATTATTGGTAGGACTAGACTCTTCCATAATTTGAGCATGAGGTTTGCTTTTCTGCTGCAGAAGCTCCTCCAGATGATTCCCATTATTTTTCTAGCAGTTGTGATTTTGATTTAATAGTGCTCTCTGAATTCTGCATCCGACGACATTATTACTCCAAGATCCCTGACTTGTGAATTTGGTGTTATCTGTTTGGCTTGCATAGTTTTGTACCCTTTTTTCTGTAGCTCTTTGTTATTACCATATCTTAGAAGTTGGAATTTTTCTTCGTTGAACTTCATATTGTTGTCTTCTACCCACTGGAATAATGTTTCAATGTCGTTTTGTAATTTTCTTATGTAAGGAAATATTGAACGAAGATTACATATCTTTGTGTCATCCGCGAAGCATGATACAATACTCCTTAATATCTGCATCAATATCTGCAATCATTATTATGAACAGCAAGGGAGCTAATACTGTCCCTTGTGGGACAGAGCTCACGACTTCCGAGACTTCCGATTTAACTCCGTTTACCGCCACTCTTTGTGTTCTTTGCGTCAAGAAATTAAATATCCACCTTCCTAGCTTTCCAGTAATTCCTGTATTCTTAAGTTTGTGTGCTATGATTCCATGGTCACATTTATCGAAGGCTTTAGCATAGTCCGTATATATATTACATCAATGTTTAGTCCTCGACACAATGTTTCTAATAATTTCTCGTATGTATATATGTGTGTGTGTGTGTGTGTGTGTGTGTATATATATATGTATATATATATATATATTATATATATATATATATATATATATATTGGTGCAACTAATTAATCGATTTAAAATATTGTAATGATGACTTACAAAAACATGAAAAAAGTGTGAAGTATAAAATTCAGATTTTTTTAATACGAATTGACTTTAAAAATTATAATTAATTTACGATCTGTTTGAAGTTTTTTATTTAAATCTTCATTTGGTGAAATATATATATATATATATATATACACACATTCAACTGCAAAGAACACGCAGTATAAATAACGTAAAGAACGACGCTTGTATAGGAGATATTCCGCGCAAGACGAGAGAGAGAGAACGAAACAAATGAAAAAAGAGGTAACCACCCGGGAATCGAACCCGGGATCTTCCGATTGCCGGTCAGATGCGATACCATTACACCATGGGCCTCACTCTTCCAAATGCCGTAATTCTTCTACATACTCGCAGAAACCAATGCGGGAGGTGCCCCTTGGGGCATTGGTTTCTGCGAGTATGTAGAAGAATTACGGCATTTGGAAGAGTGAGGCCCATGGTGTAATGGTATCGCATCTGACCGGCAATCGGAAGATCCCGGGTTCGATTCCCGGGTGGTTACCTCATTTTTTCATTTGTTTCGTTCTCTCTCTCTCGTCTTGCGCGGAATATCTCCTATACAAGCGTCGTTCTTTACGTTATATATATATATATATATATATATATATATATATATATATATATATATATATATACAGGGCGTCCCAAAAAAATGTATACACACTTTAACAGCTGATAGCTCAATTGATGTTTCTTTCTTTCCAAGTTAAACCCATTAGAGTTAATAATGGCAGTCAGACTAAGCTTTGAACAAAGGAAATTCATTCTAAAATGCTACTGGAAGTGTGAAAACGCAGTTGAAGTGCAAAGACAGTTTAGGAGGGAGTTTCAAACAGATCCACCAACGCGACTTACCATCACTCGAATTAGAGATAAGTTTGAAGCCGATGGAACTGTTCAGAATGTCCACAAGAAGCGTTCCGGAAGACCACGGACATCGACGAGCCCCACAAAGCAAGAAAGAGTACTGGAAACGTATCACCAAAGTCCAAGAAAATCTGTGCGGCAAGCGAGTCGTGAGGTAGGAATTTCAGAATCGTCTGTCCAACGCATTTTGAAGCGCTGTCAATGGAAAAGTTACATTCCAAGATTAGTCCATGCTATTAATGAAGATGATGATCCGGACCGAAGAGTGGAGTATTGCGAGTGGTACTTGGCACGATGTGGATGTGGATTGGACGAAGGGGTTTCGTAGAATACCCTCCGCGTTCACCAGACCTCACACCACTAGACTTTTTTTTATGGGGATACTTAAAAGACAAAGTCTACGCTATAAAACCTGCAACAGTCGCTGAATTGAGAGCAGCCATTGAACGAGAATGCACACAAATACCAAACGAAATGTTTCGTGATGTTTGCGATTCCATTGCTTCGCGTTATCAGCAGTGCCTGGACCAGAACGGACGTCAGTTTGAAAACAGGCGTTGACAAAACAATTAAATAATGTCTGTAGATTCTATTACATTTTGAAAATGAAATGTATTTTAATAAACACTGCCTTTATAATTATTTAAAGTGTGTATACATTTTTTTGGGACGCCCTGTATATACACACACATTTCAACTGCAAAGAACACGCAGTATAATTAACGTAAAGAACGACGCTTGTATAGAGAACATTCCGCGCAAGATGAGGAGGGAGAACGAACAAATGAAAAAATGAGGTAACCACCCGGTTATATCTGACCGGCAATCGGGAGATCCCGGGTGGTTACCTCATTTTTTCATTTGTTCGTTCTCCCTCCTCATCTTGCGCGGAATGTTCTCCTATACAAGCGTCGTTCTTTACGTTATATATATATATATATATATATATATATATATATATATACACAGGAGACTGTAAACCTCAGAAGTGATGTGTAGGACTCGAGACCTTTTGCATTAGACTGTATTGAGCGCGTCTTGTTACTTCCGCGAAGCTCGGGACATTGCGGGTAGAAAACATTTGCGAAGCTGAGCATCTCGGGGATAATTTATGCTAGAGTCTAAAAGACCCGTTGTACGGCAAATTTGGGGTTCTACCCGAACCTTTTTATAATTCACCCAGAGTTGGTGTCCGTATATATTACTGCAGAAAGTACGAAAGGGAGTGCCTTTAGCTTAACTTGTACAGAACCGGAAGTTCCTTTAGTTATATTCGCTTTAGCACAAAGGCTTCGAGATTGTTTTCTTATATCCGAGTCATCACTCAAGGAGCTGGTAATAGTTTGACCCAAAATACTTAAACTCTTGTACTTCCTCAATTACTTCACCATTCGTTTTAAACCTTATATTAGCTGACTGATTACAGCTTTTAGGATGAAATTGCATAACCTTAGTTTTTGTTACATTAAAAAGAATATTTTTCTGCGAATATACTTCGAAGACCTTTAGTAGCCGATCCAGACTTTTAACATAGGGACTTATTAACACCATATCATCGGCATAAACTGTTATTTATCCTTGTGTTATCAATACACCATCCCACTGTTGCCTCATTAAGTGAAGCAATTAATCCGTCAATATACACATCAAACAGCAGGAGAGAGCAAGGAGCCTTGTCTTACCCCGCAAGAGGAGCCAAAACATTCGGATAGTACATTGCCTCACCTTACGGTAAAGGATTGGTGGGAATACCAAAATTTCAATAAATTTAATATGTAACTTTCCTGTCTTCTAGTTTTTTAAATAAAATATTGTGGTTTACTCTCTCCATATGCCTTACCTATGTCTAGGAAACAGCTATAAATAGTTGAATTACTGTCAGTGAATTTAGATATTATTTCTTTAAGTACATAGATACACAGGTCAGTTGAGTGGGACCTTTTAAAACCAAAATGGTTAGATGCCCATAGGTAATCATTTAATCGGAGTAACAAGAGTTTTTCTAGTAGTTTCGAGAAGCAGGAAGCGACAGCAATAGGCCTGTAATTATTGCTGGATAGAATGTCTTCGTACTTATTTTTGACCAGGGGCAAGATATATACCCTTATGAACTCTGCAAGGATATAGCTATGAGCAAGCATGGCTGATAAGAGCAATGACATATGCAGACATACCACATCATTGGCATATTTTAAGTGCTCATTCGATAGGTCATCTACCCCTGACGCAGAACCAGTCTTTAACTCTTTAATTAACCTCTTTACTTCAGGAACTGATAAAAGTATTTTCCCTTGTTCCTCCCATAGGCGTTTCGCTGCAATCTATCTTAAGATTATCCCTACTCACACTGTTACGAATGTTAAAGTAGTGGTTTTTCCACAGCTTTGCAATTTCATCCTCCCCCGACACCCCATCGATTGTCGGAGGGAGGGCACTTTTGACACCCGTTTGATTCCTAACAAATTTCCAAAATTTATTATCGTTATTTATACGAGCTTCACAGGCTTTTGATGCTCGAATAAACTCTTCTTCCTGTTTACATCGCCTTATGGCCGCCTTATACTGACCCCTACTTCTACGTATATTCATGTATACTGGTCCTAATCTGGGTCTACCATGAATGCACCACAAATCATAAGCGTCTTTCGATTCCCTCTTCAGGGGGGGGACAATAAAATTATTCCATCTAGGAATAATCTTAGTATGATGGTTGTAAGATTTAATCAGGGAGCTTCCTGCTTCTCTTAACAGGGATTATCTTACTATAATACGTATCTATGAGTTTACAGTGAGAATCATTTGAGCAAGGATTACTACAGGCAAGATGCAAAATTTCTAAATTATTAAAGAGGTGACCTGTTCCGTCTTTGTATTCTATTCTCTGTTGCATATTAACATTAGACCAATCGACGTGATTATTCTTACCTATTGAGTTCTTGTTATGTCGTGTTGCAAAATTAATTAATAGTTCTAATGGTCTATGATCAGAAAGAAGGAAATCATGCAGAATATGAAATCTAACAATTTGATCCTTTAGATTATTACTAGTGAGACAATGATCAATCCATCTGGTGGTACCACTCATCTCACTAAGTATGTAAAATTACCACTGGTTACCCCTAATACATCTACATCACTTATACTGAATTTAGTCGACTCGCACATGTTACTCAATTTTACAAAGAATCAGAGTTCACATGCTCGTTAAAGTCCCCCATTATTATACAGTGAGAATATTTGGGGTTATCTGATAATGACGTAATTTTGTACAGCAAATCAATGTATTCATCTAGATTACTGCCGTTGTTGTATGGTAAATAACAGTTTACAATTAATATGCAATCATTGTTCACTTGTAATTCATTATCGCTTGTTAAAAATTTTGTTTTGATAAATTTTTCCTTATTAAGAAAGCAACACCACCAAAAAGCCTACCGTACATTAATTAAATCTAACAAGTCTACTGCTGATGACGCATTGTACATAAAGTCATCATGGATGGTAGAGAGGAATTTTAGCTCTTGCGTAAATAGCCAGTGCTCTTGCAGGAGTATCAAATCTGCACTGTCACAGATATTATGAACATCTACAATTGAATTCCTTGTATGTTTACATTTCTTTAACGGAATTCTGCCAGACTACTGGGTTTGTCATAGTGCACAAGTGTTTTAATAAACTCACCCCGACAGATAAAGATCCAAAGAGGTTAAGTCGGGTGATCGAGGTAGTCATGCTATTGGTCCACGGCATATCCAGCGCTGAGGGAAGGTTGCGTCTAGAAAGTTGCGAACAGCAACGGCATAGTTGAAAGTCGCCCCCATCTTGTTACGCTTTTCTTGTCAACTCCAGTAGCCCTTACTTGGAGAAGAAAAAATGAGCGAATTATCTTAATATACTCGTACTGCGATCCAGTCACGGAACAATCGTCAAAGAAATATGAATTGATTATGCAGTTACGTGACATAGTACGCCAAACGTTACTTTTTGGTGAACTTCGTTTAAGTTGATATGTTTCAGCACTGGATAGGCCAGCTTGATTATCCGCCTTAACCCCTTTATATTTTTATCCATGGGGGTTAGGTTAAAACACTCGTGTATGATACCATTTCCAGGTATCTAACAGAACTCCGTCAAAGACTCGGAGGTTATTGGATCCCTTCCACAAGGGGTCAAGGGCATCTTGCTAGTGCTCTAATGAAGTTTCAGCGTCGAATGCACAATGTAGCGAAGAATGATGGTCATCATGTGGAAGTGTTCTAAATTTGAACAGTTTGGAAATGTAAACAACTATACATATTGTACAAATATTAATAAGAAAAACATAACTAATCATTCTTGTAGCATTGTTTCTCGAACACCCTGTACTTTAATTATATCATGCTACTAAAACAAACTGGTGGTTTGATAATGGTAAAAAGCTAATTACAGTAATTACTGTTGCATATTGTGTGTATGCACAGTACACTCCACAATTACTCTCTCTACAGACTTTTTTAATTGCATTGTCGTCATAGACCTGTAACTACGTTCTTCTAAATTACCGTATTTTCCGGCATATAAGGGCACGAGCATATAAGACGGACCCCAATTTTGGCAGGCATATTCTTGAAAAAAAATTTAAAAATATAATACTTGCCGGTAACCAAAAGCCTACCCATGACCCTGACCTTGAGCATATAAGGCGCAGGGTGATTTTCTGAGACTTTTTTGGTGAAAAAAAGCGCGCCTTATATGCCGGAAAATACGGTAGTTAGAATTGTGATCCAGTAAAGCTCACGCGACTCCCCAGTGTTACCCCAAAACAAGGAGACACCCAATTTCAAAGAATTTAACTTTATATGACAAGAGAGCCCAACATTTACACAACTCAAATATTAAACAAGCTTACAAATTACAATGTTAATTAGGTCTACATTCAGGAATGAATATAACTTGATCGTGCAGAACACGCACTCAAATTCACTTCCCGTTTAGTTAGGCTACAATGGGATTATTTGTTGCAATGAGAGATTTTACTAGTGATTAGCAGTTACAGTTTAGTAACCAGAGCCTAATACCTGACTTCAATTAAGCGGTGGGTTTATCCTGTGATTATATGTAATTTGGATTTGTACAAAATTTTGTTAGTAATTTATGCAGACTAATGGAATAAATTTGAGGACTAGAATTTGATCAGACTTCTGTATCAAACTGTGATATTTGGTACATCTTAAGCCAGCTACCAGCCTACCATATATCAAAAACCACTTTAGTTCTGGGTCATCACCATACTGGCCCCACCAATGTTAATACCAGTTGTAAGTATCGTCCATTCTCGCTTAGTCTAACACCTTATGCACTTGAGATTAATTTCTTAGAGATTACCATACTAACTGACTGATGCCTATTTCTGCACATCAATGGTCTTGGGCCGTGTCTCCAAATAATTATTAGTTTTATTAAGTAGGTAGCACTTCAGGTAAATTGTTATGCTCGCGGACACTCCTGAGAAGTCTCCACTGTTCTTGACACGAACTTTATACTTGTTCCAGTTTGCAACCTTTCCCAGTGGTCTACTAGAAACCCTTCCTGTTTGACAATTTCTCACTTGTCTGCGGGTGGGCACCCTGTGTTCTCTACACCCGTCAAAGCTGGAGTTACTGGCAGACCCCCAAGCTGACACACACACAAACACAGAATATATATATATATATATATATATATATATATATATATATATATTATATATGCGTGTCTGTGTCGGAAAAAATGTACAGATGAAATTTTAATTTAAACTTTGGAATTATATTCATAAGGCATATGAATCATACATTCAAAAATGTTAAAACTTTCTCGTGAAATGTTAATGTTCTCTTGCATTCTAACTACATTCAGAACCTTATATATATATATATATATATATATATATATATATATATATATATATACATATACATATACAGGGTGGGCCGTAAGTTTCCATACATAGGAAAATTTAAATTATGGTCTTCACGTGCGTCGGTATTTGGATCAGCAGTTTCCGGATGCTTGGATTGGTCGGCGTGGTCCTGTGGAGTGGCCTCCCAGATCCCCAGATCTCACCCCCCTTGATTTCTATCTTTGGGGGCACTTGAAGGCCATGGTGTATCAGGAAAAGATACGAGACATAAATCATCTAAAGGAACGTATCACCAACGCCATTACAAGCATAACGTCAACTGTGCTAATGCGTGTTCATCAACAGTGGGGAACACGTATTGAAATGTGTTTTCAAAACAATGGCAACCATGTAGAGCAGTGGTTCTTAACCTGGGGGGCGCGCCCCCCTAGGTAATTTCCAGGGGGGGCGCGATCCCTTGGGAAAAACACTAATTGTATTTGTTATTCTCTTAACGAGAGCATGGCTAATATTGAGAAGTTTATGAAAAAATGCAAAAGTATCCCCCTCCAAGGGGGGCGTGGAGGGAAGGACCAATTCCTAGAGGGGGCATGGTAGTAAAAAGGTTAAGAACCACTGATGTAGAGCATATTATATAAATAAAAATGGTTGTCCATAAAAAAATGTTTATTTTTCCTATGTATGGAAACTTACGGCCCACCCTGTATATATATATATATATATATATATATATATATATATATATATATAGTCGATGAATCGAGGGCAATTAGATGTGATCTTTGTCAATTTCGCTTTGATTTAAACTGCTTGAATTGGAAGGATGAAGAAGACATCAGTCTTATAACGATTGCCAAACAACTAAATTGAGTAAAATATTTCTGTGAAAGATGTGTATATCGGAAATAAATTCGTTCACCGTTTATAAAACAGAGAGAGAGATACTGAGGAAGCAACGAAAGAAGACAATATAAATGATGAGCGGGAAAGAAACGGGAAAGGAGACGAAGAAAAGTGAAGCGGATACAAACGTGTCACGCGTCGGAATACGGACATAGAAAGAGGGCGAACAAATTATTGTAACAAGATCACTAAAAGAAACACGCGTAGATCAGTTGGAGAATACCAGAGTGAATGGGGTAAATAGCGAAAAACAAGCTGGAAATCACGACAATAGACTGCCGTTATCTCAGAAAAAAGAAATGAAAAAACAGTAAAAACAAAGGCCGGAGTGATAATATGGAAAGAACTGTATGCATATACTATGCAAAGGACTTTTGTGAAGATATAAGGAAGAACATTGTGTATATATGAACACCCGACCATGTGCAATTTCTATTATAACAACGGTCGCTGTAAATTTGACGAAAACTGCAAATTTTATCATCCTAACATTTGCGAGTACTATGCAAATATAAGAAGTGTTTCTATCATTACCTCCCAACAAACTCGAGGAACAACAGGAAAAACGGCAAGAAACGTATGAATACAAACCATGGAGCAAATTTTTTCGACATCGCGGACATAATACGGCTACTGGGCCTCATTCAGCACCTACAGTCGACACAGCTGAAAACCTCCGAACCGATCCGTATCAAGCAAGAAACTACCAGAACGGGTAAAACCGGAAACGGAGCATTCTTGGAGGACCAGAGGAATACAAAACACGAGACACTGACGGAAATTGATTTTGGAATACTCGAAAGACAACGCAAAAAGGAAATATAATACAGTCCTGGCAAATATTCAAGGGCTAAGACCGAACCACACGAAAGCAAAGTTTCATACCTGAAAGGATTTATGCAAGAAATAAGGACTGACATCGTACGCCTCACAGAAACACATCTTAACCCTTTACTACCCAAAAGGACAAATTTCTAACCTTTCAAATACACAAATTCATAACTTAACCCTACAAAATATTTGGCCAGTAAAGGGTTAAAGACTGCCAAGGAATTTGTGAAAAATGCAAATACTGCACAGATAAGGAAATAAAAATTGATGGTGACAACATACCACGAGCTGACAGAACAAAGAGGAAAAGGTGGCTGTGCTATATACTGTATGATGCATACGTGAGAGCATATGACGGACAATAATAAGTAAATAAAACAGCTACGTGGAGCTCTTAGCATTAAAAATTGAAAAACTTAACGTGATACTAAGTCATTTATAGACATCCGAACACTCCAACTGCAAAATTCTCTGAAGCCATTGCCGATATCAGAAACCTGATAAAGTCCCTAAACACCCCATCCCCGAATATAATACTCTGCGGTAATTTTAATTTCCCATTCATAAAATACAGAGGAATGGGAAGAAATACACCAGGACAAGGGAGACAGAAGACCAGGAGCAAGCAAAAATGTTGATAGCTCTAACAAATGAAGTTATGTTAATACAGGAGATAATAGATAACACCAGAAGTAGTAACTGCTTGAATCTGGTATTCACGAATAACACCAACTTAATGATATAAAAATAACACCGACAAATATCTCAGACCACAACATTATCAAGGTATCTACTAATATGACGAGAGCCCTAAAGAAATGCTAATAACTTCGAAAAAAAAAAAAAACGTTGTTAGAAATCTGAGAAAATATGTTCCGAAAGTACACCACCACCAAAAACGTGATACAAATAAAACTGGAAAGTATAAACAGGGAGATACAAGCCCTAATTAAGGGCCATTCAGAGAGAGAAGAGGAAGACGAGGTGAAAACAATAAAAGATAACCCAAAATACTTCTGTAGCTTCGCTTCATATTGAGAGCTCAATATGAATCAGCTTTTAGTAACCGAGACAAAGAAGTACCTGACAAAAATACCTTTTGTGAAGAGAAATTAAATGGAGAATGTATAACTGATTTTGAATTTACCGTAGAAGATATAGCGAAAACTATAGGACAAATGAAATCACATTCAGCTGCAGGTCCGGACAAATGGGATGCCTTGTTGATTAAAAACTGTAAGAATGAAATAGATACACCTCTTTATTTGACATGGGGGGGAATACAGAAGTACTAAAAAGAACGAACATTGTTCATATAATACAGTATAAAGGGAGGGATAGGTCTCAAGCAAAGAACTATAGACCGGTGTCACTGATATTACATCTCACCGAACAGGGCCGGAATAACCATATGGCAAAAGCGGCATATGCCGCCGGCCCCTTGCTTTCGGGGGCCCCACGCTGCAAATGCATATCGCAGCACACCCGACACACACAAGCACACGTCACGATCACAGTGTCTCGCTGCAGCCGTTATTGCGATTGCGCTGCAGATTATTGACGCTTTCGCCCGAGCTAGTAACCCGTAATCACTGATCTTTATATTGCAATTCATCATTTTTGTAATTTTTTTTCGAATTTTCAGAATTTTTAATGGAATTTTCACTTTTCACTAATGGCCGACCTACATTTTCATTTTTCCTAACAACGATGCCCATGTTCGTAACCGAGGGAAGGGGCCCTGGTTACGAATGCCGCGGGCCCCGCGCAACCGTAATCCACCCCTGTCCCAAGCAAGTGGATCGGACGGCGAGGGCCCGTCGAATGACCACCTACAGTAGGTCTCCAGAACTCACGCCTTTTGACTTTTTCTTGTGGGGCCATCCCAAGTCGGTAGTCTGTGCTGATCGACCCAGAACCATACGTTCTCTAAAGGATAAAATCACATCTGAGTGTGCCAAAATCAGGACCAATGTGTTGAGGAATGTTCAAACATCATGCATTCACTGCGTCAGAAAGTATCTCCAAGTGGAAGGCCACCAATTCTAACATTTATTATAATTTAATAAACTGTGCCTATTAGTTCCTGACTTTTGCGCCACCATATATATATATATACTGTACATATATATATATATATAAAGTGCGTATGTGCAAACGACGGATGAGGTAAGGTCGAGTGTGTAATAACTGACAGATGTAGTGGGGTACTTTTCGCGAGATAACACTTCTAGTACCTCGGAACATTAAGAAATTTATTTAAAAAATGTCGAAACATTTTTTTTGTCGGAAAAAATATATATTAGTCCTCATTAGGTTAACTTAACGCTAGATTAGGTTAGTTAAAATTTGGTTGGGTTAGGCTAGGCTAGATTAGTCAATACCTCGCTATTTAATGACAACACATACCAGCCTTCCAACCGTTACTTACATCCGAAACACCTATCAGGTCCTTCTCGGTTCGATAGCACTAACATTAGTTTAAGTTAAATTAGATTTGGTTAATTAGTTTTTTTTAGATACAGTATATGGATTTTAAAAAGTCGGTACCTCCCTTCTGCGGAGATGTGCACATTTTCTGCGCGCGCGCGCGCGCGCGCAACTCGTTCAGTAATCAGTAATAATGCTCTATAAACTTACCCTTTTGTGTGTGTGTGTGTGTGTGTGTGTGTGTGTGTGTGTGTGCGCTCTCTTTTCTCTGCGGTCTAAAGCATTTCTTTGCGGGACCATAAAGTTAATTATTTTTATAAGATATTTCACATCGATGAGGCAACACAACTCTTGTTTTCTCATCACCGACGAGACTCAAAGAACTTATACATATATATACAGGGTGGCGCAAAAGTCGCGCATCGTAGGAATTTTCCGTGTTGACTATAATATATATATATATATATTTTTTTTTCTTTAAGGTAATGAATGGCTGCAAAATTAACAATAGATGAGAGGGTGAGCTTGGTTTTAGTGTATGGAATACCAGGTATTACAAATCGATGAATCGGTACAGAATTTAAGTTCTATACCGAATTCTGTACCTCTGTTGTTAATTTTGCAGCCATTCACTACCTTAATTAAAGAAAATAAAATATATTATAGTCAACACGGAAAATTCCGATGATGCGCGACTTTTGCGCCGTAATAAACAAGGATAGGCGCAAGGCGAGAACACTGTTGGGATGGTGGTTGCCTGAAATTTCAGAGAGAATATATAGAATTACTTTGATCAAAATGCCCAATATAGAAATAATTATAATTTCGCACCAAAGTAAGCGAGATGTATAGAGTCGAGAACTGGGCTTATCCACGGTTGGTTCGTCCTATCTTGCCGTAATTTACAACACTGACAAATTTTAATTGGAAACAAATACCTCAAAAAAGCAAATCGTTCCAGAGGACTATCACTCGTAAACAATATAAGGATTCCTTAAAACACCTTCAGAACTTCAGAGACTTCAAAAAATATAATTAATCTAACAATAACCGGTGAAGAGGGATACAAACTGGCACAGCGCTCGGGCCAACTAATGCCGCTTATTGGTCAGCTTCATCGGGATTCGAATCACCGACCTCACGCGGTGTCTTCACTTAACGTATAGGGAAACGGTGTTACCCACTGCGCTATAGGATCATCTCCATCACTACGTAATCTGTATCATAATGCAGAAAACAAAAAAAAATTGAAACAGACAATGAAGTTATCGATAATATCCTTAAACTCCTTCGTAATCCCTTTAGATTTGAATTAATCCGTGATGGGAGTGCGAGGGGATTTACACCCCCATTACGGGTAAATGATACAAAATAATGTAAACAAATAAATAAATATAAATGAATAAATAAATAACTAAGTGCATGATGCACGAGCTCAGTCGTGCTGAGAAATTCAACACAGCAGACAAGGTAAATTTACCTCGTTATACACACAAGATGTTGGGATTTAAGAGAAAATTTTCTTTGTAAAAATAATGTAAAAAATATTCAAAAAAAAAAAAAAAAAGGTCTTTTTTTTTAAACTTTTTTTATTTTCATTCTTGTGTATATAAAATAAAATGATATTCTAAAGAGAAAAATTACATTATTTCATATTTAAAAAAATATTGTATATTCTACTGTACATTCTATATACAATTTATATATAATATAAATTCTTGAGTTTAAAATTACTTACAAATACCACCACAGATTAAAATAAAAACACACACACACACACACACACACTAGGGGCACTCAATATATTTTGCCCCACCCTTTTTTCTTAGCTAAATAATAGGCCATGGGGCTGAAATGTCTTTTGGGCCGTAAGTTTGAACTTTCTGCGCTTCACATAACCGGATTTTTCCAGTTTGAACCTCTCTTCCTTGTACAAAACTGCTTTTAACGCCCTTGTATAAAACCGATGGTTAACGTAGTTTCGAAAATGTATTCTGACAGTAATGTGTGTCGTAAACAGAGCTGTTATCGAGTTCTTAACCGCAGAGAGGAAACAGTTGGAAATATTCACAAACGTCTACAAAACGTTTACGAAGATGCTGTTGTTGATCGAAGCACAGTTGGACGCTGGTCTAAACGTGAGAGATATCGGAGAGAGGGAGAGCCAGCCTCGATGATGAGCCACGCAGCGGTCGCCCGGCATGGTCTGTGACATCTCACACTGCGCAACGTGCTAACAGCATCATTCGATCAATTCGGCGCGTCACATACAAGGAGCTATCACTGGAGCTAGGAATTAGTGAAGGAAGTGTGAATACGATAATTCAACAACTGGGATATTCAAAAGTGTGTCCACGGTTTGTTCCTCGCTAACTGACTGAAGATCACAAAGCCCAAAGAAAAGAAATTGCTCCCGAGTCGTTGGTTCGATACGAGACAGAAGGGGATGACTTCCTTTCACGAACTGTGACTGGGATGAGACTTGGGTACACCACTCTGAACCTGAAACAAAACGCCAATCCATAGAGTGACATCACGCAGACTCCCTACGCAAGAAAAAGTTCAAAATGGCTCCCTCTGCAGGAAAGGTTATGGCCACCATTTTCTGGGACATGAAAGGGGTGATTCTGGTGGACATTATGAAGAAAGGACAATCAATCAACTCAGAGGCATATATTGCTACCCTCCAGAGACTCCAGACGTATAAAGCGAGTTCGACCGGAGAGAAAACTGGAAGACGTCCTTCTTTTGCACGATAACGCAAGATCACACAACATTTTGCAAACAAGAGAGGCCATCACAAAAATGCGCTTGACTGCGTTACCCAACCTCCATACAGCCCGGATCTGGCATCTTCAGACTTCCATTTGTTTGGGCCAATGAAGGATGCTATTCGTGGAGGAAAGTTTCGGAGTGACGATGAAGTTGTTGAGGAGGTTAAGAAGAGGTGGCTCCAGCGGAACCCAACGGACTTTTACCAGCAAGGAATAAAGGCCCTTGTTTCGAGGTGGAGGAAAGCCGTAGAAAAGGGTGGAGACTGTGGAAAAATAAAAACTTGTAAAAAAAGGTATGTAACTACTTGTGTATAAAATTTCTGGAACTTACAAGGAAACTTGGAAAGAAAAAAAAGGTGGGGCAAAATATATTGAGTGGCCTTTGTATAAACCCTATCAGGATTCGATCTAACCCGAATGGTACCAGTGCGCTACAAGGCAAAAGACAAAAGACAAAACTCTTCCGCGAGATATAGATTAGATATATATATATATATATATATATATATATATATATATATATATATATATATATATATTATATATATATAAAATGCAGTAGGTTCGCCTGGTTTTGTGATGCATCGTTAACCTCTTTCATGTCTTCCCTTTTCCTCATGTTTTTCATGTCTTTGTTTACGTAAAGTTTACTTTTTGCGAGTCATTGAAGCGGTCTCTTTCCTTCTGTTATCCTCTATTCTTCTCTGCTTCCCTCTTTCAACTCTTACGAGGGTCCTTACACACTCGTCACCTCCCCTCGTAAATTCTTTTACATCGATATAAACATAGTACATATATATATATATATATATATTGGCTTTTTCAGCTTTTAAGTTCCGGTATTTTGGTTTTCATGTCATGATCTTAAACCAATCTTAATTGGCTTCTCTGCCTCACTTTTCCTCCGTTTATATATATATATATATGGTTGTGTGTGTGTTTGCGAATATTACAGGCACGCTATAAATAGTACGAGGTGAGCTGAGCTGATATTTTTTTTCATATGTTTTGCGTTCCAATGTTCAACTCTGAAATTTTATTTTTTGTTTTCCAAACCAAATTCAAAATACACGTAGGAAATAAACAGATTCTTTCAATATTAACTTCAGAGACTGATGAAAACATCTACACACAATCGCACCACCTCACCACCAAACTTCCCTGACGAGGTATTGAAATACATGAAATCCATTATTATTTTTCCCTGTGGGTGTGCAACTATATACAATAACTAGATACCTATATATAATAATTAGATTAAGGTAGTGTCACTGAAATTTCCCGTCCATGAAATGTGTAAACACGTGGATAAACCTTCTGTCTTAGCAACTGACTGGTTGTTTTTTGTGATGCAGGAAGGAGGGCCAAGGGTGAACGCCCGCAAAAATGCTCCCCCCCCCCTACCCAGTTATAGTTTTTAACAGCCTCTGAGACATTGATTTTGGCTTTCTCCATTTCCGTCTGAGCCCTTTTTTAAATTTTAAAAAGAATGTATAACGTGTAAGATACATGTATGTGTAGCGAGGAACAGAGGGAGAAGCGTGTGTTTGAGAACATGCTGGACTGCTCACAGGGTAGATGAGACATGGAAAAAGATCAGCTAAGGAGGACAGTGATAGGAGAAACGGGAGTTCCAACATTGCCTGTTTCCTGCCTAAGGTCCCCCTCCGGAGTACTTCATTGGTATCTACAATCTCTCCATTCGCTATCTTCGGCTTATGACGGGTCCGAGATCGCCCAGTAGTAGATTATAAACTTTGCCAGTTACTTAAGACAGGATAACGACACCTGATTAACTTCACATAAAATCGACACGTTATCGTCCGTTAGATTAAGTTTGGCTGGTTAGGTTAGTTTAGTTTTTCAGTGTCGATGTTATGGTCGTGTTGACGAAATAGGTAGAGGTCCGTTTAAGATGCGTGTGTGGAGAACTTTAACCCATTTCCTTCCCAATGGTAACCTAGTGGTAGAGGATTAGGCTATTAATCCAAAGGTCAAAGGTTTGAATACAGGCTTGGACTTCGGATTTCAGCTTCTGTGGGTCTTCCTCGGTGGGATAGTGGCTCTAGACACCGCGTCAAGTTGTAGGTCCACTCAGTCGTAAACCTTTATAGATGATGCGAAAGAACTTAAATAACCCCATATATTATTATCTCATTATTGCCCCCGCCAAGGACTAAATTACAAATACGATCGACAATCGACGCCCTCACTGAGGAAGTCAGTTTGTCAAGGAAATGGATATCCAAACTTGTACTAACCGGGCCACCGCAATTACGACAGCTCATCGATTCGACATTCCATCAATAAGTATGATATATTGTGGGCTAGACTGAGTTAGGTTACATTAGGCTAGGCTAGCATAGGTTAGGCTCGGATACGCTAGGTTAAGTAAGGTTTAGTTTTTAAGCGTATCTATGTTATAGATTTATCAATCGGATAGGGCATAGGTCCAACCGGGCTGACGGATAGAAATTAACGCATTAAGGACCAGAAAAATTAAAAATGGATTTTGCTGGCAGAAAAATCTACCAGTGTTTCTTAACCGGTTAAATCAGTAAACAAAGTGACAAGAGCAAGGGTCGGGAACCCGCGGCCCCGAATTCCCATTCTTGCGGTTCTTTTATAAATATATATCATATACTTGACTAACAATAAAGATAAAAAACATATATAATAATAATACAATATAATACATTTGTTAATATTAATATTATTGCATATATTATTATTATTATTTGTGTTCCCATTTTTTTCATTATTAATACAAGGCAGACAAGTTCTTTATATTAATTTCATGATGTATAAAGTTGTAACATATATTCTGCTCGATTTTTTAGTTTATCACAACAAAAATTAAATGACATAATGACAAATTAATCATCAATATAATTCCCTTCTTTTTTTATAACCTCCTCTCACCTGTAGAAAAGTTTTATTTATGCCACGTTCGAAGAAATCCCTTGGTTTCGAGTAAAAAAAAAAGCGATCACTTCGTTTTCGATAGCTTCCCTGGATTGCAACTTTTGTCCATCTAGGTGGTGTTGCAGACTTCTGAATAAATGGTAGTCTGAAGGTGCGATGTCCGGAGAATAAGGTGGATGAGGCATTTTTTCCCAACCAAATGCCTCCAATTGGGCAGTGGTGATTCGAGCAGTATGAGGGCGCGCGTTATCCTGGTGGAATAGAACACCTCTGCGATTAATTAATGCGGGACGTTTTTCCTGTAATGCCATCTTCAATCGTTGGAGTTGTTGGCAGTAGACTTCAGCTGTGATTGTTTGGTTATCTGGCAGAAGCTCAAAATGAATAATTCCTTGCATATCCCACCGAACGCAAAGCAAAATTTTCCTTGGATGGGGTCCATTCCTTGGCTGAAGTTCAAGCTTTGTTTCACGGCTAAGCCACTGATGTCGACGCTTAATATAGTTATAGAGGACCCATTTTTCATCCCCAGTGACGATCCGATTCAAAAACGGTGCCTGCAGTTGCCAAGAATGCAGTGATGTGCAAATATCGATTCGATGTTGAAGATTCGCTTGTGACAAATCATGCGGAACCCATTTTCCAACCTTCACTACTTTTCCTAACAACTTCAAATGACGATGAATGGTCATATGGCTAACGCCGAGTTGCAGGCCAAGTTCTCTTACAGTTACCGTTGGGTTTTCCTCCACTGTTGCTTTCAGCAACTCTTCATCTAACTCATTTGGTCGTCCTGTTCGTTGATAACACTGGTCAACACTCATTTTATTGCCAGTCATATTAGAGTGATTTTAGGGTAACTTTGTGGTGCTGATTCCGATATGACATCGGTTTTGCTAGATTGGCTCTAATTTATGAGATAATTGGTACCCCATTGAAACACGTAAAAATGCAAAAAATTAATGTTCAGGCGGAGCCTACTTACAAATCGCATTGAAATTGTCTCAAATCATACAAAAGTAAACACATGAAATACATAATGGCATTTTATTCGGTCTCACCATCTAGAATGTTCCGGTAGTTTCCCATATGCACGCGTTATGATTACGTTTCCTATTAATTGAGGGTATTCATTATCTCAAGAACTAGAGCCAAATCGGAAAAACTACTTTCATTTTGGAATTCAGCAACCCCAAAATACCCTAAATTCGTACGAATTTCCTTGGCAACGAAAAAATATTTTTTTTTGTTGACCTGTGTAATCTTTCAGACTGAAGTCTCCAGTTCTGAACTCCTCAAACCATCTCCTACACATCCATTCGCTCACATCATCATTTCCATAAACTCTCAATGTTTTTTGCTGATTCACTAGCGTTAGATCCTTTGTGGAACTCATACAGCATCACATGTCGAATATGCTCTTTCGTGGGCTCCATGTTTTTTCAATTACTAATATCGTAGGGTTGGCGTTGTAACTATATGAAAAACACTAGAAAAAATATTCATTAGCCTAAGTCATTCTGTATCATGATAAAACATGTGCGAACCTGTCGCCGAGTGTATTTTGCAATATTTCTAAAACTATTTCACATTGTCTTGAGGTTATTCTATTATCTAGCGTCCGTTTTCTAATCGAGCAGAATTTGTGCTACAACCTGATACTTATTACTAGCTAATATAAGTGTTAACCCTCCGTCTATGGCCTTGGGTGGTTCGAAGTTGACGGGGGTTCTGGTTAGGTGGCAGCAACGGATTTCTCACTCTGAGGTAGCTGGTACTGTGTAGGGAATCGCAGTAGTTTCTTTTATACAACACTCCGATTTCTTTTTGTAGCAGATCGGAGGATTCTGTGAAAGCTTACTAAATTATATGACGTTATCGGAGAAGTTGGAGAGGCAAAACTGGTCTCAGACTTAAGACTGACTGATTTCTAATTTTACTGCTACTTGAAAATGTTATGTTATTTTAACAATAATACTCTTGGAGAATACGGACTCGAGGGTGAAGTAAAGATATCTTTTACTGACATTTACTGCTTCTAGATATTACAGATAATGCTTTCAGCCTCTAGGTCAGATTATACAAAACAGAATAATAATATATGGAAGATTACAAGGGTTTTTATAAGTTTTAAGTTGGTGACGTGATTATTATTTAATGTTGATCTGTTTTTTTTTTATTCTCAATAGGCTGAATTCTTTTGCAAAATATTTGAAGATAGGGGCAAATTTTGGCGTAACACACCATATTAACAGATATTTGAAGATGAAGGCACATTTTTCTCTTAAACAGTATATTGACAGATCTGATGTTATCATGATTTGCCGAGTTAACTAAAAATGGAAATTGAAATATGCATTTTATTATGAACTAAAATTAAACACGCATACGAGCCAAAATTGAATGCTTAAAATTTAAAATTAAGTGTTAATTTAGAGTTTCGACAAGATATGACTTCATCTTTTACAACGAAGAATGCATAAAAAAAAAAAAATGAACATTACAGAATTTAACACGATTACATGAATAAGCTTAATCTAAAAAATTATTAGTTAATTTAAACAAGAAATAATTCATCAATTTCTTAGCAAAAATAAAAAGAAAAGTAAAAATTAATTTAGTTTTCCAAACTCTGCATGTCATGCGAGTTTGGACCTTATATACAAAAATTAATGTTACAATTATTCATTTTTACACAAGTGTTTTTATTGCATTATACTGTAATTATAAAACAATAAAAAGTATTTATACCTACGTCTCTTTTATTCCTGATATTTTTTCTTGTATGACCAAATTCATCGACATGGTTCCGTTTCTCTCCTCTCCAAATTATCGACGAACGTCGACATATTATTGATGGATGTTCGACATATTGGACTTATACCCGTTTTCCTTACGAGGAATTATTCCGACAGACTTAAAATGGATATCCGATCGACGAGCCTGTCGATGGACGGCCTCGCTAAGTTCAGTTTGTCGAGGAAATTGCTAACCTAACTTTTACTAACAACCTAACCTAACCTAGCCCGGGCACATAATATGTAATACATATACTATGTGGATAATATATCCAAAATCCTATACCAATTTGTTCGACAACATGTAACACCGACACACTGAAAAATTAACAACCTAACTTAACTTGACAAAATCGTCAAGTTATTGTGGGTTAGATTAGGTTAAGTTGATTAGGTGTTGTTAATCCGTCAGGAAACGGTGATTACGACATTTGATCAACTTGACATTCTGTCGAGAAGTATATTGTGGGTTAGATTAAGTTAGGTTAGGTTAGCAAAGGTAGGTTGACTTAGGTTGTTAGTTTTTAGTATCGGTATTATGATCTTGTCAATCCGATGGGTATAAAGTTCGAGGAAACGCTTGTCGATGAAATATTCTAACTTAACAACCTGTCGCAACCACTTTGTCAATTATACAAGACATCGACCAGTTTTATATATATATATATGCTGCAAACCCACAAGGAAAAAGAAAAACGATTCCAAGGCCTTCGTGTATTCAAAGCTACACCTCGTCAGGGAATGAAGTTAAAAGGCGAGAAGCCCATATATATATACAACGTACAGGAAAAACAAAAAATTAGCACATACTTAACAAGGCCTTGGAATCGTTTTTCTTTGTGGGTTTGCAGCATTCATTCATTTCACGTGTTTTATTGTGAAATTCATCCCATATATATATATATATATATATATATATATAGAGAGAGAGAGAGAGAGAGAGAGAGAGAGAGAGTTACAAGGAGTTACAAGGAAAAGAAGTACCTCAAAAGGCCTTGCGGCCCCCATACCGAGGAGGTACCAATGGCAACGGGAGCCAGGGAAAATTTTGTAAAAGTTTATTTTTCTTTCAAACTATCCTAGCAGTAGTAGAAACTGGATAGTAAAGTAGAAGGCTCTCTCCCCACCCTCCGCTCCCTCCCTGCCAGAGGCAGGTACGGAAAAAGGTTGAAGAAAATACCTTGACCCTGGAAAAGTAGCCAAGGAAATTTTACAGGAAGTGGAGAATATATAAATAGCTCTATAGTTAGCTTGCTCACAGAGACACTGAGCAAGCGAACTCCTGCAGAGTTTTCTGAGGTTTTAATCTTAAACTATGAGTGTGTTCAGTACTTTGTCTAGCCTATTTTAAACAGATTTACACTTTGACTGGAAACAACCTCTGAGGGAAGTTGGTTCCAGATATTAACTATTTTATAGGAAAAGAAATTTCCGCAGACTGAGGTCCTAAATGTCTTTACACACTCAAATAGTGTGCAAGATTTGGTCTAACCTTTTCTTGAACTGATCCACAGAGGAACTGTTCACAACTTCCGAAGGTAACCTGTTCCATGTGTCACAGATCTTATACGTAAAGTAATTCCCACACACACTAGTCCTAAACCGTTTCAAATCCAACTTCCAACCATTGTTGCGAGTTGGGTTATCATTTAAACTAAACATACAGGGTGTCCCGTAAGTCTGGACCCATAGGGAAAAATAATAAAATTACAAAATAGTCCAAAAATTTATTTATAATATATTTTTTTATTATTTTTATTATTATTTTTATTATTTTTTTATTATGATCTTACTCCGCTGGAGTTTTATTTGTGGGGCCACTTGAAAGCCAAAGTGTACGAGGTCAAACTTCAGAACATTTTCCACCTTAAAGCACGCATTGTGGAGGCGTGTCAAGAAATTTCTGCGATTGTGATTCAGAAAGTGCTGTTGCAGTGGAGATTGCGTCTTCAACTATGTGTGCGACACAACGGCGGACACTTTGAACAGATTATGTAATAAATTTTTGGACTATTTTGTAATTTTATTATTTTTCCCTATGGGTCCAGACTTACGGGACACCCTGTACTTCTAAAATCGACATCGTTGAACCCTCGTAAGAGCTTGAAAACCTCGATCAGTTGACCGCGCAGCCTCCGAGTTTCAAGCGAAAACAAGTTCAGGGCGCGTAACCGTCGATTGTAGCCCATATGCCTAAAGGAAGGGATTAACTTTGTGGCCCTCGCCTGCACTCGCTCCAGCCTCTCAATATCTTTCCTGAGGGTGGGCGACCAGAACTGCACAGCATACTCCAGGTACGGCCGAACAAGGGAATTGTACAGTGAGAGCACAATCTCCTTGTTCCGAAACTGAAATTGCCTCCTGATATAACCCAATAGTTTCTGGGCTTTCTTTTCCACCTCTACACACTGTTTCGTAAACTTAAGGTCGCTGCTAATTAGCACACCAAGTCCTTTTCTAAATCAGTCACCTCGATATTACTGCCCAACATCGAGTAGTCCGACTTGGGATTGGCGTAGCCAATGTGCATCACTTTGCATTTACCCAAGTTAAACGGCATTTGCCATTTTTCGGACCACTCTCCTATCCTACCTAGGTCCGCACGCAGTTCCTCGATCGCTTCGGGCGTCCCAACATTGGCCCCAAGCTTGGTGTCATCAGCGAATTTGGCGATCCGACTGACGATGCCACCGTCGATATCATTTATGTAAATGGTAAACAACAGTGGTCCCAAAACGGAACCCTGAGGAACCCCACTAGTGACCGAGGCCCAACCCGAACTAGCCCCTTTAATTACCACCCTCTGCCGCCTATTCCTCAGCCAGTTTTCAATCCACCTACCTATTTCCCCACCGATACCCAGCGCGCGCACTTTCGCCATTAGCCGGCGGTGAGGTACCTTATCAAAGGCTTTCTGAAAGTCGAGATAAAGTATATCAATCGCCCTACTCTTATCGTACTCACTCAACATGACGTGGAAAAACTCGAGCAAGTTGTGAGACATGACCTATGCCGTCTAAACCCATGTTGGGAGTCCCCAAGCAGCTTGTAGGAATCCAAATGGTCAACGATTCTATCAGCTATTATCCTTTCTAATAATTTACCTACAACTGAAGTGAGACTAATAGGACGATAGTTCCCTGGACTTTCGTGATCCCCTTTCTTAAAGATAGGGGTCACGTTGGCCTCCCTTCAGTCACCAGGCACCTGGCCCATCACCAACGATTTGTTGAAGACTGTAGCCAGGTGGGGAGCCACCTGGTCGCGCACTTCTCGCAAAACACTGGGGAGAAACTGGTCTGGCCCAGGAGCCTTAAACGCGCTCAGTTTGTCTATTCTATGAGCAACGACTGTCGCGGTACATCTAACACTATCCAGGCCAGCACCTTCGTGCCTCACAGCTGGCTCGGGGATGACGCGGGTATCCTCCCTGGTGAACACTCCCGCAAAGTACTCATTAAGCACATTAGCGATGTCCGCGTCGGAGGTCCGCAGAACGCCGCTTCCGTCCTTTAAAGAACCTATCATGCTTCTAATGGGCTTTCTACTATTAACATAACTGAAGAACTCCTTAGGGTTCCCCTTGCAGAGGCTTGCCACCCGTAGTTCTTCGTTACGTTTCGCTAGCCTAACCTTCGCCTTCACTTCCCTACACAGGCGGACATACGCTTCGCTTCAGTGTTCTCGTGGGAACGATTGGCCTTCGCCCCCTATACGCTACTTTCCTATTTCGGATAGCCGAAGCGATGCCACGATTGAACCACTTAGGCTGCGTTGAAGCAGGGGTGACCGGTTTTGAGGGTATGGCAGCAGACTGCAGCACCATAAACTCATCCCGGAATGCACTCCACACTCCCTCAACATCGCCGCCAACCTCTAACCCCATCTCTCCTACGCTATCCCTGAGGCTAACAAAGTTCGCCCGCCGGAGATCGAGCTTACTGCCTCTCGAGTTACTACGCTTCACCCGAGGGACGCACACACGGAACCTAATAAGACCGTGATCACTCCCGCCCAACGATTCGTCAACGGTGAGGCCAGTGACGAGGTTGTCTTCGGTCGTGAATACTAAGTCTAGAACGCTTTCGCCTCGTGTAGGCTCGTTGACCCACTGAGGAGGAAGTTCTCATCAGCAAAGTCAACTAGCCTCCTCCCTTCAGCATCGGCAGTCCTCTTTTCCCACTTTATGCCGCGACAGTGAAGTCTCCTAAAACTACACACACCCTATCCCCTAGCAGGCTACTGAGTTCGGTGTACGGGCTGTATCGTCCTCGAGGAGGAGATGCGGAGGTCTGTACACCAAGATTAACCTATAGTTCGTCCCTCCCACGTTCAGATCGACGCCAAGCAGCTCCCGTTCCGACCGGAACTGGCAGTCAACCGGACTCAACGTGTCTCTGACGTATATTAGTACCCACCCCCTCCCCACGGGTGCGGTCTTTGCGAAACATTCTATACCCGGGAATTTCGAACTCCCCAACGTAGTCCCTACGATCAGTATGAATCCAGGACTCGGTGATAGCAACGATATCCTGGTATTCTGATGCCAAGAGCGCCCGTAGCTCGCAAAACTTGTTCCTAATTGACCTAGCATTAAAAAGCATTGCACGGAGGAGCCTTCCCTATTCTGACGCCCCCTAGCACGACCCGTTTCCCGAACAGCCAGGGCTGTCGGGAGTTGAAGAGCCCCTCACTAACGAGGGGCAACTTCCGCAGGAGACTGAGCCCCCTCCAACGTAGGAGGAGGGTCACCCACCTGTACTTCGACGCACCCTTCAGTTGAAGGTATGTCCGCCACCGGCTCATCCTCATCTCTCCCCGGTGGGGGCCCATCATCTCTCCCGGACTCGACCTCACCATTCTGTATAGGTGCCGGTCGAGCAGCGCGCCTAGCACACCTTTACCCCTTGTTATTGAGGTGGACACCATCCCTCTGGTAAAGGTCCCACCTACCCGAAAATGCATCGAAGGGGTCAATAAACTTCACGCCCAGCGGAACGCACAAGTCTTGTACCCTCTCGTTGATGCCAATGACCTTACTGAGGCGCGTGGTCACTGACATTCATTCGCGGTAAAAATACCATTAACATTCCCTGTCTGTCTTCAGTTTTAGATCATCCGCAAGAGACATGATCTCGGTGATGATCCCTTCAGTAAGACCTACCCCACCGCCTTTGAGGAACAGGTCATTGCCGAGAGAGAGAGAGAGAGAGAGAGAGAGAGAGAGAGAGAGAGAATATCTTCATAAGATGGTATTTATTTCATATACACAGGATGTTTCACAACCGGTCGGCCATACTTCGGGGTGATATAGAGTAAAAAAGTTAATACATCATCGGTGCTATTTTCAACCGTTGCAGAGCTACCGACGTTTTAAGGTGCACGGAAAAAAATAAACGAGAGTATTAATCTGATGTATTTTTGCTACATTTTATGAGAACACCTTATAAATGTTCAAAATATCCGCCTCGGTTTTCAATGCACAGCCTTGCTCGTTCCAAAACAAGAGTCCACCGCCCATTGAATTATTTCGTGTGTTTTCGTATGTAAGCAGCGGCATCCATAATCCGACGCAAGAGTTCTTCTCTCATTTGTACTTTAGTCTTATCGACCATCTCTTTCATAAGGCCACATAAAAAGAAATTTAACGGGATTAGGTCCGGAGATCTCGTGGGCTACGATATTGAACCAGCACAACCAATCCAACGATTCCCGTACCGCTGATTCAAGTAATCCGTACATGACGACCAAATGTGGCGGCGCCCCATCGTGCTGGAAGAACATCCTGCGCCTTGTCTCCAAGGGCACATCATCCATCAAAAGCGGCAATTCGTTCGTCAGGAATTTCGGATAAATATCAGCAGTTAATCGTTGTTCCAAAACGAATGGTCCAATCAGCTGATCTCCAATTACACCGCACCAAACATTCACTGAGAATCGATGTTGAAAGTTTCCTTGAACGATACTGTGGGGATTATCGGCGGACCACAAGTGGGAATTTCGTCTATTGTTAATTCCATCCCGAATGAATTGTGCTTCATCACTAAACAGTATGCGATTAAGAATTTGGCGATGCATAACCATCCACTGGCAAAATTGAAACGCGTTTATCGTAATCATCCGGTTGAAGAGCTTGAACACGTTGCAAATAATAGGGATACAAACCCTCATCATGTATTGCTCGCCATACACGTGATGCAGATTCACCAATTCGTCTCGAAATCCTTCGAACACTGGTAGTTGGGCTACGTTGTACTAGGTCCAGTATGCGCTCCTCCACAGCAACGGGCCGTCGTGCTATATGTTCTGGTTATGTCGAACAATTGTCCCTGTTTCCCTTAATCTCTGGTGTGCGTGTGTGTATGTGACTAAACACTTGCCTGTTCGGTATTCGGCGGTTCGAAAAATGTCTTCGATATTCCTCAACTGCCGCTCTGCTGTTACCATCACAGAATCCATAAATGAAATGGATATTAGCGTATTCAGCGTATGTGAACTGTTGATTCATTTTGATTGTTCACTTTAGCGCAACACAGTGTCTCGTACCACAGATCAGAACCAACTGAAAGAAAAAACTGAGGATTAGTAGTGGTAACTTCGTTAACCAAAACTACCACCAGTGTTGCCATCTATCGAATTACACACAAGTAGGGATTTGTTGTTTACACATCTTAAAACGTCCGTAGTTCCGCAACGGTTGGAAATAGCACCGATGTTGTATTAACTTTTTTACTCGATATCACCCCAAAGGTATGGCAGACCGGTTGTGAAACACCCTGTAGATAACTAATTAATAAAGCAAAAACCTCCACATTTTTCACATCTTATCTTTCTCATTAGTTCCTCTCTCTCTCTCTCTCTCTCTCTCTCTCTCTCTCTCTCTCTCTCTCTCTCTCTCTCTCTCTCTCTCTCTCTCAAAAAAAAAAAAGAAGTTAAATCTTAGTGTTTCCACGCAGGTCTGATAATTATGTAATAATGTCATTTTACACGCTGTTAAGAGATTAACCCTTTCGGTGTTTTGTTCGTACTTGTACGCGGTGGTTGCGGTTACTGTTACGTTACGTTAGGTGCAAAATGAACACTGAAGGGGTTAATTAATACAACATATATCTTTGGCGAAGAAACTGCGAATAACAAGTTAAATTTAAAAACGTCCTAACTATGATTCCATGCGTTTTCACTACACCCTGTTACTGTTCCTTGGCGTTTCATTATAATCACAGGTTCGCAATAGTGTAACTAAGTAATTCCAACAAACAGAAATGTTCGTTCTCTTTGGAAGTAACAAAACGGCTGTTCTTTCTAAACGGTCTTTCAGCCTTCATATATTACTTATCAAAGGAAGGTAAATCAGTAATGAAGAATGATCCAAATAACAAAACTGTATATTGTAATTAATAATTACATTTAATAATAATTAATAATTACACTTAATAATAATTAATAGTTTCATTGTTCTATCGTAAATTCCGACATGATACGTATATACAGAGAAAATTTTCTTCGAAGGTGTATCAATAAGTAGATAGATAGATAGATAGAATAACCTTTATTAATAATAAAATAAATACAGTAGTCTTTTTACAACTTACAATTTTTACAATGACATAAATAATTGTGAAGCTCGACTATTTATTTTTTTAAATTTTTAATTTGGCCCTTAAGCTTTAGGCTTGTGTGTGTGTGTGTGTGTGTGTGTGTGTGTGTGTGTGTGTGTGTGTGTGTGTGTGTGTGTAAAGAAACAACAGAGACTAAACTAAATCAAAGTTTCCCGTTTATCACCTTTCGATATCCCCATTTTTATGGTCCGAAAATGGGCTTCTGTTTGGGACATTAAAGATTTTCTCGCAAAAACTTCACCCTCTCTTCTTCGCACTTCTTACACACTTCTTACACACTTTGCGCACTTCACTTTCTACGCAATTTGCATAAAGACCTCATTCCGATCATTCCAGGAGAAGCAGACCAGACATTCGTTTAAGTTTATACACACACACATACACATGCACATATTTGCCACACTTACAGGTTTATTTCACTATATATATAGATAATATATGTCTATTTATCTATCTATCTATCTATTACACTTTGTTACTTGTGATTTTACGATTCTCTCTCTCTCTCTCTCTCCTTTTAAATGAATTAAATGCAGACCTTTTGCTCTATTGATTGAGAAGTGGGACACTTGCGATGTGAAGTTGCAGTGCCATCGCCATTGGCACGAAAAAAGTCAGTTTTCAAACGATTAATTTATTTGTTTTGATTCTGTCTATTTACTTTAAACTTTCTTTTCCATTTTTTAAGACTACGATTGAATTAATTTTTACATTTTCTTCTGTTTTAGTGTGGAAGAAAAAATGAAAAAATGGAGAAGTTAATGAGTGCCATAAATTTTGGACAAATTATGGAAATTTGAATTATAGTAATGTGGCATCATCTCGGCTGCCAAAATTAGCATGGGAATATTCACTATATTGACGTATCGTTCTAGTTAAGATGGCGTATAGCCATTATACGAAGGTTTAAGTGCCAATCGGGTAAAGAAAGTCAAATATGTAAATTTAATTGTGGCACTACAGTCTATGGCATCATACTCAATACGGTTTATTGCGATAGTTTTTCCTTCAATTAAAAAAAAACCCACAAATGTTGTCAGGGGAGAATTTACCTGTGACCCAACAATATTATATATATGGTACACACAGACCGTGCATGGAACAAGGAACTCTTCTGGGAAAATTAAATCCACTATAGTCCGAGTAAGTAATGGTAAATGACAAAAACTATAGTTTTCTTCTTTTTCATGATGTTAATCCGACGTGGGCAACGGGTCACTCGCAGAGAAGCCCTAAAATATAGTTTCCCTCACCAGCTGTCTGTAAAGTTAGATAGGATCCAGCTTTGGACGGGATCTATGGGTTACAGCTGCACCTAGCCAACTATATCCAGAACCTCAATATAAGCGATTGAGTTCAATTACATCATGAAATGGACATGTTATGTGCCTTGAAAAGTGGAGGTTCAATTTTGCCAGTTGAGGTTTAAGTTTTGGTTTTTTGGCTAAAAATACAATAGTTACCCCTTTTTCTTTGACGTATTCAATCCGACGCGAATGCAACGAGTCTTTTGCTTATATTGACGTTCTGGATATAGTAGGCTAGGTGTAGCTGTAACCCCTAGATCCTGTCCCAAAGCTGGATCCTATATGCTTTGCAGATAGCTGGTGAGGGAAGCTATATTTTTGGGACCTCCTTGCGAGTGACCCGTTGCCCACGTCGGGATAACATCATGAAAAAGAAGAAAACTATAGTGTTTGTCATTTACCATTACTTATTCGACTATAGTGGATTTAATTTTCCCAGAAGAGTTCCTTGTTCCATGCCGGTCTGTGTATCATATATATACTGTATACACCTTACCTTATGTTGTTTCGTGCGTTGATCTCTCTTCACACGGAGGTCAAGCTGGTGGCCCATATATATATATATATATATATATATATATATATATATATATATGTGTGTGGGGTGTGTGTGTGTGTGTGTGTGTGTGAGAGATTTTTGGCTGCTAAGCTGGAGCTGGAGGTCATAAAATCGACTCCCGGCTCGGACTTAGTGATTTCAGATTAGCTGGCGGGTCGTTTTTTCGGATTTCACATAAAGTTGTACGTTCAAAGTTGGGTGACAAAGTGACCTTTGTCAGAATGAACAAATTCGGGCGGAAGCGAAAACAATGGTCAACCAGGTAATATATATAAATATATATATGTACAGTACTTGGTATTTTATATATATATATTATATATATTATCGGCTATTGATTGGTGGCGTGGAAAACTAATTCCTCTTTTGAAACTTCCGTTTACCGAAAGCCGACATTTACCAATCTTACTATGAACTTTTCTTCCTTTATCCCTTTAGGTTTCAAACGAAATTTAATCTCGACTCTGACCAATAGAGCTTTCAATATCTGTTCAGATTACTTCAAACTACACGATGAACTAGATTTCATCCGAAAACTCCTTGCAAGAATAATTCCCTTCTAGACTGGTCGAGACTACAATAGGCAGAACCTTAAATAGACTAATAAGCCCTACAACTAGAAACTTAATTACAGTCCCCAAAGATATCCTGTATTCACTTTGCCCTATATGGGAACCTCAAGTTTTAACATTAGAAATAAACTTTTAAAATTGCTCAAGGAATTCTACCCACAACTGTGTATAAAAATTATATTCACCCCGTCTAAATCGATTTATCATTTATTTAAATACAAGGATGTTATTCCTACACTTCTTAAGTCATCTATAGTTTATCAATACAAGTGTGACCACTGTATGGGGTCATATATAGGTAAAACTAAAAGACATTTAAAATCTCGTATTTACGAACATCTCGGTAAATCGGTCCGTACAAATTTACCCCTTGGCAAACCACCTAATTCTCTCATACGTAATCACTCGCACAACAATAACCACCCAATTTCACAGTCTAATTTCACCGTACTTGCTGCCGGAAGCTCTGACCTTAAGCTTAAAATTATGGAGTCTCTGTTTATTTATAAACTAAAACCAGACCTAAATTCTGACGAATCATCGATAGATCTGCTATGTTTTGGTTAGCCCTGAAGATGGAATTAGTGCATTCCGAAACGTTGGTACTATTAAACCTTGAAGGATGTTTGTATTTTCTCTGGTGTTCCTGTTCATTATTATATATATATATATATATATATATATATATATATTATATATTATATATATACATTTAAACTGCAAACACGCAGTATAATTAACGTAAAGAACGACGCTTGTATAGGAGAATATTCCGCGCAAGATGAGGAGAGAGAACGAAACAAATGAAAAAATGAGGTAACCACCCGGGAATCGAACCCGGGATCTTCCGATTGCCGGTCAGATATGATAACCATTACACCACGGGCCTCACTCAATCAAATGCCGTAATTCCTCTACATACGCGCAGAAACCAATGCCCCAAGGGGGCACCTCCCGCATGCCGTACATTATATACATTTAAACTGCAAACACGCAGTATAATTAACGTAAAGAACGACGCTTGTATAGGAGAATATTCCGCGCAAGATGAGAGCGAGAACGAAACAAATGAAAAAAAAAATATATATATATATATATATATATATATATATATATATATATATAAAATACCAAGTACATGTTTGTAACTAGAAAACTCAAAAATACGATTATCCAAAAGATGGACGCCCTCAAAATGGGGAAATATTTAATAGAAAAAACCTCTTAATCGTTTTTAAGTTAAAAAGAAACTTTGAAATATTTTTCTCATTAATTTTGAGATGAAGTGATTTTGAGTCCTTTTTAAAAAGATTCCAAAAACCAATTGAAAACATTCCCAAAAATAAAAAAAATAAAAATTACGTTTCATTTATTTTCATTTGTTTAAAATAATTTATTTTTCGTTTAGTTTCGATTTTTACTTATTATTATTATCATCATCATTATTATTATTATTGGCACACATGAAAGTTTAGTTAATGTTTGAAATTTTTTTTTTTTTGTATATTCTGAAAAGGTTAAATGCAGAAATGTTGAGAGAGAGAGAGAGTTACAAGGAGTTACAAGGAAAAGAAGTACCTCAAAAGGCCTTGCGGCCCATACCGAGGAGGTACCAATGGCAATGGGAGCCAGGGAAAATTTTGTAAAAGTTTATTTTTCTTTCAAATATCCTAGCAGTAGTAGAAAACTGGATAGTAAAGTAGAAGGCTCTCTCCCCACCCTCCGCTCCCTCCCTGCCAGAGGCAGGTACGGAAAAAGGTTGAAGAAAATACCTTGACCCTGGAAAAGTAGCCAAGGAAATTTTACAGGAAAGTGGAGAATATAAATAGCTCTATATTTAGCTTGCTCACAGAGACACCGAGCAAGCGAACTCCTGCAGAGTTTTCTGAGGTTTTAATCTTAAACTATGAGTGTGTTCAGTACTTTGTCTAGCCTATTTTTAAACAGATTTACACTTTGACTGGAAACAACCTCTGAGGGAAGTTGGTTCCAGATATTAACTATTTTATAGGAAAAGAAATTTCCGCAGACTGAGGTCCTAAATGTCTTTACACACTCAAATAGTGTGCAAGATTTGGTCTAACCTTTTCTTGAACTGATCCACAGAGGAACTGTTCACAACTTCCGAAGGTAACCTGTTCCATGTGTCACAGATCTTATACGTAAAGTAATTCCCACACACACTAGTCCTAAACCGTTTCAAATCCAACTTCCAACCATTGTTGCGAGTTGGGTTATCATTTAAACTAAACATACTTCTAAAATCGACATCGTTGAACCCTCGTAAGAGCTTGAAAACCTCGATCAGTTGATCGCGCAGCCTCCGAGTTTCAAGCGAAAACAAGTTCAGGGCGCGTAACCGTCGATTGTAGCCCATATGCCTAACGGAAGGGATTAACTTTGTGGCCCTCGCCTGCACTCGCTCCAGCCTCTCAATATCTTTCCTGAGGGTGGGCGACCAGAACTGCACAGCATACTCCAGGTACGGCCGAACAAGGGAATTGTACAGTGAGAGCACAATCTCCTTGTTCCGAAACTGAAATTGCCTCCTCATATAACCCAATAGTTTCTGGGCTTTCTTTTCCACCTCTACACACTGTTTCGTAAACTTAAGGTCGCTGCTATTAGCACACCCAAGTCCTTTTCTAAATCAGTCACCTCGATATTACTGCCCAACATCGAGTAGTCCGACTTGGGATTGGCGTAGCCAATGTGCATCACTTTGCATTTACCCAAGTTAAACGGCATTTGCCATTTTTCGGACCACACTCCTATCCTACCTAGGTCCGCACGCAGTTCCTCGATCGCTTCGGGCGTCCCAACATTGGCCCCAAGCTTGGTGTCATCAGCGAATTTGGCGATCCGACTGACGATGCCACCGTCGATATCATTTATGTAAATGGTAAACAACAGTGGCCCCAAAACGGAACCCTGAGGAACCCCACTAGTGACCGAGGCCCAACCCGAACTAGCCCCTTTAATTACCACCCTCTGCCGCCTATTCCTCAGCCAGTTTTCAATCCACCTACCTATTTCCCCACCGATACCCAGCGCGCGCACTTTCGCCATTAGCCGGCGGTGAGGTACCTTATCAAAGGCTTTCTGAAAGTCGAGATAAAGTATATCAATCGCCCTACTCTTATCGTACTCACTCAACATGACGTGGAAAAACTCGAGCAAGTTGGTGAGACACGACCTATGCCGTCTAAACCCATGTTGGGAGTCCCCAAGCAGCTTGTAGGAATCCAAATGGTCAACGATTCTATCAGCTATTATCCTTTCTAATAATTTACCTACAACTGAAGTGAGACTAATAGGACGATAGTTCCCTGGACTTTCGTGATCCCCTTTCTTAAAGATAGGGGTCACGTTGGCCTCCCTCCAGTCACCAGGCACCTGGCCCATCTCCAACGATTTGTTGAAGACTGTAGCCAGGTGGGGAGCCACCTGGTCGCGCACCTCTCGCAAAACACTGGGGAGAAACTGGTCTGGCCCAGGAGCCTTAAACGCGCTCAGTTTGTATATTCTATGAGCAACGACTGTCGCGGTACATCTAACACTATCCAGGCCAGCACCTTCGTGCCTCACAGCTGGCTCGGGGATGACGCGGGTATCCTCCCTGGTGAACACTCCCGCAAAGTACTCATTAAGCACATTAGCGATGTCCGCGTCGGAGGTCCGCAGAACGCCGCTTCCGTCCTTTAAAGAACCTATCATGCTTCTAATGGGCTTTCTACTATTAACATAACTGAAGAACTCCTTAGGGTTCCCCTTGCAGAGGCTTGCCACCCGTAGTTCTTCGTTACGTTTCGCTAGCCTAACCTTCGCCTTCACTTCCCTACACAGGCGGACATACGCTTCAGTGTTCTCGTGGGAACGATTGGCCTTCGCCCTCCTATACGCTACTTTCCTATTTCGGATAGCCGAAGCGATGCCACGATTGAACCACTTAGGCTGCGTTGAAGCAGGGGTGACCGGTTTTGAGGGTATGGCAGCAGACTGCAGCACCATAAACTCATCCCGGAATGCACTCCACACTCCCTCAACATCGCCGCCAACCTCTCTCTCAGGGATAGCGTAGGAGAGATGGGGTTAGAGAGAGAGAGAGAGAGAGAGAGAGAGAGAGAGAATCCTTGCATTTAATAATGGATATTCGTGTAATCATAAATCACAATCCAAGTTTAAATTAATCTTAATCCAAGCTGTGGAATCTTAATTAAAACCGTTTTAGAGTGGATTTATAATCATAATCCAGGTCGGATTATGACAAATGGCTTCCCCGCATTAATGCCAGGATTAAAATTTAATTTCATTAAGCATTTCTAAGCAGATGGAATCTGGCCACCACACGGACATATATATATATTGTGCGTGTGTGTGTGTGGTGTGTGTGTGCGCGCGCGCGCGCGTGTGAGACAAAATATTTGATGTATTAATTTTTATGCAAATTACTTTTCCATGTAATTTAGCCTAGATTAACTAGGCTAGGTTGTCATCAAATTTACAGCACAAGATGGCGTATTTTACAGCTCAACGCGTGTTTATTTCCATGGATAGAGACTTATGGGAGTGAAACGTGATTCTGAAGCATAGTTTGGGAAAAGGAAACCCCCCTGAAAGATCTGCAAGGAAGAGACTAATGAAAGTATCCGAAAACCTTCGAGATGTGAAAAGCAATTTAAAAAGTAGCGTTCTTCAGAAGAAAACTGGAATACACCATCTTTTGTACTGTAAATTATTTTATGTAAATGCCATTTGTGAACTCTTATAAAAATTAGTGAATCCGGAATCAGTTTCGTTAAAGGCGCCTGATGAGAAGTACGAGGTGTACTTGTTTAGTGGAATGAGGTCTTTTGAATCGAAAATTCGCAAAAAGTACGCCTAAATTTTAGAAAAAAAAGGGGTTCTTGGTTGACGGAAATAGGATTTGGGTCACGTGATAATGGTTTCTTCTACGTTACTAATCGAACTTAAATCCACAGGAAAATGGGCATCAATTGGCTCATAATCTCTTATTTGGGGCTCCAAATTCCACGCCAATGAATTCGCATTTTTAATTTAAAAACTAAACTACTCTACAGTATCTCGTGTAGCTGCTATTGAATTTTTATCAATACCATTTATATCATTATTCAAACTTTACTATACTACCCGTATTGAGACAAATCAGAAGGAAAAATAGCTACAAAATTATATCTTTATTAGATTCAAGGAACGCAATAATGCAAAAAATTGCGACATTGCAATGTAGCACCTCAAAATTTTGTTTGCCTCTCGCATGACTAACCAAAGGCTGAAATTATGAAGTTTATTAATTTTAAAAATTTCCAAAAATTTTAAAAAATTTTAAAAAAAATTTTAAGTGTAACTTTTTATATGGCATATCGTATAAAAGTTATTGTATATATCGCATATGTAGTTATTACATCTCGTAGAGGTTTTTAACTGTATGGGCAATTCTGACCAAAAAGGATCAATTCAAATTCCATCTTAGAATCATTCATTCCAGAATTCGCTATTTGGAACTATGCTCAATTTTCCGCTTCAGAGAGAGAGAGAGAGAGAGAGAGAGAGAGAGAGAGAGAGAGAGGAGAGAGTTACAAGGAGTTACAAGGAAAAGTAGTACCTCAAAAGGCCTTGCGGCCCATACCGAGGTGGTACCAATGGCAACGGGTGCCAGGGAAAAACTCATACACCCTCAAATAGTGTGCAAGATTCGGTCTAACCTTTTTTTGAACTGATCCACAGAGGAACTGTTCACAACTTCTGAAGGTAACCTCTTCCACGTGTCACAGATCTTATAGGTAAAGTAATTCGCACACACATTAGTCCTAAACCGTTTCAAATCCAACTTCCAACTATTGTTGCGAGTTGGGTTATCATTTAAACTAAACATGCTTCTAAAATCGACATTGTTGAACCCGCATAAGAACTTGAAAACCTCGATGAGTTGACCGCGCAGCCTCCGGAGTTTCCAGCGAAAACAAATTCAGGGCGCTTAAGCGTCGATTGTAGCCCATATGCCTAACGGAAGGGATTAACTTTGTAGGCCTCGCCTGGACTCGCTCCAGCGTGTCAATATCTTTCCTGAGGGTGGGCGACCAGACCTGCACAGCGTACTCCAGGTGAGGCCTAACTGGGGAATTGTACAGAGAGAGCACAATCTCCTTGTTCCGAAATCGAAATTGTCTCCTCATATAACCCAACAGCTTCTGGGCTTTCTTTTCCACCTCTACGCACTGTTTGGTAAACTTAAGGTTGCTGCAAATTAGCACACCCAAGTCCTTTTCCAAATCAGTCGCCTCGATATTACTCCCCAACATGTAGTAGTCCGACTTGAGATTGGCGAAGGTTGGCGTAGCCAATGTGCATCACTTTGCATTTACCCAAGTTAAACAGCATTTGCCATTTTTCGGACCACTCTCCTATCCTACCAAGGTCCGCATGCAGTTCCTCGATCGCTTCGGGCGTCCCAACATTGGCCCCAAGCTTGGTGTCATCAGCGAATTTGGCGATCCGACTGACGATGCCACCGTCGATATCATTTATGTAAATGATAAACAACAGTGACCCAAAAACGGAACCCTGAGGAACGCCACTAATGGCCGAGGCCCAACCCGAACTAACCCCTTTAATTACAACCCTCTGCCGCCTATTCTTCAGCCAGTTTTCAACCCACCTACCTACTTCCCCACCGATACCCAGCGCACGCACTTTCATCATTAGCCGGCAGTGAGGTACCTTATCAAAGGCTTTCTCAAAGTCGAGATAAAGTATATCAATCGCCCTACTCTTATCAAACTCACTCAACATGACGTGGAAAAACTCGAGCAGTTGGTGAGACACGACCTATGCTGTCTAAACCCATGTTGGAGTGCCCAAGCAGCTTGTAGGAATCCAAATGGTCAACGATCCTATCCGCTATTATCCCCCCTAATAATTTACCTATAACTGAAGTGAGACTAATGGGACGATAGTTCCCTGGACTTTCATGATCCCCTTTCTTAAAGAGAGGAGTCACGTTGGCTTCCCTCCAGTCACCAGGCACCTGGCCCGTCTCCAACGATTTGTTGAAGACTGTAGCCAGAGAGTTACAAGGAGTTACAAGGAAAAGAAGTACCTCAAAAGGCCTTGCGGCCCATACCGAGGAGGTACCAATGGCAACGGGTGCCACGGAAAATTTTCTATACACTCAAATAGTTTACACTTACAAACGTGTGAAGCTTTCACACAGGGATGATAGTAACAGTAAAGTATAGAATTACACAAGGCTCTCTTCCCTCCTCCGCCAGCCAATGCTGACAGAAAATTGTTGTGAAAGATGATTTATAGGAAGAAAATAAGGAAAGTATAATGAAAAGAATAGCTTCAGAATTCATTCACACCATTCATACACTTATTCCCCGTACCCAATTACGCATTAGAAGATACTGAAAAATAAAGGATAGCATGAAATACTAAGCTACTAATTCTAATTTAAACTATACATTTTTTTTAAGGATTTTTAAAAAAATTATTATACAGGGTGTACATAAAGTCAGGATCTATTTTTGTGAAGCACTTGGAAATTATATGGAATTCAATCATAAAATGATAAAGTGGTAACATTTATTAAATAATTAAGAGTAGGATTCGACGTGACGCCCATCAGTATCCCTGCACAGCTCAAATCGTTCCGCAGCATTTCTAAACACATTCTGGAGCATTTGCGGGTTATGTTATTTGCAGCAGTTCGTATACGTGTACGTAAGTTTTCAAGACTCGTAATCTTCGTCTGATAGACGTGCGATTTGATAAAGCCCCATGCAAAGAAATCTAAAGGGGTTAAATCTGGTGATCTCGCTGCCAAGGTCTGTTGCTTCCGCGTCCGATCCAGCGATTTGGAAAACGTCCATTTAGATAATCCTGAACAATTTTGGCATAGTGACAAGGAGCACCATCATGTTGATAGACGACGGTACTAACAATCCTATCCCCGTCGTCTATCAACATGATGGTGCTCCTTGTCACTATGCCAAAATTGTTCAGGATTATCTAAATGGACGTTTTCCAAATCGCTGGATCGGACGCGGAAGCAACAGACCTTGGCCAGCGAGATGACCAGATTTAACCCCTTTAGATTTCTTTGCATGGGGCTTTATCGAGTCGCACGTCTATCAGACGAAGATTACGAGTCTTGAAAACTTACGTACACGTATACGAACTGCTGCAGATAACATAACCCCGCAAATGCTCCAGAATGCGTTTAGAAATGCTGCGGAACGATTTGAGCTGTGCAGGGATACTGATGGGCATCACGTCGAATCCTACTTTTAATTATTTAATAAATGTTACCACTTTATCATTTTATGATTGAATTCCATATAATTTCCAAGTGCTTCACAAAAATAGATCCTAACTTATGTACACCCTGTATACTCGTACAAGAAGAAATCATTTTATCGTCGCATCATTTCCCCCATGAATACCAAGGCCATTGTCCTCAAGAAATTTACTTTTACAAATTAATTAATTAATTAATTAATTAATATTACCATCTTTCGCACCTCTAGTTGACCAGCGCCACCTAATTTAAGAATCCCCCCCAACAGTGTACGTATACCTAATGTTTTTTCTGTTTTTACGAAATTCTCTCGCGCACTATTTAAAACCGAAATTCTACTCTCGTTAAGTGCTTCTGTTTAGATGAATACATCTATTCAATTTGGAGGTTTTCACTCGAGGGTTCTCATCAAGCTTCCCATTATCCGAGAACTCCGTGCTCTGAAACCAGACCTGACCAGCACCTCCTACTATATTTATTACGGAAGGAAACATTATTATTTTTATATACAATTGTAAAACTTTCTCTGGCTAATTAAATTAGATATACGGCGATTTCCCTAAAATGTACTAACAATCCTACAATGTATACCCAAGTAACATCCCTGAAGTTGAGAATGTCTATTTGGAGGTTTTGGCTACCGAAAGATCCCATCAAGCCGAGAATTTCTATTGCTCTGATACCATACCCGGCCAGCGGTTACTACTGCCTTTAAAAGGAAATATCATCTCCAACTCCACCCCAAACCAAACTCCCACTACGAACCGCCTTCATAAGCGTATTCGGAGGTTTTGACTCCAGAGCGTTCTCACAGTGACAACACCCAGTGCTCTGTAATCAGCCCAGGACCAGCGCCTCCTACTACATTTACATCTAAAGGTTTATCATTGCTTCTCTCTGTATTCATAAACACTTTGTACCTAAATAGCCGCCATCCTTTACGCTTAATTACCTATTCAGAGGTTTTGACTCCCGAGAATTCTTAAGCTTCCAATAGGGTATCATCTGAGAACTCCCAGTGCTGTGCAACCGGACCCGATGAGCACCACCTACGATGAGAGAGAGAGAGAGAGAGAGAGAGAGAGAGAGAGAGAGAGAGAGAGAGAGAGAGAGTTACAAGGAAAAGAAGTACCTCAAAAGGCTTTGCGGCCCATACCGAGGAGGTACCAATGGCAACGGGTGCCACGGAAAATTTTGTACACGCTCAAATAGTGTGCAAGATTTGGTCTAACCATTTCTTGAACTGATCCACAGAGGAACTGTTCACAACTTCCGAAGGTAACCTGTTCCATGTGTCACAGATCTTATACGTAAAGTAATTCCCACACACACTAGTCCTAAACCGTTTCAAATCCAACTTCCAACCATTGTTGCGAGTTGGGTTATCATTTAAACTAAACATACTTCTAAAATCGACATCGTTGAACCCGCGTAAGATCTTGAAAACCTCGATCAGTTGACCGCGCAGCTTCCGAGTTTCAAGCGAAAACAAGTTCAGGGCGCGTAACCGTCGATTGTAGCCCATATGCCTAACGGAAGGGATTAACTTTGTGGCCCTCGCCTGCACTCGCTCCAGCCTCTCAATATCTTTCCTGAGGGTGGGCGACCAGAACTGCACAGCATACTCCAGGTGCGGCCGAACAAGGGAATTGTACAGTGAGAGCACAATCTCCTTGTTCCGAAACTGAAATTGCCTCCTGATATAACCCAATAGTTTCTGGGCTTTCTTTCCGCCTCTACACACTGTTTCGTAAACTTAAGGTCGCTGCTAATTAGCACACCCAAGTCCTTTTCTAAATCAGTCACCTCGATATTACTACCCAACATCGAGTAGTCCGACTTGGGATTGGCGTAGCCAATGTGCATCACTTTGCATTTACCCAAGTTAAACGGCATTTGCCATTTTTCGGACCACTCTCCTATCCTACCTAGGTCCGCACGCAGTTCCTCGATCGCTTCGGGCGTCACAACATTGGCCCCAAGCCTGGTGTCATCAGCGAATTTGGCGATCCGACTGACGATGCCACCGTCGATATCATTTATGTAAATGATAAACAACAGTGGCCCCAAAACGGAACCCTGAGGAACCCCACTAGTGACCGAGGCCCAACCCGAACTAGCCCCTTTAATTACAACCCTCTGCCGCCTATTCCTCAGCCAGTTTTCAATCCACCTACCTATTTCCCCACCGATACCCAGCGCGCGCACTTTTGCCATTAGCCGGCGGTGAGGTACCTTATCAAAGGCTTTCTGAAAGTCGAGATAAAGTATATCAATCGCCCTACTCTTATCGTACTCACTCAACATGACGTGGAAAAACTCGAGAGAGAGAGAATTTTAGGAGTTTAAATTACGAAAACAAGAGAGCTTCCTTTGTAGTTATGCCAGGTTAGGTAATTTAAAAGAGGCTGGTCTGATAAAGTTACTGCAGATACAATACTGTCTATATCGGGTAGTTCAAAAGTGATATCACCACAGCAGTGAAATGAATACGCTATTAGTGGTCACGGTGCCTGACGTTTGTGAGCAACCATATATATATATATATATATATAATATATATATATATATATATATATAAATGTATTCGAAACTAAATTAAAAGAATTCTAAACGAGATTGTTTTCCACCATTTCCGCCATTTTGTCCATCACTGAAAAAAAGTTTGAATTTTTTAAAAATTTCAATATTTTAGCCCAATTTCAAATTCAGCGACTTATGAAAACTATATTATATATTTACAAAGGGTTGACAAAAGTAAATAGACACCTTTGTAACATTTTCTTTATTCAATTATAAAAGTCAACAATAAAAATAAATTTATTGAATTAACAAGTGGAAAAGAACACGATTTTAATATAGTAATTCAATTAATTTATTATTATTTATTGACATTATTAATCTAATTAAAAAAAAAGTTGAAGAGCAAAGGTGTCTATATTTACTTTTGTCAACCTTTTGTATATCATCCTGATAAAATAAAAATGAGGAAAAATGGATATCACGAACTGGTCGAGATTTTTATGGTTATAAAACCGTTGATCCATGCGAAACACGCGTCAAATGCAATAAAAAATGTCAATAAACACCATTTGAACGTACACCGTCATCATTACAGGGTGCTTCAAAAAAATTTACCACTTATATGGATGGCGCTAATATGTCATTGTTTGCCACTTATAGTTTTTTTTTTTTTTTTATGTACACTAAGTATGTGTGTGTTTATTTGCTTGTTTTTTTTTAATAATAATGGCGTTTTTTCAGGGATTGTGCGAGTGATTAATGAGTGAATCCCACTCAATGGAAATAGCTACAAGGTTTACATTAGAACAGATTTCTGCGTTATTCTAATGTAAAGCTTGTAACCATTTACATTGAATGCGGTTCACTCATTAATCACTCGCACAATCCAGGAAAAAAAATCGAATTTATTATTAAAAAAGAAGGAAATAAACAAATACTTACACGAACAAAAAATAATACCAAAAACTATAAATGGTAAGCAATGACATTAACGCCATATAAGTGGTAACATTTTTCGAAGCACCCTGTATATAAAATATAAAATTGTTATTGCCATTATAGTTCTCCTTTGCGGGAATTGCATCAATTCGTTATAAAAATCTCCCTAGTCCGAATAAAGTAATGGCTGATGAAAACACAAGGTAAAGAAAGGTTTCATTATTTTATTTAACTAATCCGGTAAACTAACTATTGATAAGCAGCAGGTTTTACTTGTTTTCAATACGTATTTTGATGTTACAGAAAAAAAATTAAATATTTACTAGTTCCTTCAGTTCAACAGACATATTGAATAATGCACTGAGATTTTATTTCTTAAATAGTTTGCAAAAATTTCCAAAATATATTATTAGGCAAAATATTGTGTGTGTGTGTGTGTGTGTGTGCGCGTGTGTGTGTATATATATATATATATATACAGGGTGGGCCGTAAGTTTCCATACATAGGAAAATTTAAATTATGGTCTTCACGTGCGTCGGTATTTGGATCAGCAGTTTCCGGATGCTTGGATTGGTCGGCGTGGTCCTGTGGAGTGGCCTCCCAGATCCCCAGATCTCACCCCCCTTGATTTCTATCTTTGGGGGCACTTGAAGGCCATGGTGTATCAGGAAAAGATACGAGACATAAATCATCTAAAGGAACGTATCACCAACGCCATTACAAGCATAACGTCAACTGTGCTAATGCGTGTTCATCAACAGTGGGGAACACGTCAAAACAATGGCAACCATGTAGAGCATATTATATAAATAAAAATGGTTGTCCATAAAAATTTTTTATTTTTCCTATGTATGGAAACTTACGGCCCACCCTGTATATATATATACACACACACACACACACACACACACAGGGTGTTTCAGGAGGAAAGGTCAATACTTCGGGATGTGATAGTATCAGTCATTGTGAGAAAAAAGTTCATATGAACATGTGTCTAATTCTGAATGGTTACGGAGATAGAGCTGTTTGAATTTAATGCGCGCGCAGCTCTTCCTCCCCCCGCGGTGGTCCCATTCAATGGCCACCAAGGTCTCCAGACCTCTCTCCGTTAGATTATTGTTTGTGAGGGTGGATGAAAAGTAAAGTTTACAAAAGAAAGGTGGATACAGGAGACGAATTGCTCGCGCGCATTTTGGATGCTGCTGCCCGCATAAAGAAACGTCAAGATCAACTCAGACGAACAACACGCGATCTTCGCACACGAGTTGCAAAGTGCATTAAGGTTGACGGTGGGATTTTCGAAAACGTATTGTAAACTGTAACAAATTTGTCATTTCTGTATCCGATACCATTCAAAATGCCAATGTTTAAACATTAAATGTTAGAAACAGTAATTGGTTTCTCTTTCTTGATTACCATTAACAATGCTTTTGTATTTGTAGATTCAAACAGCTCTATCTCCGTAACCATTCAGAATTAGACACATGTTCATTGGTTTCTGCGCGCATGTAGAGGAATTACGACATTTGATTGAGTGAGGCCCGTGGTGTAATGGTTATCATATCTGACCGGCATTCGGAAGATCCCGGGTTCGATTCCCGGGTGGTTACCTCATTTTTTCATTTGTTTCGTTCTTTCGCTCTCGTCTTGCGCGGAATATTCTCCTATACAAAGCGTCGTTCTTTACGTTAATTATACTGCGTGTTTGCAGTTAATAATGTATATAATGTTACGGCATGCGGGAGGTGCCCCTTTGGGGCATTGGTTTCTGCGCGCATGTAGAGGAATTACGACATTTGATTGAGTGAGGCCCGTGGTGTAATGGTTATCATATCTGACCGGCAATCGGAAGATCCCGGGTTCGATTCCCGGGTGGTTACCTCATTTTTCATTTGTTTCGTTCTTTTGCTCTCGTCTTGCGCGGAATATTCTCCTATACAAAGCGTCGTTCTTTACGTTAATTATACTGCGTGTTTGCAGTTATAATGTGTGTGTATGTATATATATATATATATATATATATATATATATACTGTATATTATTTTTAATTGGGGTTGTTTAACCTCCTTCGCAACATCTAAGGTCATGTGACGGAGGGGACCTACAGCTTTACGTGGATATATATATATATAATATTATATATATATATATAATATTATATATATATATATATATATATATATATATATCAGACATGGGGTAATAGTAATAGTTATAGGATTTTTCAAGTAATAGTAATAGATCATAATTTTTTGGTTGTAATAGTAATAGAAGGCAAAGTAATAGATAAGTCTATTACTTTCCTATTACAGTGGCAATGGACATATTGTGTGAACAAAGAACTGAAAAATGAACTAAATCTACTCTAAACTAAAATAAACATGTATGTGAACTAATATTATGGCAATTTTTTCCTTCAATAAAGTAAAATTTATCAAGACCTACAGTAATGATTGTAATGATTTAGTTGAAACAAATATTTATTATTTGGCTGCCGCTCAGCCTCATCCTAGATCCATGAGTGCAGAGCCCTCTGCTTCTCAGCCTCATTCTGAATCCATGAGTGCAGAGCCTTCTGCCTCATCCTGGATCCATGAGTGCAGAGCCCTCTGCTTCTCAGTATCCTGGATCCCTGAATCCAGACACTGCTACATCGCCAGCTCAATACCATCTCACACAGGGTACCCCCCAAAGGGTCTTGGTGAATTGGGATGCTGGGAATGCAGTCGGGGGTCATGATGAGGAGGCATCTTGGACAATGCTGGTAAGGAGGGACCGGAAACGAGCGACCCCTCTTCAAGGGGGGTCTGGTCCCACTCATGCACCGGCTAGAGGGAGTCTGCCTGTGGCAAAGGCTGGCAGAGAACGGCGGGGTATCATAGGGGCTGCCAAAACAGATCGTATGATGACTGTACCAACGAAGACCGCAAACATTTCCGTCTCGAGAGTCGACCTGATCTTACGGCCGAGGAGCTGCAGGCATTTGTGGAAGATAAAGTGAACCTTCAGGTTACATGTAGGAAAATTGACTCCAGATGGACTACGTACAGTTCCTTTCAAGTTACAGCAGTCTGTGGTGATCCAGGGGTATTTATGGATCCAGCAGTATGGCCGGAACGGGTATATGTACGGCGGTTCGATGAGAAGGGAAGAAAATACCTGCAGCCCCTCTCGCAAGTGCTGGAGAGGGTAAGTATGGAGACATCATGCGTCATACTGTGGAGGAAAATCCATCTGGATCTAATGCTGTAACTGCTGTGCCTGGTATAAATGGAATTCAACATGTAGAGATGGCTGGCAGAACTCCTGCATCTTCCTAATTGCAACATTCAAGGTAATCTCTCATAACTGTAGAGGCCTAAGCTTAGGCAATAACAGCAAACACAGGCGGATCATAATTGATAAGCTGTTAGAGGATGCTGATATTCTGTGTGCAGGAAATATGGCTATGGAAACAGGACTTAAAGGACCTGAATAGCCTGTCCAGTAACTTTCATGGGATAGGGGAGGCCACCAGAGATAAACAAGATGGTCTCCTTGCAGGCCACCCACCTGGTGGGGTAGCTATTCTATGGAGGTTGGGGTACATGGGAAATATATTAGTGAATTAAAACTTGGTTTGAATTGGCTACAAATTTGTGTAGACAATAAAAAATTTGTAATTCTGTGTATCTATATGCCTTTTCAGGCAGTTGATAATGAAGATGATTACCTCATTTGGGCAGGTCAGCGGTATTATTGATGAGTTGGATACGACATGTGTAGCTATTATTGGTGACTTTAATGCTAATGTTCTTAATGATAATTCTTTGTTTAGCAACCACTTAAAAGCCTTCTGTGAAGATAATAACTTGACCCTTTCATCCATGTGTAGTCTTCCTGGTGATAGCTTTACTTACGTTAGTGATAGTTGGTACACCACCTCATGGTTGGATCACTGTATTTATATGTTCATTATACACAGTGATTCACTGGCCTACTTAGTCAGTGCTCCAGACAACTATCTCTTAATCTTCTATGGACCTCTTGTATAATGTTTGTACTTGTTGAGTCTGAAATAAAGTGTTTGTTTGTTAACACACTGCTTCTAATTGCATTTAAATAGACAAAGATCTTTTTCAAATGAGTGAAGTATCCCACATACAAAAGTAATAGTAATAGTAACAGATGACCAAGTAATAGTAATAGTAACAGATGACCAAGTAATAGTAATAGATGAAAATTTAAATCATAGTAATAGTAATAGAAGGGATCAAAAGTAATAGTAACAGTAATAGAAACCAGTAATTGACCCCATGTCTGATATATATTCACAGTACACACACACAAAAAATATTTTCCCTAATAATATTATACGAGTATTTTGGAAATCTATGCAAATTATTTAAGAAATAAAATCTTTGTGCATTATTCAATGTGTCTGTTGAACTAAGGAAACTAGTAAATGCTACTTTTTTTATAATTTATATATATGATGAGAAAATAACCACGAAGGAAAAAGGAAACACAGAATGGTGCTCAAGCGTTTTCGTCTAATGACATCCTCAAGAACACTGAAATAAATAACAAGTTCGAGACTATATACAGGGTGTCCCAAAAAAAACTATATACTCTTTATAGCATCATATATTTTATAATTAAAAAAAAAAAAAACAATATATTGTTATAGCAATTGCCAATGAAAGGTAAATTAGTAATCTAAGTGATCAAAATGTTATAGCGAGTTGTTTGCATATAAAATTTAATTAACTACGCCAAGTGCTCAAAATGTTCTCCGGCGGCATGAATGCACTTTCAATACAACAAAATCGTGTGGTCTGATGAAGCTACCTTCAAGCTGAATGGCACAGTAAATCGACACAACTGCAGGTACTGGTCACTTGATAATCCACACGTTTATGTGGATAAACATGTTAATTTACCAGGATTAACAGCATGGTGTGGTTTATCATCCAGGGGTTTGGTTGGACCATTTTTCTTTAATGGGACAGTTACCGGTGCCGCATATCTCGACATGCTGCGGACAGAAATTATACCTGCAGTTCGGAAGTTTTTGGAAACGACGACTTTTACTTTCAACAAGATGGAACCCCTCCCTCATTAAGAAGGTACCTCGATGAAACGTTGCCTAACCGTTGGATAGGACGAAGAGGAAGCGTTGAGTATCCTCCACGTTCACCGGACTTGACTCCACTTGATTTTTACTTGTGGGGCTACTTGAAGGATGCAGTTTATGGTACAAGACCTGCAACACTCGAACACCTTAAGGATGCAATTAGGGAAAAGTGCGGGACCATCACAGCATCCACATTAGTCCATGTCTGCGAATCAGTTAGTCGACGCATTCAAAAGTGCATTCATGCCGCCAGAGAACATTTTGAGCACTTGGCGTAGTTAATTAAATTTTATATGCAAACAACTCGCTATAACATTTTGATCACTTAGATTACTAATTTACCTTTCATTGGCAATTCCTATAACAATATATTGTTTGGTTTTTTTTAAATTATAAAATATATGATGCTATAAAGAGTATAGTTTTTTTGGGACACCCTATATAGGTCACAAAAAAAAAAAATTGTAGGAGCATACAAATTTATAAAAAGCTACCAGAGTTTTAGCATTTTGCCCCTCTTGTCTAAATCCGTTCTGAACGAATTCAAAACAACAGGAGCAAGCGAAAAAAGGCCTGGCTAATGTCGAAATTATTTGCAAGTTGAATAATAGCAGACTCAAGAATATTCTATTAACAAGCGAAAAAGCTTGAGCACCATTCTGTTTCCCCTTTTTCCTTTGTGGTTATTTTCATCATAAATATTATTCACGTGTTACTTTCGTGAAATAATTTTCATATATAAATGAATGAATGGATTACAGTGTCATAAAAATGCTAAAAGTATGATTTTTAAGCGTTTGATTGGAGGTCATTCACCTCCTTTGAGACTGATTTCAACACAGTTGGTACATGATTAGTTGCATAATTGATATACTGGTTGTTGCAACATTGTAATTTGTCGTGAAACATTGCAAAAACAAAAGATTTATAATATAAATGTTGTGGAAACTAAAGTTCCACGCAACTTCAGTTACTATAGTTACGTTCCATCATACCGGTTAGAATATACACAAAAGTACTATTATGGTAAATACCAACATAAAATGTGCAATACCTTCGTCAGATTTATGGTATCCGATAATGGTGTTCACTTCCAACTTTTAATGCGGAAATGATGGGAATATAATGAGGCGTCAGTAAATACAAAAGTCTGTAGGCTAATCGATAAATGTACTGAAAACTTAGCTTGGTTGGCCAACATCATATCTAAGTAATTTCAAACCATAAAAGGTCTGAAACTTGCTGAAAAGAAGACACGAACGCTACACAGTAATATACAATACGTATGGAAAATACTCGAGGGTTGAGTCTCTAACCTTAGAAAAGAAATAGAAAGACACTGGAATGAGAGAAGAAGCAGAGCTCATATTGTTCCAGCTGCGACGGGACAGGAGGCCATGAACACGAGGATGGAAAATACTCAGGATATGAACCCCGAAACTTTTCAGTGAATTGCCAAAAGAACTGAAGAACCTCCAGCATACTAACCTGAATAGTTTAAAGAACCAGCTGGAGAGGTTCTTGCGCAAAGTCCCTGACCAGCCATGCTTCGCTGGTTATGAAGGGAGGAAGAGAGCGGAAACCAATTATCTCCTCCACCAAATCCCGC